>JBCNJP010000025.1:24433419-24475905 GCA_039602395.1 Deinandra increscens subsp. villosa
ATTATATGCTTTAAAACCGAATAGGTAATAAAATAAATAACGTTTTTAAAAGGGTAATAATATAAACTCTTAAATTATAGCTTTAAGTTAGAGGTGATAAATAATAAATTCTCTTTGTTATTCTAGCGTGATTCAAAATTCATAACTGTTAGAGCATATTCCAATGCTACGTTGTGTCTCGTGTATTGTATCTAGACTAGAGCATCTTTGTGATTCATATAGTCAGCATACCAAGATGGTCGTATCTTATAGTCTGCCGTACCAGTTGGTACGGGCGTACCATTTGGTCCGTAGGTGGTACGTCGGCCAGTATGTAAGTGACTATAAATAGTTCGTGTTAGAGAGAGCTTAATAGTTCTGTCATTTCATATCTCTTAAGTGTGTGTAAACTGAGTGTGTTTCTCTCTCTAGCTTGTAACTCTTAATGAATCAATAAAGCAAAGCTTTATTTACATTGTGTTATTCTCGATTAACTGAATCATGCAGTAGTAAGATCCCTCCGTGGTTTTACAAGTGGTATCAGAGCAATTAGGTTGCTCTACTGTTGTGATTTGGTCCATTTTCGAGTTTTAAGAGAGAAAGAAAGCTTGGGTTTGAGTCGTTTTTCTTCAAATTTTCTCAATTCTGAGTGTTTCTAAGGTCAAAAATGATTTCTGAGCACTCCTAGTGTGTTTGCGCACCTAACTGGTCCAATTTCCAACTCAAACAGTTCAGAATTTGAAAATTTGATTGATCTCAGGTTGGTACGTCACTGGTACGCCTGAAGAACACCTTGGTACGCTGGTTGAAGGTTCTGGTACGCAAGACAATCTTCATAGCCTTCTGGTACGCTGAACTTTGGTACGCAAGGCAATCTTCATCAGTGGTCTGCGACGATTGTTTTCTGGTACGCTGGCAGTTACGTCGTACCGGTCTGGTACGCTACAAATTGTGGTACGCTGAGTTAATCTGGTCCGTAGGTGGTATGCCTGAGAATTCTGGTTCGTGTGTGGTACGGGTATAGAAAGTGATACGCTGAATTTGGTCTGGTACGGAGATCGCTTTTTTGGTACGTCGGCAGAAAAGTGGTCTTCACTAAAACTGACGTAACTCCAGAACCGTTAAGAGTTACGGGAGCTAATACCAGCCAAAACGTTCGTCTCGACGAGATCTATACTTTTACTCCCCTAATAATCAGTACCCTCTGGTTTGACCCCCAAAATCCGCTTGGAAGACCTCCGTTTTTTAGTCTGAAGTTTTTACGTTTAGTATCGTAGTTACAAAATGAGGGATTTTCAAGCATTTTCAGCAGCTCATACATCGGTGCAAGCCATGATGAACTATAATAACGAGATCAGAACAACTCAGAAGGTTCCTAAGTTGCTTCAGTTGGAAGATTATCGTAATTGGAGAAGTCGGTTTGAATCCTACATTCATTCACAAGATATTGATAGTTGGATTCCGATTGAGAAAGAGTATGAGTATCCTATGATAGCTCCCAACAAGCCGAAGATGATTAGTAGTTTTGATGCGGACGAACGAAAATTCTTTGCCAGAGAGAAGAAAACATATAGTTATCTTACAATGGCCTTACCAAAAGATCTAATGCATCAATTTAAGCAATATACAACGGCTAAGGAATTATGGGATGCAATTGCAGAAAGGTGTGAAGGTAATGATCAATATAAAAACACTCACAATAAAGTTTTAAAGAAGGAGTTTGATAATTTCGGGCATTACGAGAACGAGAAAATTCCAGACTTGATTGCAAGGTTTTCACACTTGATAAATGAACTTGATGTTGTGGGTGTCAAGAAAGAGAATGATGAATTGAAAGAAAATTATCAGGAAGCTTTACCCGAAAAGTGGGAGAATTTTGTGATGATGTTGACTAATGATCCAAGTTATTCGAGCTGGACATTCAATAAGTTGACAAGCAAGTTACAAGCTCGAGAAATGGAAATGATTGTGAAAAAGTCAGCATCCCCTTCGATTCAAAATCCTGAATTGTATTTTGGAGAAAACGTCAGGACCGATTCTCACATCAAGAATCCTGATCTTGAGCAAGAACGAAGGATCAGATTCGAAAAACTCAAAAAAAATGAGAATGAAGATGAACATGAGAAGAATCATAGGATAATCATAAACATGAAAAAGATGATAAACAAGTCGAATGATTTCATTAATCGAATGATTACAATCAAGAAATCATGACAAACACTCTCTCATGGAAATCCATGACTCACTCTCTCTCTAGAATGGAAATCTCACACTCTACAAGAAATTTATCATCTCCACACTCAGAGACTCTTTCTTGTAATGGGCACCCTCACTATATATATATAGTGAGGGTGACTAACAACAGAAACATAAACATTAGTGAAAATTACAAGAAAGGTAAATAATATAAATATTAATTAAATCAAAGTTGATTTAATTAATCCGAAGCTTGACTCGCTCGAACCGATCTTCCGTTGACTTTTACGTTGACCGTTGACCCGAACGGTTCACTTTTCTATAAAACGGTCTTCGGTCCAAACTGCAAGCCTCGAGCATCACAACCCGTGTCTCTGAATCAATTCACATGGATTCTTCAGTCGAATGCTTCGGTAAACAGATTTGATGGGGTCAGTCACATGGATTTTTGTTCCAACAGAAAATACTGCTACAGTGCATGCTAAAGTAAAATCACATTCTATTTCAAGCAGTAATTCACCAACAACAGCCTTTCTTGCTGGAA
Organism: Deinandra increscens subsp. villosa; assembly: GCA_039602395.1. NCBI lineage: Eukaryota > Viridiplantae > Streptophyta > Magnoliopsida > Asterales > Asteraceae > Deinandra > Deinandra increscens. The sequence goes on from JBCNJP010000025.1 coordinate 24,436,139, forward strand.
AGTCTAAAAATTCTGGTTATTCTTCAGGTTGCAGTTATACTATTCCTAATAGATCATCCAACAAGTCTGCTCCTAATCAAGCAACCGAAGATTTAGCTGCTTTGTTATCTGCTTTCATACCATCTTCTTCTGGATCCATATTTAGTCAAATTGGTGATTTTGGTTTGTTTCGGAGGATCTAAAACATATGGATGATGATTAGCTAAATAAATTAGATTTGGATTGGCAGTTTGCTATGACTGTTGAAAAAGGAAGACAGTTTATTGACATACATGGCAAGAATTCTATTCTTCAAGGAGTCAAACTGGGTTTAGATAAGTCTAAATTGAAATGTTACAAATGTTCTATATTAGGGCATTTTGCTCGAGAATGCAAGCAATCTTCTTCTAAACCAAGTACTTCAAATAATCATGGTCACAATAAAGATACAAAGGCTCTAGTGGCTGAGGAAGGTTATGGTTGGGCTGCAGATTTTCCGGATGAATCTGCATTTTTATTTCAATCTCCAGAAAATTATGGACTGATGGCAAATATTGAGGTTGAATCGAATGGGTATGCATCTGAGATCAGTAAATCTGAAACAAGTGATTCTGAAGATAATGGTTATGAGTCAACTTGAGAATTTTGTGCTCAAAAGGATAGAAAGATTCGGGAGTTGGTTCAAGAAAAAGAAGAGTTGATTGCAGAAAAGAAGAAGAAGAAGGAAATTTTAGATAATTACAAAAGAAAGTGTGATGTTTCTAATGAGATTGTTAAAGAAAAAGAAAAGTTGGTAAAAGAAAAGAGTGTATTACTGTAAGAGTTTGTAGAACATAAGAAAAAGTTGGATGAGATTGTTTGTGAAGATTAAGGAGAATTCTAAAGTTGTAAAATGAAAATGCGGAGTTGGTTCAAAATGCTTAAAAATGGGAAACTGAAGCAAAAGATCTCATTGAAGATTTCGATAATCTATTTAAGAATTTAACGGCCAGGTGGGAATCTCTTACAAAGAAAAATGATAAACTTAAAAAAAAACTCTTGATGAAGTTACTACTTTGGAAAGTAATCGGCAGGAGGAACATTCAAAATTACTAGATAGAGTCACAAGCTTACGCATGACAACAAATTGTTGACAGGAAATATTGAAATTCATGAAGAGCGAGTGAAGAAAATTACACAAGAAGTGTATGATGCACATGATCAGATGAGAAAAGCAAGTTTCTGTCTAACCAAGTTTCAGAACAGTTAATTGACTCGGAAAAGGCATTGGGAGAAGCTCAAAAGAAGATATCAGATATGAATGTTGAAGTTTAGGATCTTAATCGAAAGGTAAATAACTTGACAAATTCACATTCTTATGCAAGTTATTTTTGTCATGATGACAACTTCAAAAGGGTGTTTGGAGGAAAAGAATTCAATCAAGTTCCACATCCTGTGATTCAATCTGATGCTTTGGCTGATGTTCATTCTTCTGATGTAACTGGAGATTATTCTGAATTTGTTTATGAGAAATCTGAAAAAAAAGTCAAAGAAGAAAGAGGAGAAAGAGAAAAATGTGGTTGAAATGTCCACATCAAAGTTTGTTTTTGGTGGGTTTATAGCAGACATGAGTGTTCTTTCTACAGAAAAACATAGTGAAAAAGATGAGAAGAAAGTGATTGAAGAAAAAGTTACTGCTAAGTTGGTTGAAGCCAACGAGTTGAAGGATATCAAAGCTGTATTTTCTCAAGTGGCTAATGATAATGTTTCTGGTTCTCAAGCTGAATTGTCAAAATCTGATTCCAAACGTTCCGGGTTAGGAAACAAGAACCAGCAATTTGAGAAGCAGAATCAGAAAAATGTTTCAAAGAAGATTAAGAAGGAAAAGAAGGATACCAGTTTAGAAAAAAATTATCATCTCGCCCAGGTTTTCATCTCAACAATGAAAAAAGGTTTCGGGGGAAAGCAACAGAAAAAGCATTCATCTGCAAGTTGTTCAAGATATGGTCAAAGGATCAACAAGTATTCTTCTTCTGGTTCAAATGCTACTCCACAAAGGCCTACTTCCAAATGGGTGCATTCTAACCGATTTTAATGCTTTGATGAATTTAGTGATGACTTTGATTCTGATTGTGTATTTCAAGACAACCAAAATTCTAAGCGATCATATTGCTTGTGCTATCATTATCGCCGACGTGGCCACATAGCACACGATTGTCCTGAAGTCGCACAAAAATCTTTTTCTGGAAAAACTGCCACGATAATTGATGAATCAGGTAGAATTTTTACTGAGTCACCATCATCCAAAACAAAGTCTAAAATGAAATAATTTTTCAAATTTGATTCTAGTGTTGGTGAGTCATCACAGGTTGATGATTCAGTAAAAACTGAAAAGGAAAAAATGCAGTGGCGACCTAAGATGGTCAGCAAAGCTGCATCTGATTTTGAGGAAGACACTGGTCGACCAGAAGCTGTGTGCTTCAGTTCATTTGAATACTAATCATTTAAACCAGTGCAGGGTACTTCAAGAAGACCTGTCGGTGATGGTGAAGTTCAAGCTTCAAACAGTTGCTGATAGTGGAGTTTCCTGCTTAACTTAAATTGAATGCTTCATATTTCAAAACTGAAAGTTTTTCTAAAAGCTTAAACTGAAAGGTATCAATATCGATTGGTTAATTTTCTTTCTTTTGCGTTTCGTATGTAGTTTAGGGGGAGAAAATTAAAAAACCAAAAAGAGTGTCTTTTTGTTTTTGTTAAAATGAAAATCCAAAAATAAATTTTCATTTAAGGGGGAAGAAAATGGAAAAATACAAAAACATTAAAAAAAACAAAAAATACAAAAACATTTACAAAATGAGAAATTGTATCCGACATATTTCGGAAATGATGGTACATTGGCTTACGTGTCTAACTCGTGGGTAAATTAGATGAAAAAACCATAAGATCATTGCTCGATGTGCTTGATAGGCTCGGAATTAAATCAGAAAGTATTCAGATGTGATATACATTAAAATACTAATGCTTGACCAAGTGGACAACATCTTGATGCATATCTCAAGATATCAAGAAAAAGACGTGTGAAAAATAAAATAAGAAGTCACTGTGTATACATGCGTTCATTTTGCAAACAATCGGACTTTCTCAAGATATCAAGAAAAAGACGTTTGATTTTCTTTATTTTGTCAAACGATGGGACTTTCTCTGCGTGTCCACAAGACCAACCTGATTGTTGTTCGTTTGACGTTCTGTTTTATTTTCTTTGGTGTTTCGTATAACTCATTGGACTTTCTATGCGTGTACGGAAGTACCAACCTGATTGTTGTTGGGTTATACAATTTCAACTTATTTTGTTTTCTTGTTTTGTTAAATCCGAGGCCTTATCTGCGTATCGAAAGATCAACCTTAAGGTAGAAGATTTAACGTTCTTATTTCTTTTTGCATGGAACACAGTTGACTATATCATAAATACAATCATTATGTGATTAAATCACAAATGAAATGTTACACCCCAACCAACGGCGGAATATGTCGGGGCGAGACGACTGTCAAGATGCACATGACAACTAGTAATAGTTACCAAATACTTAAACATGCCATTTTTATATATATATAAAGATCCGTACAACAATAAATATAAATATAAAAGCATTGATTAAAGTCTTTATCTAGGTCCGCAATCCTATCTTGATCAGTCAAATAATCCAAGTAGTCGTCCTGCAACATGTATAAAATAGAGAGTGTCAACTACAAAAGTAGTTGGTGAGTACACATAGAATTTTATATATATCTAGATAAAAAGCCAATGATTTATGCAATTAAGTACTTAGTCATAAGGACCACATGAAGATTATAAAATAACTAACCATTCATAGATATAGATGTTGTGTAACCAAACCTAGACAATAAGGGGGCAATCACCTATTTGACGACAGGATTATGTCTCAATATCCTAGGTGGGTTGTCAACCAATAGATATTCATCTATCATTGTTACCGCGGCTCAATGGTTAATGGTACACAAAAGATTATAGATATGATATAGATACATGATCAATAGATATAGATATTGTGTAACCAAACCTAGACAATAAGGGAGCAATCACCTATTTGACGACAAAATTATGTCTCAATATCCTAGGTGGGTTGTCAACCAATAGATATTCATCTATCATTGTTACCACGGCTCAATGGTTAATGGCACACAAAAGATTATAGATATGATATAGATACTTGATCCACGATTTCCACACCACAGATATTAAACATAAATGGACATAAAAATTCACACTTAACTTCATATAATCGCATTGATTTGAATAAGAATAAAGATTTAAGATTTGAATATAGGATATACATGTTGCACCCCAAAATAAGAAAGTGGTTATTAATACTCACTACTCAAGTCATCATTTGAAGGAATCACCCTTCTAATAATAACAAGAGTTTATATCGCAAAATATCCCATAGTAATAAAAGGGGGTATGAGTACTCACCTGATTGATGAGTATAGAGCGTGCAAAAGACCACAAGAGTGATGACAATCTCTGAGATTAACCTACCGATAAGAATGATCGAAATAAATACAGGATGGTGCCATGATTCTATGTTTTTGGTAAACTAATTCTGTTTGTTAAAATATATATATTTATCATTAACCTAAGAAGGTTAATCTTTCATTTGTATTAAAAATCCTTCACACTTTCATATATATATATATATATATATATATATACATACGACACATATGCATATACATATACATATGTATATTTTCGACACATGCATGCATATACATATACATATATATATATATATATATATATATATATATATTCACGACACACACATACGCATATCCTTTTTATCTTTTTACAAAAATCTTCAACCAAAATCAAGATTTAAACTTCAAAACATTAAGAATTCTTGTGGGTTTTTTTTTTTTTTTTTGAATAACGTCATGTGTTTATCAAATCAACATTACCCATTGATCTAAACCCATGCATGTAAATTAATCTATTTGTTTTAAGGATTCAAGCTCTTTAACTTGTAAGAATCATTATCATTTAAGCTTTGGAGGATCAAAGTTCAAGCTTCCAAATTCTAGAGAGAGAGTAGAGAGGGAAAGCTTCATACTTGAAGATTTTTAAGAAAGAATGGATGGAATGACTACACTCTTGCTTGAATCCTTGAGTTTTACCTTGAATTGTGATGATGGTGATTTTCAAAAATGAGAGAGTGAGGGGGGGGGGGGGGGTTCGGCCGTGAGTAGTGAGAGAGGAAGAGTGAGAGTGAGATGGAGTGTGTGTGTGTGTATGTGTCGTGATGAGTGTGTGTAGGGTTATATATATATATATATATATATATATATATATATATATATAGAATCTTACAATGATTACATCTCCATGAAAGATGCCAAGTAGCACCTAATATGACAAGTGTGCACCCTTAGTGCCAATTATGTGTATGTATATATATATATATTATAAAGTTAGGTGATTTACAGGTATAATACTGACATATCGCGGTATAACTGGTAAATTTTCTGTCACGAAACGTAAAAGTAATTATATGAAAATTACTAGAATTAAATTACGCGTGCCCTGATATAATCTAAAATAGTTTTCGCCATACTTGATTTAGCAGTTATTTTTGTGAGTACTCTATAATTTTGACGGATACCGGGTTGATCATAACTTGATTTGTCACCAACGTTTGTTAACGAAATATTATTCTTAAATCAAATAAGCTTGCTAAAGTATAATACCAAAGGTTTTAATTACTCCAATGAGCTCATGAGTCTTTTTTTTTTGTTTATTTAATTTATATCTTAAGTTAGTATGAACCGAATATATTTCCACGACTGTAATTCTCTGAGAACACTTAGAAAAATATATATATCACTTCGTAGGGTCAGGTTAAAATGATTGTGAATTTACCGAGTTGTTACAGTCTCCCCTACTTTAGGAAATTTCGTCCTGAAATTTAGTAGAGAGACTAGTGATAAGGAAATATGAGAGATTCTATCGAAAATAAAGGTATAACTTCGATTAATTGAATCTATTATATTGCAAAGTTTAATTGATATATGTAAGATTTACCAGAAGTAGGAACAAGAAGCAAGTTAGATAATGATGTAGATTTTGATATGGAATTACTAGGGTCAACTCTTAATAGTTTGCCATTACTGATTTTGATATTACATACACGGAATGAGTATCAAGACTTGAGAGTTAGGTCTTTGTGAGTTTGTAAGATTTTCCAATTTATATCGTAAAAAAAATAATTACTGTCTCCCCTACTTTAGGAAGTTTCCCAAATAGGATGAGATAGAATTAAATATGAGGGGAATTATGCAACATGTGAAAACGCTGGAGCGTGTGGATCGGTTTAGTTCGACATCAATAACGTGAAAAACAACGAGAACAAGCAATGTAAATAAAACGACTCAATCTCATTAACCAATTGAACGATTACAAGAGATTCAGAGTACAAAACACTTAGTTCTCACACACACAAGCTCTCATGAACAACTAGTAAATTACAAGACAAATGACCTATTTATAGATTCCTAAAACCTGACCTCCGAACCTGGAGATCGGCCAGAGATCGGAGCCGCCGAACCTTGGGTTCGGCCAAGGTTCGGCCAGTACAAAAACTAGGTCAAACATTGTCTTCAAAACTCTATTCGATCCAGCCCGTTGCCACATATAATGTACCAACAAACTCCCCCTTGGCAACAGCTGGACCCTTCGTCTTCAGCCTCGAACATCAGCATCAACCCCATCTCTTTCTCGAATCAAATCATGATTGTTTCCTGCGTAAATGTTGAAGGCAAAGCAAACTCTGATCACCCTCTGAAACTTCAATGCAAGTTCCATGTAGTCAGGATGATACAGAATCGGATTGTAATACAGCTCTTCAATATCAGCCTTGGATAAATTGATCAGCCACATCGGATCATAGATTCGAACAACCCGGTTTTCCTTCTCCAGCACTATCATAGCTTCTCCGGTACTCTCATTATAATACCACCAACGCAGGTCCTTGATAAAATCAAGTTCCATTGGCATGAGAGGAATTTTCTTCATCACTACCGGTTTCTTCTTGAACACCAATACAATCAGCCTCTTACCGGTTCTTTCATGTATTCTGGTGCGAGATCGACGTCTTTTAGGTCTCTGAGGATTCAAAAACTTAAACCCTTCTCTGCATTCTTTCTCTAACAGCTTCTTGAAATGAAAACCCACTCCATCATTCTCATAATTACAGAATGGCTTTCTAGACAATTCTCGTACATCCCACACTGGTAGACTACTAAAATCTCTCGCACGTTTAAAATATTGAACACCATTTTGACGTTTAACCCCATAACACTTCAACCTTGCAGAATACATCCAACTGATTATATTACCTGAGACTTGACCCTTGAATTTAAAATACGGTCTTTGAATAATCGGCTTTGCAGGAGGAACATAGTTGGCATGGAACTCTTTCATGTATTCATCCATCACCCAACGTTGTTTCTGTTCTTTAAACTCCTTGACCGTTGGATCTTCAGGTTTCTCTGATTCTTTCTTTTTCAGTCTCTCCTCTGCTTCAGTAACCTTTTCTTCAGGAAATACTTCGAAATCATCACCAGACTGATTATTGTTGACATTTGAATACATATCCGGATATTCTTCTGATGTAATGTCTTCAACTTCAATTTCTTCTTCAAAAATCCCTTCAATATCATCATCAGACTCTGGATCAGATGATTCATATTTCTCTGGTTCAGCTTCAGAAACTTTCCTCATTTCTTCATCATTCAACTCAAACACTGCTTTAAGCTGTTCAGCTGTTAAATCACCAGCAATCTCTCCTTCTTCTAAATTATCAATAATATGCTGGAATTCTTTCAAACTAGTACCAGCTTGATTGGATGGGATTGACGATATCGGCATCGCTTCTCTTGAATCTTTCTCCCCCTGGGATGTAGATGTCCCAGCACCCGAACTAACATTACCAGTTGGGCCTGATCCTCCACCTACATTCCCTTGGTCATCTTGATCGGGATCATCATTCAAGTAATCCATAAACTCTTCTCGACACCCTGATCCATCACCAATCTCCCCCTGAGCTTTAAACTTTTCCATCAAAAATTTTATTTGCTCACTCATCGTCACAAGCATTGAATTCTGAGTTTCACTGGCAAGGCTCAAACGTTGAATTTGTTTATCTTTAGCCAAATTTTCTGCCCTCAATTCTTCATTACTAGCCTGTAGCTCACCAACTTTAGACTTTAGGCTATCAAGCTATTGTTGCTGATCTTGAAGAGCACTCTGAAGAATACTAGCCTGAGAAAACGACACAGAACCTTGCTCAAAATTGAAATTGATGTCTGGAGAAGCATTTGTAGTTGTAGCTGTGGAGAACACCGGAGTTGTGGGTGTAGAACCTATAGACTGAGGAACAAACTGCGCACCAGCACTTGCTGAAGGTGCCGTGCTCACAGTTGTCGATCTTGTTGCATTCATCAGATCACGCAAGAAATCAGCCTGCACATCAGACACCAAAGTCTGAACAGTTGTAGTAACTTCTGGCACAGACACAGAAGAAGAAGATATCCCAGAACGAGGCTGTAAAACATATTGCTGAGTCCTTCTCTTCTTGCCTTTACCACCAGCTGATATTGACTTCAATCTTCGTTTGGAACCAGCAACTGATTGCTTTCCTTTACCATGTACAGAATCAGCTGAAGGATCATAATCTTCGTCAGAAGCAGATGAAGCTACTTGATCATACACACGACCCTGGTATCGGTCGTTGCTTTTGTTCTGGCCTAGACGATATGCTAGATGAGCATCACTACATTTCCTCAACTTCACATACTTTGAATTAATCAAGACACGGACAAACGGATCGTTTGTATCCGATAAGTCTTCAGAGTCAGCCCCCATATTCAGAAACGCATCATCATCTTCAGATTCATCAGATTCATCTATCAAAGTATTCACTGCAGCTGTCTCAGTCACACTTACAGTTACTGGAATCTCTTGTGATAAACTCACAGATTCAGACACAACTGGCTGAGACACAGTTGGTTGAGACACAGCAGGTTGAGATACTGCTGGTTCAGAGCCAATCGGGGTTTGAACATCCGGCTCTTGAGCAACCGGAGTTCGTCTCTTTGGTCTTTTCACACGTCCTTGTTGTGGATTCTGATTTCTTTCCACAATCCAACTGTAATCCAACTCTTCTGAATCACTGTCTTGGCTATGGCGTGGTGCACCAGCTGCTGGTGCAACATAATCAGGATTCGCCAAATGACCAATCAGGCGTTTAAATTTGGGCTTCAACTCAGGTGCCATCTTCTGATAAGATGCTAAAGCACCAACACTAGCTTCTGTCATGTGTTTCAACACCATCTTCTGATTCTCATTCTTCACCAAGTTTGGATACAAGTCATTCAAGATCATCTGAATGAATCTTGGATAAATAGCCGCTTTCTTCTGCCTCTGAGTAAGATTGTCTCTCATGTAATGAAAAATCATCCCAGAAATGTTGTAAGGACGATTCATTACTAAGGCATTCAGCAAAGAAATTGTGATCTGAGGAACTTCATCAAACCCTGAAATCCTGTGTCCCAGACACACTAGCAGCACATGCACCAGATACTTGTAGGGTACACTCAATGATGACTTGTAGACCCACTCTTTACTTGGATCATCAGAATACCAGATACGCTTCAGAAATGCAACATTAGCTTCATGCGGAAATGTTAACGGTGCATTCAATGTATCAGATTCCAAGTGTAACACCCTTCTGATATCTGCTTCAGTGAATTCTACTGTCTGATTTTGAACTGTTGCTGAAATTCTGATCGGACCGTCAGTTATCGTTCGTGCATTGCTCCAGAATTCCAAGATTATATCCCGATATACATCACATGTTGTTGTTATAGCATAATGAATCCTGGAACGTCTCAGGAAATCAAATATGCTGTTTCCACCAAATTGTTCAAGCAAGATGTGCACAGACATTGTGTTTATCTCCAACTTTTAAATTCACAGCCATTTCTGAAAACACATAACATGAAAAGTTCATTAAATGTCATATTATTAACAGACAAAATCACCAAATTCGTCAAATCATTATCAATTGCATAAAACAACAACTTTTTGACTCAAAATTTTAGTTTGGCCGAACTCTGTCCGAGCCTGCTCCGAACTACAAGTTCGGAGCCTCCGAACCCCAAGTTCGGAGCTCGAGCATCTCCGATGAGTTTGAATTTGAAAAGTATCGATTCCGGCCAAATCTACTAAAACCAATAAACACCTATGGTCGGTTTATGATGACAAACACAAAGAAGCCAATTTTTCACATTTAAAAGCCTGTTTTCATTGAGTAATTTCAGATCTGAGTTGTAATTAACAGTCGGAACAATTATTCACGAAAATCACACAAATTAGTGATCAAAAACCACAAAGAAATACACCCCAATACTCGGAAACAAGTTATCTACCTGAATCTGTACTCAAAACACTCAAACAACAAGGTTTTTTTGAAAATTAGAAATTTTGGCAGCCGTTCGGTAACGTTCGGAGTCAACAGGAAATTATGACCTCCGAACTCCTGATTCGGAGTATTTATAGGTCATCCCGTTCGGACCTCCGAGCTCCCTCCGAACTCCGCGTTCGGACCAAGAATTTCACCGAACGTGTCCGAACTCCTACCTCGGACCCCCCGAACTCTCTCCGAGCTCCCTTCGAACTCCTCGTTCGGACCACCGAGCTTCAGCATTCGGACCTCCGAGCCCCAAGTTCGGACCTCCGAACTTCAAGTTAGGTCATTTCCAAAAATTTTCAAATTTAACCCTAAGTTTGATGAATCTTCAAATTGAACCCCAAAGTTTTAAAATTTAAACAATTTGATACAAACTTGTTCAATTTTATGATGAAGTTTCTGAAATCAAGTCCTTTTGGTTGTTCCCGGCATAATTTGTAATCTTTCACCAACGGTTGATCGAAAATAAAACAGAATCAAAATCTTTTTGATATTTTGTAAATTTTCAAACACACCAAACATCTTTTTGAATTTTTCTAAAATTATGCTAAAACACACCTAAAATCTTTTTGTGATTTTACAGTTTTTCAAAGAAACAAACCAAAACAGAAATGAAATCAAATAACTAGAACTGAAATAAATTAAGTATTTTTGTGAGAAAGATCCAGACGTGAGATCATATCGGTCAAATATGCATCAGACACACTTCAATTTCATTTTTAATCAGCATGCAAGTCAAGTTGGCAGCAAATACAACTTTTCAGTTTATTTCAGCTCGGGTAGATCAATTTTTATAGCTTTCTGATATGTTAAGATGTATTAAGCAAGCATTGATATCATGAAAACCCACACAATCAGACATATTGGCAATCTGGCTTATTCTTATTATTTTTGTATTATTCACAGAATTTGATTTCCACAGAGATTTAACGTTCTTGGTGTTTCATGCAAAAATAAAGCAGAACCCTAAACAAACAACAATCAGGTCGGCTGGTAGGCACGCAGAAAAAGTCCGATTGTTTAGGAAAATAAGAAATGAAAAATAAAGCAGAAATTGTATAACCCAACAACAATCAGGTCGGTGCTTCCACACACGCAGAGAAAGTCCGATGAGTTATACGAAACACCAAAGAAAATAAAGCAGAACGTCAAACGGACAACGATCAGGTCGATCTTTCGATACGCAGAGAAAGTCCGATCGTTTGACAAAATAAAGAAAATCAAACAAGTTTAAATCTTTGCAAAATGAAAACATGCGTACACCAGAACATCTCTTATTCTGTTTTTGCCTTTTTCATTTTTCATGCCAAGATCACACAATACTCATCATGATGTGTCTCACAAATAATCAAGCAAATTTTTTATATTTATATCATACTAGCATATATCAGATTTACCCTAACACATTCAACTAACCAAACAAGCACCTACAGCCTTTAATTTTACTTTATCCGTGGTTGATAACACATGCCGATGTATTATCATTTCTCGCTTGGTCGGATCAATTTCTCAATTTTCATTTTTCTTTTTTTTTTTTTTTATGCTTTTTGCATTTTTCCAATTTTTTTTTTATCTTTTCTGAATTTCTCCCCCTAAAAATACAAAGACTCTATTTTTGGATTTTCATAACAAAGAAAGAAACAAATAAAAGAAAAATAACAAAGAAAAATGATCAACCGATAGTTACTCAACTTGGTAACTTTTGAATGCCGTTGATCTGCAAAAGATAACGGAAGCGGGTTTTATCAAATGCTTTTGTAAAAAGATCCGCTTTTTGAAAATCGGTGTGAATCTTTTGCAGATCAATCAAGTGCTTCTCATAACAATCACGAATGAAGTGATATCGAATATCGATGTGTTTTGTTTTAGAGTGATGGACGGGGTTTTTAGTAATGCAGATAGCAGCAGAGTTATCTATATAAATTGGCGTAGTAAGAAACATCAAACCGTAATCCCGCATTTGCTGTTGTATCCATAAAACCTGAGAACAGCAACTGGCAGCTGCGATATATTCAGCTTCAGCCGTGGATGTAGCAACGGACGTCTGCTTCTTACATTGCCAAGATACCAATCTGTCACCTAAGAACTGACATCCGGCCGTGGTTGACTTGAAATTAATCTTACATCCGCCATAATCCGAATCAGTATAAGCTGACAAATCGAACTTATCATCATGAGGATACCAGATCCCAAGATCTGAATTACCCTTCAGATAAGCTAGAATCCTCTTGACTGCTTCCATATGAGAAACTCGAGGTGCTGCTTGGTACCTGGAACAAAGACATACAGCAAACATAATATCAGGTCGACTAGCTGTCAAGTACATTAATGATCCTATCATTGCCCTATACCGAGTGACATCGACTGGTTCACCCTCTTCGTCAGGACAAAGACCATGAGACAGCTGAATTGGAGTTCCAGGAATGCGAACATCTTCAATTTTGAACCGACTTAGAACATCTTTAACATACTTTGACTGATGTATGAAAATTCCTTTGTCAGATTGTTGAACTTGTAAGCCAAGGAAGAACGACATCTCTCCCATGGAACTCATTTCAAACTTTGTTTGCATCAATCTCTCAAAATCCTTTTATAATTGTTCATTGGAACACCCAAAAATAATATCATCGACATAAATTTGTACCAAGAGCAAATCCTCCCCCGTTTTACGACAAAATAAGGTAGGATCGACCAACCCACACTTGAATCCATTGTCAAGTAAATAAGTGGATAACGTCTCATACCAAGCTCGAGGAGCCTGATGGAGACCATAAAGTGCTTTATCCAGCTTATAAACCTTCTCCGGATAATCAGGATCGTAGAATCCCGGAGGTTGATCAACATAAACTTCTTCTTTGACTTTGCCGTAAAGAAATGCACTCTTCACATCCATCTGAAAGACCTTAAAACCACGATGTGCTGCAAATGCCAAGAATATTCGAATTGCTTCAATTCTGGCAACTGGTGCATACACCTCGTTAAAGTCAATCCCTTCTTCCTGAGAAAACCCTTGCACAACCAAACGAGCTTTATTGCGGACTATCACTCCACGATCATCCCTTTTGCATTTGTACACCCATCTTGTACCACAAGGTTTCTTACTTCCTGCTGGTAAATCTTCAAGATGCCATACTCCTAACTTCTGAAATTGTAACAGCTCTTCTTGCATTGCTTCTACCCATGAACCATCAAGTAACGCTTCATTCACATTTTTAGGTTCAATCTGAGATAGAAAACAAGAATGGAATGCTTCTTCCTGGATACCAGATTCCAAAACCGTTAGTAACGCACTACCCTCAATCTGATGTCTTGTGCGCATCCGTCATTCAAATCACCAATAATATTTTCTTGTGGATGAATGGTATTTATACGAACCGTCTGATGAACAGGAACCTCAACCGTTTCAGCCAAACCAGGAATAGGATCTTCCTCAACCACCACATTCTCAGTTGAATCAGCCACCACATCATTTGTAACAGCATCAACTTGTGGATTAGGTTGTTGAACAGGAAGTTCATTCGGATGTGACACGGCTTCATGAAATTCGTTCTCATCATCAGAAGACATAACATCAGCCACAACTGTTGTATCATTAGAAGACTCGGTCATATAATCATCAGCAACAGACACTTCTGGAGTTGGCAGATTCACAATTTTGAGAACCGGAACATCATTCTGAAGTTCAATGTATACATTTGCAAGTTGCTCGTCAGACATTTCTGGAGTTGAATCAAAATTTTCAAACAATGATTTGTAATCAAACATCCAATCCGGTCCTTCACCTTTGGGTGGTAAAGTATATGATTGAAAATCCACATGTAAGTATTCCGCTACAGTTCCCGTCTGCAAATTAAATACCCGTTTCTTTTGATTCGAGTATCCGACAAACACTCCCTCAAAAACTTTGTTATCAAATTTGCCCGCAGACGTTAACACGGTACATGGACACCCAAATGGCTCTAAGTAATCAAGAGTCGGTTTGCGATTCTTGAGCAATTCGTAACATGTCTTTCCAAGCCTCTTAACAGTTAGTACCCTATTCAGCACGTGACAAGCAGTGTTGACAGCTTCAGTCCAAAAAGGAACCGGCAACTGAGCATCAGCCAACATTGTTCGTGCTGTTTCAATAATGGTACGATTCTTTCTTTCTGCCACGCCGTTTTGCTGAGGAGTGTATGGTGTACTAAACTCGTGTACAATTCCCCTTCGACAAGATCCCGTCGCACCAATTCATTCATCTGCCGGTAATGGATGTGTCCCATGCGACGATGCCATAGAATAGAATTCCGTTCTGATGCTTTTGTTAAAAAACATTGACCTTCAACAGTGGCAGTAGCTGAATTCATGTCAAGCACGTATAAATTTGAAAATCGAGGTGCTCGCATTACTACAAACTCATCAGGAATCTTGTAGTCAGGCTTCAGTATTACACATTCACTCCCTGTGAAAGCAGTAACGTATTGCTTATCACAAATCTGGGAGACGCTAAGAAGATTGTATTCCAATTCTTTGACATACTCAACATTCTCGAATGTTACTGATCCATTGGACAATTTACCAATTCCAGTGACCTGACCTCCCTTATCGCCAGCAAATGTAACTTTTCCACCATCAAATGGTTTCACATCATGCAGCAGAGAGATGTCACCATTCATGTGCCGAGATGCTCCGCTATCAACGACCCAAATGTTACTCATAGGTGGTCGCGAAGATCCCTGCATAAATTAAAACAGAAGATTAGTTATCGGGACGAACCCAAGCTAGAAGCTTTGGGTCGACCGTCATCTTCAACAAAATCAACACCTGCCATGGAAGAACCCTTAGGTTTCCATGACTCACTTGAAGAACCCTTGGAGCCAGATGAAGAAGTTTTAAGAATTGATTTGACGTTTTCAGATTCTTTTTCTGATTTCTTTGCAATGTTATTTTGTTGAAATTCATTAAAAAAATGTATTCTTCCCTGGTCATCCACAAATCTAACTTTCTTCTTGGAAACAGGGGTTTCCGTCTGATATCCCTCAGAACCAGCATCTGATTTCTCAACATCAGATTTGTCAGATTTAGGTTTCTTCAATGGACATACCCGATATGAATGACCACGAAGTTTGCATTTAAAACATTTTCGTTTGTCCATGACAGATTGGACAATCGTGTCATCATCCATATCAGACTCAACAAAAACTTTTTGTGACTTAGATTTAAACCCCTTTCTATTAGACACAGAATGATTTGCAAAGTTTTCAGTGTAGCCAGAGACATTTTCTGAAAAATCATCACAGTAATCAACTTGATCTCTTGCCCGTGAATTTTCAGAAAAATAATTCTGACGTCTATCTCTCCTTCCATCAAAACGTGGACCAACATTATGTTGATATCCATGATCAACCCACTTTGGACCCCTTCCAAAGACAGGTTGATTTGGCCCATAACCAAAATCATCATAAAACCCAGCATCATCATAAAATTGTGACCGTTTTACATATGGACTTGGGTTTCTGAAATTTGATTGTTTTTGATGATAAAAACCTTTTTGAGTTTCTTGAAAACTTTTTGGTGATTCATGAAAAGTTGATTTGAAAGGTTTCTTGTTTACATTCTTTTGAACAGGGTTTTGCACTTTGTTAGCCATCCCACCTTCACAATCAGAATCAACAAAATCCTCCATCGGAGTAAAAACCCTATTTCCTTTCCTAATAGGCACTGCTTTCTGATTAGGATCATATTTGGGATCATAACCTCCCGAGTAGATTTTGTCAATCAGATTAGGATTAACCATATCTAAAGGAAAATCCTTATCATAATACATCTTATCCGAACCTTTCAATTTGTAGGTCACCCACTTTTCTGGATGGTCAATTTTGACTTTCTGAGTCGAATTATTAACCTTGGCATTTTCAGATTTAATAACCTTTGAAGAAGAACCTTTTTCAAAAACTTTTTGACTTGCCAAGGTCTCAAACCCAACTCCACCATTTTTGACTGGTTTTCCCTGAACAGACTTGCCTCGAGCAATCTGTTTTTGTTCAAACTCACTCAATTTCTTAAGCTCAGATTTGATCGTTGGAAAATCATGATTTAAAATCAAATTATGATGATCTGGCTTAGAAACTTGTGGACGAGTGGTTTTGGAACTTTCAGTGTCTGTTTCAGACACAAGATCATCAACTTTATCAAAGTCTGAAACATTATAAAACAATTCATCAACCGACGAATCCAGAACAGATTTACCGGTTGAAGTTTTATCAGACTCTGATTTAGTTGATTGCGGAACATTGGTCTTAGACGATTCAGATGAAACATCCACCTTTTCAGCAGACGAGAGACCATTAGTAAGAACTACTGGTGAAGGAACTTGGTTTAACTTGTCAGATCCATTTTGTTTCTCAGAATTGTACACAAAATTTGTAAAAGATGATGAAAATTGGAAAGTGTCAATTTTTGTTTTTAACTCAAAAATCTCAATTTTCAGATCTGCAACAAGTTTTTGACTCGATGCCAAGTCCTTTTGTACAGACACAAGCAACTCAGATTGATTTGCAAAATCAAATTTTTGTAATCGTAGTTGCTCATGTACTGACAACAATTCCTTTGTGGTTCCCTCCCATCTTTCTTTGTAAATGTTCTTATCCGCACATGCTACCGACAAGAGATCTTTTAATTTTGTCTTTTCGTCTAAGAGAGTACTCTTAGCGGTAGCAAACTCATCACAAGACTTGCATAATTGAGGATACGAAGCTACCTTCGAAGTATCGGCCATGAGAGCAACCGATTCTGTGATATTGCTTCGTTTAAGTGACCCGACTTCTAGCTTCAAACTGTTGTTCTCCTCAGATATTTTATGCATCTCTTTCTGCAGTGCAATCATCTTGTCTGCAATTTCTAGTGCATTCTGTTGCGCTTTGTCATATTTTTCTTTCAGCGGAAGACTCTTTTGATAAAGATTCTCAAAATCATTCGCTGCATCAATTGCTTCAGCCTTCGCTGCATCACACTCTCGGATTAATGCCTCTTTCTCCTCAGTCAGAAGTTGAATTTGTTTTTCCAACAAGAGAATAGCATTAGATTCCGCCTTCTCAGATAGACTTGTCATGAAAGCAATTTTATCATCATTAACTTCAACAGAACTTTCACCAATTACGTCACCATGAGAATCATCTCCATCTTGAGTGGATTCTGTCATAGTATCATCATCCTGCACATGTTTAACAATCAAAGCAGATGAATCAGTAAACTGATTACCCCAATTATAGGTTTTATCTACTTGAGATACTAAAGCTTTAGTGGGTTCAGAATTAGATTTAGAATTTAAAGAACTCCCTGAGGTCGATGAATTGTTGAGTCCAGAAGCAGATGGTTTGGAATTAAATTTCTGATATTCTTGCTTCTTTGGTTGAGAACATTCTCGAGCAAAGTGTCCGAAGTTAGAGCAATTATAACATCTCACTTTTGACTTGTCAAACCCAATTCTTCCTCCAGAATTCAGGTCTTTTCTTCCAGTCTTTTTCAAGAATCTCTTAACCCTCCTCGCAAGCATAGCAAATTGCCAGTTAATATCCATTAATTCCAAGTCATCAGGATCCACTTGATCGTAATCTTCCTCAGTTAGCTCTGCATTGCTTACCTTTCCAGTGATAAGTCCATAATAAGATGACACCAAAGCAGACACCAGTGCCATATAATCCTCCGTTGTTGACACAGACATAGCCATCTTGCTTTTGTCCATCAAATTACTCGCCGGAATTGAAGCACTACAACCTCCAGAACTATAACTATACTCATGGCCATTCGATCCCAAACTAGTTCCTGAATTTGGTAAATGTGAACTTCCAGCCATGAAAGCCGTTGCTGGAGCAGAATTTACTGTCTTGCCCGATTTACCCGAAATAGTAGCAGCATTTGATCCGTAATAGACATCCGGATTCTGGACTTCAGCAGGAGTAGTATTCACGTTCTTCATTTCCAAATCTCTTGCTTGCAACTTGCCCAACAATTTCACAAAAGTTAATTCTGAAAAATCTTTATCATTTGTTAACATCAAAACATATGATTCCCACTTAGAAGGTAAACCTTCAAGTAGTTTCTCTTTAAGCTCTTCATCATCCTTTTTGATTTGAACGGTATCCATTTCAGATAATAAATGGCAATACCTCGAAATCAGTTCAGAAACACCTTCACCTTCAAAGTGCTTGAAGTTGTCAAATTCTTTGTTCAAAACCTTTTTCTTGCTCTTTTTATACTGCTCATTGCCCTCACACCTCTCCTTTAGAGTTGACCATAACTCATGAGCGTGTTTGCAACTTTTAAATTGATGTAATAATTCCTTTGGTAATGCTTGAGTGATCAATCCATACGCTTTCTGTTCACGAACATAATCAGCTTTCTGTGTAAGATCCAAATTACGTTGCATAATGGGAACATTGTTAGGACCAACCGGATACACATATGGTGCATCCATAGCAATCCATAAATCTGGATCCGTTGTTCCGATATATGCCTCAAATCGCTTTTTCCAATTGGCATAATCTTCGAACTTGAGCAACTTTGGAACTTTTTGTGTTGTTCCAATCTCATTGTCATAGTTGAGTAACGCTTGCATCTGCGTTTGAATAGCAGCAAACGCTTGAAAATCCGACATGTTCAAAATTTGAAAAATCTGATCTGTCCGAACTGGTCCGAACTTCACCGAACTTCCTCCGATCTCTCGCCGAACCTCAATAACCCCGAAGATCCTCCGATCCTAGTCCGAACTCTCACCGAACGATAAATCTAGTCCGAACGCTCACCGAACGAGCTCCGAACCTTACCGAACTATGAACAGGACTCCGAGACTTCACCGAACCTCACCGAACTTCTCCGAACCTGACGTTCGGAGCGGTTATGCCGAGCGTACTCCGAACCTGGAGTTCGGAGCAGTTACACCGAACGTGGAGTTCGGCCGAACGCGAAAAACCAAAGAATTTCGGAAAAACTCACTAAAAATGACACCTCTCGAGCTGTGGACACTCAAACTAACCAAAACGAGCAAAAACAAGCATATTGAACGTAAAACATGCTGTTTTGAACGAGAATTTTGAAAAACAAAGATGAAACCGAGCTTTGTGACTCACGAATTGAATCAAATCGAACCTAAACACAACCAGAAAGCTCTGATACCACTTGAAAACGCTGGAGCGTGTGGATCGGTTTAGTTCGACATCAATAACGTGAAAAACAACGAGAACAAGCAATGTAAATAAAACGACTCAATCTCATTAACCAATTGAACGATTACAAGAGATTCAGAGTACAAAACACTTAGTTCTCACACACACAAGCTCTCATGAACAACTAGTAAATTACAAGACAAATGACCTATTTATAGATTCCTAAAACCTGACCTCCGAACCTGGAGATCGGCCAGAGATCGGAGCCGCCGAACCTTGGGTTCGGCCAAGGTTCGGCCAGTACAAAAACTAGGTCAAACATTGTCTTCAAAACTCTATTCGATCCAGCCCGTTGCCACATATAATGTACCAACAACATGTATTCTTTTGAATATAGTAAATGGTAACTTGAAAATCAATGAAATAGTCTTTATACAAGGTTTTGGATTTTTCCTTAATAAGAGGATGTGTACGTTTCAGGGGGTGCTAGATGTGTCACGACTCATACATAGTCCTTCTGTCACGTGGCACAAATTCTAAAAAAAATCCAGAACAATCCTTGTCAAAACTCATGACCTTTCGTCTATGACCAAAACAACTGTATGGTGTAGCTAGCATCACACACTATTGATGACTATAGTACGAATAAGTCTTAGCTTTGAAAGAATAATGATGATTGGAGTAAAATACAAACGATGAATGATTATTACGCATAGTTATGAAATTACGAAGGTGATAAAGGATTATAGGGTTTGGGTAATCAAAAAAACAAGTGTCTTGGGTTTATTGATTTCAAACCTAAAACAAACCAACACCAACTGATTTCGAATACCATGAACTGATTGGATTACCACGTATCAGCCATATAGATCGAGCAATATAAAGATGAATACCATGACTTAACATGGATCAAACCACAAGCTTTGAGTATAGGAGCTAATAACACGATTATAGAAACAAAATTGAGTAATAAGATTGAAGTTCCTAAATCGTCAATTGGATTAACTAGAGTCGAATTTAGGAAGTAATTCATAGGAATTGAGTTTTGCATAGGACATGAATCTTATTCATGCATCAATTATTGACTTAACACTAGTTGAGTTTATGAAACGAGAGTTAAATGTATGAGGGGAAACAATGTAAATTAAATTCATGATTTTGATTGTTGAATCACCAAGTGTCAAATTCATAAGTTAATTAGCAAGCTTTCCTAGAGTAGAATTGAAAATACGTTTAGAGCTATCTCAAATATCGCTTGCGAAGGTGATCATGAATTTATATGGATAGGAATTGAGAAGGAAATTTTGTGAATATCATAGGAACGTTTATTGAACCAAGAGAAAATCGTGATTTATTCACAACCATAAATTTGTAATTAATTCTTGATATATTCGAGGATATAATAGATATATCATTTGGGATGAGTAGATTTATGAATATTGTCTAAATAAAGAAGATTAAAAATCTAGAATACAAATCATCTTTGTAGAAATAAGTGATATGCGAAAATTTAAAATATGAGATTGGCTGAATTCAAGTATGGATTGATTGTTCGTAGATTTCTTGTGATTGTGAGACGATAAGGTGACTTGTGACGGAAGTAATGCTAGGTATGAGGTCAATACGAAAGTCGCCTTGGTGAACGGGAGGAAGACCCAATATGTCTTTAGAAACCTTTTTAAGAAAGTTCCGTTTGACTGAGGATGTCTTTTGCTCTCATTTCTTTATTACGATCTTCCATAATATAGACCAAAGATGCAACGTACTTCTTGCGCAAGTATTCATGGGTTATGAGTTAAACCCACTGGCTAGTTTATCGTCATAGATCACCAAGATTTCGTTTGTGTAGAAGGGATAATAAGTGTTTTATTTTAAAACACACATCTTATGCAATTGACTGAAGTAACAGATCTTAAGGTTAAGTGGTGATGAGAATGTTTGCAGATATCGGTAGCAAGTAACTCCAAGGCTTAAGTCATGGTATATATATATGACTTAGAGATTTTTTTTTTGAATGAATACTTTCTGGAATTTAATATGCGTGTATGATTGTTTACTTGAGAGGTCATAAAGTCATAAACTTGTACACATGTAATCCCGTAACCACATGAACTTGTAAATTTCATCAATTTCCAAACAAGTGAACTTTCATACATGTATATTTGAAAACAATGAATTCAACATATCCAGTCTCGAAGTGGATATATAGAAATTTTATTAAAATGGATAGATACATCATCGGAACAAAAGTAAATACTACAACGAGCTTTGGTTCATCCAGGTAATCTCTGTGTATTATGACAAAGTCCTTCACATAACTTTCATATTAGAAGTTCCAGACGAAACTCCACGGTTAGCATCTTCATTTGAGGAAATTTTGTTGGTGATGATTTGTGGACATGTGTTACGAAGATGACTAGGGTCTCCACACTGATAACAATAACGCATAGGAACCTTTGCGGTTTGAGATGCAGCAGTGAATTGAGCAAGCAACTTTGTCATAGCTTGAACCATTTGAGGTTGAACTGATTGACGACATGTGTTCATGTGGTGACCATAACGACCACATGTGAGACATTACCGACAAACCGAATTAGCAGAGTGGTGATACTTGCACGTGTTACACTCAGGATGAGCCCCGTGGTAGGGTTTCTTTGATGGTAGTACAGGGGTAGCTGGAATTGTAGGGGTAGTAGAAATTGTAGTAAGATGTTTTTCCTTCCTCTTCTTCTTATTTATCTTTTTGGTGGAGACTTTGAGGTTGTCAAAACACTGAGGTAGATCATTAGGCCTTTTAAAGTTATTGCGCTTTTTAAGGTCACATGACTTGCAGGGTTTGGAGCAATCGGTGTTTGTGACAGGTCCTTCCTTGATAAGGTTAGCATTGAGAGCTTTTCGAACAAGATTAATGATAATAATTGCTACTTGTTCAGCAATTTGTTGGGCTACGTCATGATTTTGGTGATGATTGTCGTGATCCATTCTAGAGCAAAAGAAATTATTCACGAGGTAAGGAATATGACAAGATTAATAATCAAGGTGATGAAACTTGATGTTATTGAAATCGTGATATAATGGATATTGAGTTTATGATTAGAACACTAGGGGAATCATTTAAAATCTTAAATTTTGATAAAAGACTGAATCGTAAGTGATTACAAATCATCATTTGACGAAAGATGTGGTAAAGCACAAGAGTTTGCTGAGTTAAACAACTGAGGATGTATTATGAAACAACCAGTCAAGGGAATATGTGGGATCATTATGTAAAAATATAAATTTAATAAATCATGAGATTACAAAACCAAATCATGTTGACTTGTTTAAAACATAATGGAATGGCCTTTATTTCCTGATTGGGAAACTACAACCGGGACTAATCAGAGTTATTGTAATCATAGCAACGTTTACCATGGCATACTTTGGCCTAATAGGTTTCAACACTTTCACTAAAGATTCTTAGATCCAATAACAGGGCAAGATGCCGAGCTGGAACAGATTGCTTAGTTACCGGTGTTTTCACCCTTCCAGTTACTACATGTCTGTTGCTAAAGAATTTAACTCTGACGAGATTTAGATAGATAATTGAAATCCAATATTAAAATATTACATAAATTACTACTTACTAGGAGAGACTAGGGAGCCTCATGAATTTAAGGAATAAGTGTGTGTGTTAAGTATTGAGATGGAAACGAGATTTAAGCAGGTAAGCTTAAGTAGCATCTAAGGACATAGTACGATATTAGGCATTCTAACATGAGTGACTCATGTGGGACACCTATAGTATAGTCTAGGTCATCCAGTTCTAATAACCTAGATCCCTATAGCCAAGGCTCTGATACCAATCTGTCACACCCCAACCAACGGCGGAATATGTCGGGGCGAGACGACTGTCCAGATGCACATGACAACTAGTAATAGTTACCAAATACTTAAACATGACATTTTTATATGCATACAAAGATCCGTACAACAATAAATATAAATATAAAAGCATTGATTATAGTCTTTATCTAGGTCCGCAATACTATGTTGATCAGTCAAATAATCCAAGTAGTCGTCCTGCAACATGTATAAAATAGAGAGTGTCAACTACAAAAGTAGTTGGTGAGTACACATAGAATTTTATATATATCTAGATAAAAGCCAACGATTTATGCAATTAAGTACTTAGTCATAAGGACCAAATGAAGATTATAAAATAACTAACCATTCATAGATATAGATGTTGTGTAACCAAACCTATACAATAAGGGAGCAATCACCTATTTGACGACATGATTATGTCTCAATATCCTAGGTGGGCTATCAACCAATAGATATTCATCTATCATTGTTACCACGGCTCAATGGTTAATGGTAGACAAAAGATTATAGATATGATATAGATACATGGTCAATAGATATAGATATTGTGTAACCAAACCTAGACAATAAGGGAGCAATCACCTATTTGATGACAAGATTATGTCTCAATATCCAAGGTGGGTTGTCAACCAATAGATATTCATCTATCATTGTTACCACGGCTCAATGGTTAATGGCACACAAAAGATTATAGATATGATATAGATACTTGATCCACGATTTCCACACCACAGATATTAAACATAAATGGACATAAAAATTCACACTTAACTTCATATAATCGCATTGATTTTGAATAAGAATAAAGATTTAAGATTTGATATACATGTTGCACCCCATAATATGAAAGTGGTTATTAATACTCACTACTCAAGTCATCATTTGAAGGAATCACCCTTCTAATAATAACAAGAGTTTATATCGCAAAATATCCGATAGTAATAAAAGGGGGTATGAGTACTCACTTGATCGATGAGTATAGAGCGTGCAAAAGACCACAAGAGTGATGACAATCTCTGGGATTAACCTACCGATAAGAATGATCGAAATAAATACAGGATGGTGCCATGATTCTATGTTTTTGGTAAATTAATTTTGTTAGTTAAAATATATATATATTTATCATTAACCTAAGAAGGTTAATCTTTCATTTGTATTAAAAATCCTTAACACTTTCATATATATATACATACGACACATATGCATATACATAAACATATGTATATTTTCGACACATGCATGCATGTACATATATATATATATATATATATATTCACGACACACACATATGCATATCCTTTTTTATCTTTTTACAAAAATCTTCAACCAAAATCAAGATTAAAACTTCAAAACATTAAGAATTCTTGTGGGGTTTTTTTTTTTTTTTGAATAACATCATGTGTTCATCAAATCAACATTACCCATTGATCTAAACCCATGCATGTAAATCAATCTATTTTTTTTAAGGATTCAAGCTCTTTAACTTGTAAGAATCATTATCATTTAAGCTTTGGAGGATCAAAGTTTAAGCTTCCAAATTCTAGAGAGAGAGTAGAGAGAGAAAGCTTCATACTTGAAGATTTTTAAGGAAGAATGGATGGAATGACTACACTCTTGCTTGAATCCTTGAGTTTTAGCTTGAATTGTGATGATGATGGTGATTTTCGAAAATGAGAGAGTGGGGGGGGGGGGGGGGTTCGGCCGTGAGTAGTGAGAGAGGAAGAGTGAGAGTGAGATGGAGTGTGTGTGTGTGTATGTGTGTTGATGTGTGTGTAGGGTTATATATATATATAGAATCTTACAATGGTTACATCTCCATGAAAGATGCCAAGTAGCACCTAATATGACAAGTGTGCACCCTTAGTGCCACTTATGTGTATGTATATATATATTATAAAGTTAAGTGATTTACAGGTATAATACTGACATATCGCGGTATAACTGGTAAATTTTATGTCACGAAACGTAAAAGGAATTATATGAAAATTACTAGAATTAAATTACACTTCCCCTGGTATAATCTAAAATAGTTTTCGCCATACTTGATTTAGTAGTTATTTTTATGAGTACTCTATAATTTTGACGGATACCGGGTTGATCATAACTTGATTTGTTTATTTAATTTATATCTTAAGTTAGTACGAACCGAATATATTTCCACGACTGTAATTCTCTGAGAACACTTAAAAAAATATATATATATATATCACTTCGCAGGGTCAGGTTAAAATGATTGTGAATTTACCGAGTTGTTACATGAAATCACAAAGTGTGATAAGCAAATACATATCTGAGTAAGTCTAATAGTGTGGGGTACACTGGTCAAAACAATCTAAATCAATACAATAACTTATCCAGATGTTATGAGTATGATTGTGCCTGAGTTTAAGATTGACAAGTTATACCAGCAACTGACATGAACTGACATGACTTGTGTGCTGAAGTAATTGAAATTGAAGTGTAGTTCAGCATGTTATGTCCAATATGATCCCAAGTTGTGATATTTCATGCAAAAGACAAAAATAGTGTGTGATTCAGTATTTCATTTCTGTATTGCATTTGTGTTTTTCATCTGAAAAATCCAAAAAAAATTTAGGTGTGGTTTAGCATAAACTTAGAAAAATCAAAAAGATTTTCGGTGTGTTTTGATATAAAGTTTCAAAAAGCCAAAAAGATTTTGTTTCTTATTTGTTTTCGACCGATCGGTACACGATACAAAATCTCAAAACTATATCTTGATTAAATTAATTTTTGATTTTATTAAAGGAAAAGGACAGCCGCGTTTCTGTCTTCTTTAATTGCAGGTTATCTGAGTGACAAGACTCGAGCATGGTGAAATGGGGAGTATGTAATATCTTTCACAAGTGGATCTTGAAGTTCAAAGATTGTTCAAGATTGATCCAGCCATGCGATCTCTATTTCTGACAAGATATCAAGTTGAAGATAGGATGCATCTATGCTGAAGATTGAAGACTGAAGTTTAGTTAGATAGATAGATACATAGATACACTACACGTTAATGGGGAGTTTGTTAGAGCATATTCCTATGTTACGTTTTGTCTCGTGTATTGTATCTAGACTAGAGCATCTTTGTGAGTCATATAGTCAACATACCAAGATGGTCGTACCTTATAGTCTGCCGTACCAGTTGGTGAGGCGTACCAACTGGTCCGCCCGGTGATACGTCGGCCAGTATGTAAGTGACTATAAATAGTTCGTGTTAGAGAGAGCTTAACAGTTATGTCATTTCATATCTCTTAAGTGTGTATGAACTGAGTGTGTTTCTCTCTCTAGCTTGTAACTCTTAGTGAATCAATAAAGCAAAGCTTTATTTACATCGTGTTGTTCTCGATTAACTGAATCATGCAGTAGTAAGATCCCTCCGTGGTTTTACAATAACGTTTTAATAGTTGACAACAGAACTTTATATTATGATACAAAGTCAAAGATATAAAATAATAAAACCTTTTTATTATTTTTCTTGCTATTAATATTCAACTAGATAAACAAGGAAAATTATTTTAAAAGTTTGCGATCACCAATATGTTCGTGGGTTCTGACTTGGGAAATAACTAGTGTTGACTTACAGTCAGATATCAGGTTATCGTTTAGTTGTGCATATAAGTTTTCTAATTTAAGCATAAATTAAGCTAGATGCACAGATAGTTTTAAATAAACAAGTAATTAAAGTTTGGAAAATTGGCCTGGAAATTTATGGGTTGTCACATTCTCCCCCGTTAAGAGAATTTCGTTCCGAGATTTAGTTAGTGTCGTTTGATGATGATGCATCGGTAGACGGTTATAGGTGCTTCTATCTGACTGATTTTCACGTTCCATTGTGAAATTTTGATTCCCATCGAGAATTTCACGATTCATTACGATGGGAGGGTGGCTTTGTTTGAAATCCTCGGATCACACGATGCTTGATTATCACGGGTGTAGTACTAACGAAGTGTAGTTGATATGCCATCAACAGTAGATCGTTACCTAAATGAGCGCTTGTTGTTCAAATAAACGCAGTTCTGAATTTGAAGTTTTGTACTAAGAATGATCACTCACACAACAGGTTCTTCCAGGATTCTCATGCATTGCAAATTACGATTATGTGTGCACCTATAATTGTGATTTACCTTGCATGGTCTGTCTAGGTTTCGCCCATTCTGAGTTTTCAGCTCTCGTCAAAACGTGACAAGTGTCAGGGACATTGTTAGGCTCATGAAGGAGTTTAGACCGATTAGCTCTCGGTCAGATTCTTCCTAGAATCTCAAAAGTTCCAATGCATTGAGGATTTACAATTCCTTGATTTCTAGGTTTTGTTATGCCTTTACAAGGCAAGACTCGTTATAAGTTTTGAACCTCCTTATAGGTTCCATGGGTTCGCGTCTCGTGTCAGCATAATTCTTGTGACGATTGCGTTTGCTTGTAAGTCTGTTTTGGATAAGGATTATTCTTTCCATTGTTTCACGAGTGTACTTGGGACTAGTAGTTTGGTTTCCTTCAACTTCGGCCCGATAAATAGGCGATCAAGACTTTTTTCCAGATAGTGCCTCAATTGCGGTTCGAAACTTCTCTAGTGGAAAATGGTTCTCTTAACCATTTTCAAGCCTCAAAACACAAGTACGTGACATATTCTCTAATGTTTGAATCGTTCACTTGCTTTGGCTATAATCCTAAGGGATAGTCAGCAATACTCGATTCAAGTCATGTACGCAAAGCTTCCTGTAGAGATTTTCTAGAATCTTGTCTTAAAACTACTATCTCTATCCGAGATGATTGAAACTGGAAAGTTATGTTGTGAGACGACCTCTTTTAGGTAGATTATGGTAGGTTGTCCCATATGGTCACTCTCTTGAGTGGCAGGAAACGTGCATGTTTTGTCAGACGACCAACTATATCCCATATAGCATCATAAGTAGATGGTGTTCTTCATAACTTCACTTTGAAGTTCATGGCGGTTTGTTCCTACTTGCGTTAGGGTATATTTAGTTGTTGCAACGATTAAGAGAGCTCCTAGTATTAGGTTTTTATCCCTCGAGAATGTCAAGCACTTGCTGACATAGGTAGCGATACGTTAGGCCACCAGTACAGCTCCCTAAGGCACTGATACATCTTGTTAGTTCTAAGGGTGAACAAAGTATCTATAATTAGTTACCTCGTCCAAAACTAAGTCCTTCAGAATTCCAAAGTTAGACACTCAGAGTCTATTCATGAAATATCGGATTCCATCCGATCTCGTTTTGAATTGTCAATCTATGCCGCGCAGGCATCCATTGGTCAGGTTTTCGTCCTTGAGAGCTTTAAGTTGAGCATCATAATTTGGGGATGTGAGGTTAGCATGATCGTTATACCAAGTGCTCAAACTCGAAGTGGTTTGTTTCTACCTAGAGCGTCAGCTACAACGTTACCCTTGCTGGGGTGATAACAAATCTCACATTCACAATCATTTGGCAATTTAACTCATCATCATTGACTCCCATTTAGCTGTCCTGATTGAAAATGTGTTGAAACCTCTTATGGTCCGTGAACACGGCACACTTCGTCCCCTAAAGAAACTGTCTGTAGATCTTCAAGGAAAACACAACGGCTCCAACTCCAAACCGGGGGTCATGTAGATCTCCTCGTGAATCAGTATACTATCCAAACCTCGATGTGACATGTCATAGTACTCAACAAAGTCTTTGGTTCCTTCAGGTAAGGATAGGAATGGTGCATCGCAAGGTTTCCGCTTTAGCAACTGAAAAGTAGCTTTAGGCTTCTCGTTCCAATTGAGTCAACATGGTCAAGGACCCAGGCCATCTCAGAAAATGTCCAACAAATTTGGGATTTTAGTCAGCAACACCTAAGGTTTGTTGAATTTCTAACGGTGTCAGGGGAGTGCTTAAAAAAAAATTCTAGGTGTTGCCTACACACGCGATTTATCAAATTTATGGAACCAACAGGTGCGCTTGCCAATTCGAAGGGGATAACTAGGAACTCATAATGAACATAAAGAGTTTTAAATGTAGTTTTGGCAATGTCTTCCTTTCAAACACTGAGCTAATGGTAGTGGAATATAGGTTGATCTTTGAGTAGAACCCGATCCTAGAAACTGATCAAATAGATTGTTGATTCTCATAAATGGGTAGCAGTTCTTCACCATTAGCTTATTTAACTCTTAATAGGTGATATGCATTCGAAAGACATGTCTTTCTTCTTGAAAAATAGGACTGGAGCTCATGGCAGAAAGTTGGGTCTTATGAAATCCTTTCCCAACAACTCTTGTAGTTGTTTAGATAATTGTTGAATTCTAAATGGTGCCAGCTGATAGGGTGATCGTACAACTGGCGGATAAGCACAAGAATCAATATGAAATTCTACTTATCTACTTGGTGGTAGACCAGGTAAATTTTCATGGAATACTTCAGGAAGTTCCCGCGTGATTGGTACATCTTCAAGTTGCTTCGTCTTTGACTTCTTTTTTATGCAGGTGATCTCAGCACAAATAGTGGATAACCAACTAATGCCAATTGCAAAGCATTCTAGTTCCATAAATTATTGTTAAGGGAACGTCTTGATAGTTCTAGCGAGCAATCTCGAATGATCTCGCCAGTCTCGTTTAACTTACCCTCTTCTAACTCTTAATAATACTTAGTGTCTGGTGTAGTGGGGATGATTTTAATTAAGTGACTAAGTTTTTAGCTCCACATTCAAACATAATAGAAGCATAACGCCAAAACGATTATTGAGATAAAAAACATACTTACGTGAATATCAGGACCTTGTCGGGTATCTCCCATGTTGATGGCAAGTGCTCTACCTAGAAAATTTCAAGAGTTTCTGATTATTTGATTTGGGACGATACTCCCTAGGATGTCTGGTAGCTCCACATCTAAAATATGCTCTCAAAGCTCAAGTCTTGGCCACTGCTTCGGACGCTCGATGGTCCATACTAGAGTGGTAAGGCTGCTTGTTCATACTACAGACATTCTATCATAGGTTCTTAGTGTAGGTTCCTTGTTGTTGGCTTGAATCCTAATGTATAGCTTGTCAAGTCTGAACGGGTGCCAGAAGGATATCATTCCCAAGTGCCGTTGGCTTAGTTCATAAAAACATTGCATATAATCAATTATGTCGGCATCCGCAATGGTTAGACTTCAAAATTCAACCTTGAGTTTCCTGAAGTTTGTTCCTTCGAAGTCAGTGACATTACTACAATCATGTAAACAATTCTTCGTAATTGTAAACACTGACTGCAATTGTTAGGGCAATCGGTGTTCTCCTCGATAGCAGGTAATGGTTGTTTAGTCATGGAGATATGTTGCTTGGTCTGCTCCACATGTAGGTGCGGGAAGGTGACTTCTTCTCGTGAGTCAGTCACAGGAGCATGTGTCATGCCAAGGTGTTGGTCCGCAAGCTAGGCCGTGTCCTCCTCATAGGAATGTGTCCTCCATACGTCTTGATATCCGAGCTATGAGGCAGACCATTGATGTAATCTTGTAGAGAGTGGACCTAGTGATTATCACACGCCAAGCGTGTCATCAGTAATGAATTAGGGGGATAGGAAGGTTCCTCTATAAAGGAAGGTATGGGTGCAGCAGTTGAAGATTTCTCCAAACCTCATGAACACTAGGAAGATTATTTTTCAGACTCCAATCCTGGATGGTGTTAGGCAGCCAGTCCAACAAAGAGCATTGTTCAATTGCTGCTACTTAGTAGTGGTCTCAATAATAGAAAGAGAGATTGCTTCTCAACATGGTAAGGAGGCAGGTTTCCTCAATATGAGCATCATCGAGGGCTCGTTCGTCGCACGACGGTGTAGGTGTTATAACCAAAGTTGTTCATACGAGATGACAATAGTAATTATGATCTAGTAGATGTAGCAACATTAGCAGTTATGCAGCTAGCCAATCCAAGGCACGGATGCGTGCTTCACTTAGGAAGGGTCAGTCTTAGTCTCTCTAGATGGGTAAAGCATACCTTTCTTCTTGTCGGTGTCATTGTCTTAGGCCAATGTGCATGAGGGAGACGTCCATGTCTTGGGTGTCGAGGTTTAGTGTCCGTACTCATCCTTAAAAATTAGACAGAATAGTGATAGTACGGGTAGGCATAGTTGTGAAAATTTTCAGAGTAAAAAAGACAGTTCTATAAGCAATTAAGCATGTATAGATGCAGAGTGGATGCATGATGAAATGCACACGTAAATGAGTCTAACAGAGCAGGGTTACAGACACAACCTAGTTCGCTATAACCTCGGCTCTGATACCAATCTATCACACCTAGTAAAATTTGTGTCGAGCGTGAAACGGATGTATCATAGTCAAGATAATAAGAAACGACCTCTAAGTGGTTTAACAAAAAGATTCGTTTTAATTTACAAGGGATTTCATTTCTTTTGTGTGAAGAACAAGTAAAAGTGAATACCAACTTGTCATTAAACACGAAAGTAGTGAAAGACAGATGAAAAGAGATAAATTGAATATCGTAAATTTAACTCTATATACTTCGACACACTCCAAATTCAACCGTCCTCAACCACATTATTCGCTTGCAACTTGCCACGACTTCCTATAAATAGCAAGCGAGCTTCACCAAAGAAAGCAAGATAACAAGTACACAATTCACAAGCTTTTCAAAGCAATTACAACCTACTCCAATAGAAAAGTTCTTTATGTAGATACATTGTTATACTATAAACTCGTGTAAACCATTATTTATATTTGAGATATAAAAAAACCTTTTTATGAATTGTTGTCTTCCAATTTGATTTACTTCCCGCAACTCGTTTATCTTATAAATCAAATTGTGCCAACATTGTTAAAGAGACCCTCACGGGACCCCCATAATTAGTATCAGAGCAGATTGAATAACCATTATTCAAGGATATTTCTCTTTAACATCTTTCCTTTAACATTCCCTCAAAAATAATTTCAAGCTATAATAATGGGAAATCTCTAGGCTCATTAGCAAAACCCCATATGCTTCCTAGGGAGGAATATCCATAGTGGAAAATTAGAATTACCAACTTTATAAAAGAAGTTGATAGTTCCCTGTTAGATTGCATAGCCAATGGACCCCATTGTCCCACATTCAACATTCCTAAGATAAAGGAAACCGAAACCTCAGTCGGTGTTCCTGCTCACACCATACTCAAAGATAGAAAATGGTGGAGCGAGGAGGACAAGACCAAAGAAATTAATGAGGACAAAGCCAAAACTGTTCTCATTATGGCTCTTCCCCATGAGATATTCTGTCAGGTTGACTACAATACCTCAGCCAAGGGCATATGCGATGCCCTTGAAAAACTTTTAGATGGAGGGGAGAAAATGAAAAGAAACAAGAGAACTAAAGCATTAACTGAGTATGAATCTTTCAAATCACTCCCAAGTGAGTCACTCTTAAACACTTACAACCGTTTTGCCACAATAATCAACAATTTAAGAAAGTTCAACGTTTCTAAATCAAATGAGGAAACAAAAATTAAATTTATAAAAAAACCTTCCTCGTGAATGGATAAGTCTAACCATGACTCTCCAATCAACTTTTGATTTGGAAGAGAAAAGCCTAAATGATCTCTTCTCTATTCTAGACTCTCAAGAATCTGAAATACAGGATATCTTCAAAACCAAAGTCGACCCACTGGCTCTTTACTCTAAAAAGAGAAAAAGAAACACTAAATAATAGCCAATCCATTCTAAAAGAAAAGATTTAAGTGACTCTGAAATAAAATCCGCTGAAAGTGAAACAAAAGGAATCACTCCTAGTCAACCAGAAAAAATTTCTCAAAAGGTGAAGAAAGAAAGAGACAACCTTCTGAATTTAACAAACCTAAAGTTGACAAAAGTGAAATAAAGTGCTTCAAATGTGGAACAATGGGCCACTATGCCTCTGAATGAAAGGATCAAAAAATCAAAGATGCAGTATACTATAAAAGAAAATATGAACATGTCATGTAGAGGGAAAAAGCATTAATGGCTGAAGTTGAAAACGGGGATTCAGATTCATCATCTAAAGAAGAATACCATGCAAACAGATGTCTTATGGCCAATGATGAATCTTACTCATCCAATCTCTTTAAAGCTTCACATGAGAAACAAGTAAGCTCCTCTCATACTGATCTAATTTTTCAATTCAACAACATGTCAACAAACTACAAAGTTCTTCAAGAAAACTCCAAAAGAAACAAACTTTTAAATGAAAATAAGTTTAAAACCTCTGAAGAAGAAATAAACTCTCTCCTATCTGAACTTCATCGACTAAAAGGAGATTGAGAAAATGAATTTTCAAGACTAAGCAACTCGAAACACAGAACTTGAGTAATAAAGCCAAATTGATCACTATTAGACCGAGCATGCAACTCTGTATCAAAGGTTGCATGTGGAAACAAAAATAAATAAACGGTCTCATAAATGATCAGATATATACACGGGACTAAGAGTTCTAAGACTATCATTGTAAAAAGCAGCAGTCAAAATGAGACACAACTAGACAACTATGCCAAAAAAAAAAATCTAGTTTTCAAAATTTCAATTCATCATCAGTCTGATCCTCATGGCTCTAACAAATCTAAATTTGAGTCCACCAGTTCCTCAAGTCAAAACTTCAAAAACTTTGGGGAAAGAACAATTTACAGGCATTGTATGTGCACCGAAATGGTGAAATTGATTGGAAAACACTATAGCGTGAAAAGCATAAATCCTGTAAATGCTAACACCCCTTTAAGTGTTACTTCCAATATGTGAAAATCAAAAGAAGGAGAAAATCTACAAAAAAAAAAATAAAGAAAAAACCTAAAAGCAACTGGGTTCCAAAAATCAGATAAAACCTCTTTTTGAAGTTGTACAAATATTCTTCATAATTTCTGAAGCGCGTCTGCATCAACTAAGAAACCTCCTCCCTCGCACTTATAAAGGGGGAGCCTTTAGTGTTTTTTCTTTCATTTCTTTTCCTCTTTTTCTTTCAAATAAATGAAGATTATAAAAGGACACGTGTTACTCCCAGATTCTCTCTTTAAAAAGGTTGACTTTCTCTTCCCTCCTGAAATGCAATGATGCCCATGAAATCACATTTTTAAATGACAATGAGCATATTAGGAAGCAAATCTTTGTGAGTTAAGGCACCCAAAAGAGGCAATAATATATCTAAATAGGAGAATGATGAAAATAAGAGTTAATTCCCTCTCACAAAGCCTCTCAACTACCTTCACTAGGAGCCTAAATAACCGACGAAGCCCAAAAGTCTTACTGACAAATCTTCAGATCTTTGTACTCTTCCCCGTTACAAATAGATGGATGTCCTTTTCGTAATCTACTCATCCCAATCTCCATTTAAAAAATCTTCATCCAAAAATGGATCTTCAGGCCCTAATGGAAAGACAATATCACCAAATTCCTCTTCCTCAGGGACACCATATGTGCCTTCACACCTCAAATCACCAACAAACTTTCATGAGGATGATGAGGTTCCTTCAAAAATGCACAATTAGCTTTGCCCCTTACCATAAATTGTCCTATCAATTATCAACTTCTAAGGGATTTTGCGTGAACGCTAGTTTGACCCAAACTCTCCATTCAACCTAATAAAAAAGCAGAGTTGATCATGACACTTTTCTGATCACAGAAGACTCTATTCGCTCTGCCCTCGCGATGAATGATGCCAATGGGGACACTTATTACAACAGAACCCAAGTCATTGAAACCTTCATTGACATAGGATATGATGGTTAGTTTGTGAATGAACATGCCAACAATGCACATCTTCCTCCAATCTGGAGGTATTTCTTTGCTCAAATCCAGCTATGTTTCTCTCCCTACACTCAGAACCACAATCTTGTATCACATAACACTTAAATGGTGATGCACACATTAATCAAGGGATTAAACATGAACTTTAACACTACATTCTTCAGAACATGAAAGTCAACTTCTCTCTTTCCATAGAAGAAAGAATCATCCTTTATCCAAGGTTTGTAATAAGAATGATTTGTGAAGCCAAGAAATGGGTTGGGATTCTAGGGGGTTTCACACACTTTCTTCTACCATATCAAATATCCATTGGAATCCACCTCACTAGACTACCTCCTGACTTGATAGAAGAAGAAGAGGGCATCCGAATCATCTCTCATAACCATATCCCTCTTCAACTCGAAGCCAAAGCTCATCTACCCATACCCACTAGAATAATCAAACCCTATACCTGTAGAACTACTTGTAATCATTTAAATTTGATATCTAAATAGTTCTGTACTGGGTAATCTTTCTTTTGATCCTTCCATAAAAATTATTCGAATATGCAATATTTTGGAACTATCAAGAAAAACTCAGATTATGCTATTTCAAACCATCCTTACACGTTGTTTATATAAGAACAAGAAGGATGACACGGGTATAATTGTCAGAAACAAGGCAAGGTTGATTGTTCAGGGTCACAGATCACTAATAATCCTAAACTTTAATAAGGGTGATAAAACTCCTAATGAAAAGGAACGGCAACTTTTTAGGTTACAAAGAAATCATTGACTCAACTGATATCCGTTTCACCACTTCAATTTATCCAATCAGTGAAAAAGAGTCGTTAAAACCCTAAAATCTCTCACCAACTATAAGATCCTCACTCACTCTCCAAATTATACATTGTTCCTAAACCATTATCTTCACCAAGCAGAGCATCCCCTCATACGATCAAAGAACTCAAAATGGCCTCATCCTTTCAAGTCTCACCATTCAAAACCGCGATAGACTGGGGCGAATGAAGCCCTTGTCAGAAAGCTCCTGAAGTTGTTTGGAAAGCTCTTGCATCTCAGATGGGGCGAGGCGATGAGGTTGACTCGCAACAGGGGTAGACGCCTGGTATAAGGTCGATACGGAAGTCCACCTGACGAAGGGCAAAAAGAAGGAGCCCGATATATCTTCCGAGGGAATCTTCAGGGAACTCCCTAACAACTGGGATGTCTTGGACTCCACTTTCTTTGGGTCGAACTTCCATGATATGGGCCAAGAAGGCCACACACTCCTTGCGTAGGTGCTTTCGGGCCTGGGTACAAGACATAAGTCTAAGCCCGCATGAGGGTTTATCGCCGTAGATTACCAGAATTTGACCATCAGGCCGAGGAATACGAATAGTCTTTTCAAAGCAGAGGACTTCAGCACGGTGACGAGACAACCAATCCATGCCTACTATGATATCAAAGCTGCCAAGATGCATTGGAATCAAATCGATGGGAAATGAGTGCTCATGAAAATGAATCGCGCAATCACGGATGATAGAGTTGATCGAGATAGATTCTCCGTCAGCTACTTCGACTGATATCGGGACGTCGAGACCAGAACGGGCACGAGCAAGCAAAGGCTCAAAATCTAAGGACACAAAA
Organism: Deinandra increscens subsp. villosa; assembly: GCA_039602395.1. NCBI lineage: Eukaryota > Viridiplantae > Streptophyta > Magnoliopsida > Asterales > Asteraceae > Deinandra > Deinandra increscens. The sequence continues at coordinate 24,472,999 of JBCNJP010000025.1, forward strand.
CTCCTATCTGCACCCGTATCAAATAATACAGAGGCGTAATGATTATTAACAAGAAACGTACCGTTCACCACTTCAGGATTGGCCTGGGCTTGGTTGGTGTTGATGTTGAAGGTACGACCACGAGCACCTTGGGTTCTCACAGGAGGAGCCCCACGGTTGGCATTGTTGGCAGGACCATTGGCATTAGCCAAGTAAGGGCATGCATTGCGGAGATGACTAGGATTTCCACAATTATAGCAAGCAGGAGCCCTAGGCATAATAGCAGCAGGCTGAACCATGGGCTGGATGACAGGTTGATTGATAAGTTGGGCATTAGTAGGCTGAACATTTGTAGGCTGAGCATTGATTGGTTGTGCTTGAGCTGGAAACTGGCAGGTGTTAGCAAAATGACCAAAACGACCACAAGTTGAAGCATTTCCTACAAGAAGAGCTTGCAGGGTGATGGCGTTGACATGTGTTGCACAACGGGAAAGTCCCAGTGTAAGGCTTCTTGGCCGGAGGGGCTGAAGCAAATTGGTTAATGGGCACAGCAGGGATGGCAGGGGTTGTTGTCACTGCAAAGTTTTGGCTACCAGACTTCCTCTTCTTCTTGTTAGACTTGGAAGACTCGGCCTTGACCTCCTTGGTTGGTTCAGTCGGTAGCCTTGTCGGAAGTCTTTTCAGAGTTTTTCTTAGCACCCTTACGAGTCAAAGTGCCATTCTTAACATGATTGTCAGTTAAGGTAGCAGCAAGTTGTTTGGCTTCCAAAAGAGTCTTGGGGTCACGTCCCCAAACAGTGTCTTGGATCTGCATGGGCAAACCCTTGATGTACTTTTCAATAGCCACAGACACAGGAGTGACAAGGTGGGGGACCAATTCAGCAAGGTCATCAAAGCGGTCATTATAAGCCTGGTTTTCACCGCTGTCCTGTTTGAGGACCCAGAATTCATTTGCAAGCTCACGAAGCTCACTTGCGGGACAAAACTTCTTCTTCATCAGATCCTTCAGCTCAGTCCAGGGCAAAGCCATTGCAGCATCTGTCCCACGGGCGTGTTTCTCCCCGTTCCACCAGGTAAGTGCCCTTTTCTGGAAGACACTGGTGGCATGACGCACCTTGAGGTTTTCGGGACAATCGCTGTTGATGAAAGTGTTTTCGATGCCTTCAAACCACTGTAGTAGGCCCGTGGCGCCCTCAGAGCCAGAGAACTTGGGCGGGCTGCAGGAATTGAAATATTTGAAGTTGCAAGTGGGAGGAGCAGCAACTTGGTTGGCAGGGGTGACGGGGGTGGCACCAAGGTTCTGTTGGATTTGCACCATCATGTTCGGGATGACTGCCGCCATTTGCTTGGCGATTTGGGCAGCCAACTTAGCGCCAGAGCTTCGACGACCAGTACCATTGCGACGAGCAGACATGCTGAAATGGAAAGGGAGAGATTTATGAGACAATGAAAACGTGGAACGATCAATTGATAAATTCGAGGGTATACATTGTAAATAATGGAAGACAAAAACCACATAGTGAAATAATGATGTCATATAAATCATGGAATTATAAGCAATATCATAATAGTTGAGTGTCATAAATCGTGAAATATTATGGAATTGTGAAGCATTGGAATGTCATAACTTGGGAGTCAAAAATAAAATTTGCATATAAACACGAAATCACTTTGACTTGTTTAAAACATATGGAATGGTTCTCATTTCCCGATTGGGAAACTACCACCTATGACTAATCAGAGTTAATATGGTTCCTAGCAATGTTTTTATGACATGCTTTGGCCTAATAGGCTACAACACTCTCATCAGGGCGTCCCAGGTAAGCGTCCAGGTCCGACGGTAGGTTCGAATTTATACGCAACGCTTACCTCAGACAGAGACCCCAACTACCGGTGCTTTCACCCTTCCAGTTACTACATGTCCATTACCAAGAACCTAACTCCGACGGAATTTGAAAATCAAAACAAGACCCTAAAATGGTACGTAAAGTACCATCACTAAGGAAAAAGGCTAGGAAGCCTTAAGATTTCGTGTATGTATGTGTGCTAAGTGCTAAGCTTGAGTTTAGAAGTTTGTGTGAAGTGTATGAATAAGTGTAAGGCAAGTTCTAACTAAAGCAAGGTAAGCATAGAAGGGCAATCTCTAAACTAAGCATGCATAACACGAGATTTCGTGTTTTGGACACCTAAGGCATATAGTCTAGGTCATTCCGTTTCTAATAACCTAATTCCCTATAGCCATGGCTCTGATACCAATCTGTCACACCCCAACCGACGGCGGAAACGTCGGGGCATGATTAGATTGCCCAAAAGCTCATGACAACTAAATTAAGATGACAATATTTAAATAACACTATTATTAATGATCAAAGGTCATTACATAAACTTGGAATTCAACATAACATAAATGCTTAAACAATGTCTTATTAATAATTTAACTAGGTCCAAATCCCTAAGTGGAGCAACTTGGATCAAACGTTATTATTTCCTGCAACATGTATAAGATAAGGTCAACTACAAAGTTGGTGAGTAATCACATGTTTAATATGTAATATGATATATAAAATGAAAACATGCGAATTGTATCATATGATAGAATGATATGAAAGATCAACATACTAGATAAAATGACAACATGAAAATAATGCATAAACAACCCTTAGTGACAAGGATTCCCTAACCCGAAGGTTAGGCTATATGAAATAGGTCTCAAACACCCAACGCCAGAACCGGTCAAGTTGAGTGGGTTGTCAGCCAATAGATCTATCTTTGATTCCCCAGGCCTTACGTTAATGTTTATGCGATATGAAATACATGAAACACTATGAAAAACATGAAATCCCAACACATTGACAAGTTATGCTAGAATGAAATCCTACACACATTCACACATATGGTCTACAATCGCATTATATGAAAATCATGAAA
>JBCNJP010000025.1:24476405-24552544 GCA_039602395.1 Deinandra increscens subsp. villosa
GATACTCGAGGTTTGAGTCTGAGGGGAAGCTTTGTAATTCTCAAATTCTTCAAAGTTAACACATTTTCACGAGAATTAACATTTAATAGAGGTTTGGGAGACCTTTAAAATGTTTTTGAAACTTGAGGGGCCAAAGTGAATTTTTTTTAAACAAAACCCACATTCCGTTCACGATCCATCCCCATTCTCTCCTTCATCTTGTTTACGACTGCCTCCTTAGAAAACCCTAACTCCGCCCCCTCATCACCGGAAAACCTATCTCAGCCCCCTCCGACCACCCCTGTGAAATCCGAGCGCACCAACATCTTCGGAATCGTTTTTCGACCGAGAAACCTCGTTAAATCGAGTGTTTTCTTATCTTCTCATCGGCCCATTTGCTACATCTCTGTGTTTGGGTGTCTCAGTGATCATCATCACTTAGTTACTCATTTCGAGTCGATTTCGTGTGATTAGCAGTCGGATTCTGTGTTTACAACTCATTAAAAGGTAGTGTTGGTTGCGTATTTTGAGTGTTTGAGGTGTTTAACGTGTTTCCGAGTTTATTGCAGGTTTGTTAATGGAAGTTTTTGGCGTTTACGACTGTCGGGAGGTTGAAGACGACAGTTGGCGTTTCCGACCGGTGTTCGCGACTCGCGTTTACGACCGGGAGATTCCGATAGCGTTTACAACTGGGCCAGCTGTCTATAGCGTGTTTACGATTGGGCTATGGTGATTACAACTGGATCTTGACCCAGTCGTTTATACTTTGTCGTAAACCCATTTTTCTTGTCGTAAACCCAAATTTTGAATGTCGTAAACCTATTTAATGAGTCGTAATCCTGCTAATACAACATATTTAAAATCGTAAACTCACTTAAACTAGTGTGTTTAATCTTAAACACCTAATGTTTATTAAAAATATCATTAAACTTAATCGTTTTTAAGTTAAAATTAATGGTGTTTGCCAATTTGTGTTTCAAAATCAAATATTTTTCTTGAACGTTTAAATTGAGATTTTCAGAAATTATCAAGTTAAATGTGTTAATCAATTGAACTTCAAGATACTGTTGGCAAACATTATTTCTTTTTGATGAATTTAAGCTTGATGCATTTGTCTCGTTTTCTCAGATGGTAGACGAAATGCTTGATGAAGAGATCCATTTTGAGAGAGACCACTGCATCCCGACATATCTTGATGACCCACCAGAGAGGCACATGCAGCTATTTTACTCTTTGGTGGCGGGGCTGAACGTATGCAAGATAAACCATGCTCTAAGAACAAGTGTGCTGATCGATGAGCAGCTAGTAAGAGAAATCTGGGGAACAGCGAGAGAAAATGCTGAAAAGACGAGAATCTCCGCAGCAATTCAGAATCGTCAAATTGTGATACTCGAAGAAGACATCCGCCATGGATTGAACATCAATGACAAAGCTGAAGATCCAATAGAGTACTCAAAGACTCTTGTATTAGAAGGTGCTCAGACGTTAGGATATGAAGGAAAGTTCCCTCCCATCTTTAAGAAGTTATTGCCACACTACTGGAGGTGTTTGGCTCATTACTTGCAAAAATCCTTCTTGGGGAAGAGAACTAGTTTTGATCAGCTGAACAAATTGCATGGCACGACATTTGTAGCACTAGCCTTAGATTGGGATTTCAACTTCTAAAAAATGATGCTGTTGGATTGGGTTGGGAATGCAGATTTAAGTGCAAGAGAACAATTCCTGATGACACCAAGATTTGTGCAGATGGTGGTCATGAAGAAATATCCCATGATAGAAGAACGAATAGAGAAATTGGATATCAAGTTCATGGATAATGGAGTGTTCGGCCTGCAAACACAAGACAAAAAAGGAAAGAGCAGCTTTCAGGGGAGGATTGAATGGACCAAAAGAGGTGCCTTTCATGAAGTTGCAAGAGAAAAAGTTGAAGAATAATTTGATGCTGAACCAAAGGTGCACCTAGTCAACGCATCTCTGGCAGAAAATCATGATGTGGCTGCGAATGTTCAAAGGGAACCTAAAAATATACCGTCTGATGAAGAAAACATAATGGATGATATCTTCCCTGAGAACAAAATATTCGAGGATGACATCTATCGGGATTTGGGGCCCATCAATCTCAAGAGAGGAAGGGACGACCTGATCACATCTTCAGGCAGCGATACAACTCCTCCAGAGCTGACTCTGAATATTAACGAAGAGGATTTGACTGAAGAACCCATCCCAATACGTGAACCTTCTCCGAGGAAAAAGGCTGACCCAAGAACCTTGAGGTTCAAATTCTTAAAGACCAGCTCGAGCCTAATGGTGTTTGATCGTACAGATGCAAATGAACAGACTGATAACACAACTGAACCGGCAATCGTACAAAGCTCATCTCAAGCCGATGTTTAAGCTACTGTTCAAGAACCAGCACCTATGTAGACTGAGAGTCCTATCCTCCATGTACATAGCCCAGTGCATGAGGAAAGGCAATTTCTAGAGGTTGAAAGCTCTTTTGTTATACCCAGCCCATTGAAATTGAGTGTCTCTTCAGTGCCAAGTCAGCCCACTGTGGTTCCAAGCTTCAAGCCTTTTAGGGTAAATGAACAAGCTGCTGAGCTCCCTATTGAGATGAGGTTAAGTGCTGACCCTCACATTAATTTTCTGATGTCTCAAAACAGAATTAGAGAGACTGAGATAAAAGCACTCCAGGTTGAGAACAGAAATCTAAAAGACAAGGAGATGGCTGACAAGAATAGGTTTAAGTATTTATATGAGAACTTGATGGATCTGAAAAAGAAGTATAATGAGTTGAAAGGTGCTGTGGAGACAAATGCTTTAGGTGACCCCGGTCAAAGCTCATCTCGGGGTGGTCAAGGTACAGAACTTGTGAATGAAGATGAAGGAGATGACACTATTGAGATGTCAGACTATGGAAGTGGAAGAGTCATCTCTAAGGCACCAGAAGGTCATGACAACTGGTTCAAGGAGTTCTTTCAAGGACCAGCCCCCACTCAATACACCATTGATGTTGGTGAAAGCTCAATCGACAAAAGGGGGAGTCGTGAAGCAATTCTGTGCTGGCACTATGACTCCGAGAAGAAGCTTTTTGCTGTAATCCGTGATGGCTACAGTCCAGTGGAATATTACAGAACACGAACCTAGTTTCACTCTTGGACTGAGCCTGAGATTAGAAGCCTGTTAAGAGCTCCATACATAAACAGATGGAGTAGCACAAAAGGAGATCTAGTTCGGAACAATCTGATGAGCCACTTGGCGGAAAATTTTGTGAACTTCGATCTGAAGCAGGTAAGATGGGTTGAAACTGGAACTGACCCAGTAACTGGTGATCCAATAGGTGAAGCGAGGCAACCACCCATAAAACGCACAAGAGTAATAAACTTGGTGGATGAAATTAAAGATGGTACCTTGGTCAAAAACTTTGACTGTTGGTTTTATGATCCGACGACGCATGAAGTGGTGGTTCTTTGCAAGAAGATGACACAGTTCTGCTTCTACGATCTGGTTGACCTGCTGAGGTTTGGTGAAAGAGATATCAAGCTCCTCGCCTCCCAACTATTCTCGGTGATGAGAATGATCTGGAAAATGCTATACGGGTGGGGATCTTCCATGGAACAGCAAACCGGATCATCGCAAATGAATGGTGGTCGAGCAATGTGCAGAATACTTTCAGATTTGATCTGCTGCTGCCATAGGCGGTCTAATGGTTCATGCCTAGGGGAAGATTGTTGGGCTATACATTGTAAGGCATGAACATTAGATTGGGCTTTCATTGATTTGGGCTTAAGGTGTTTACGATTTTGGGCTTCTTGGACCGATTTCTATATGTTTATGATTGGGCTTAGGGTTTTTTAGAGGGCAGTATATAAACCCTCATAGTGTTTATGTTTATTTAGCTTTTGAGATTACGATTTCTTTCACTCTTGTTGTTTACGATCAGATTTCATTAGCTCAAAGAAAGTATTTGTGTTTCATTCAAGATTTGATCTTTGTTAAATCTATTTCTTCTACTTTCTTCTTGAATCAATCACTTACAAGGATTCCGCACTCGTTTGTGATATTAATATCGTGTTTGGTAGATTTTCTGGACCAACAACAGTGTAGCCAGAAAGGTCATAAAAATAGAGATTGAACAAATACAGAAGGAGAGAACAATCTTTTATACCCTACTGGAAGAGTGCAACACAAATTAAAACTTTGAAATTAACTCTTTTACCAGTAGGGCCAAGATAAAGATAAAGAAGAAGTTGTAAACTAGTAATGTTCTATATCTTGATCAACACAAATGATCTGTTTATCCTTATTTCTCTTTTCATTTATTTTCTTCAAATACTTAGGGGGAGATTGTTAGAACACGAAGTAAATGTAACAGAAAACAGTCAAGTACTAGAAGAAAAGATAAGATATATCCTTAAGAAAGGATATGAAAATATGTACGATTTATAGATTTATGTATTCGTACAGAACTACTCCGGAATTTCCGAAGTAGTTCTATACAGACCAGATTCTACAAAAATCCTCATTTCTGTAGAAGGCTTCTAATGGGAAGCATTACTAGTCTTCAAAGAAGAGTCCTGAAGGAGTTCTGAACTATCAGAAGATAAAGTTTACGAGAAGAACAATTCTGCATTTGTGTGAAGAACAAGTAAAAGTGAATACCAACTTGCTATTAAACACGAAAGTAGTTGAAGACAGATGAAAAGAGATAAATTGAATATCCTTAATTTATCTCTATATACTCTGACACACTCCAAATTCAACGGTCCTCAACCACATTATTCGCTTGCAACTTGCCACTACTTCCTATAAATAGCAAGCGAACTTCAACAAAGAAAGCAATACAACAAGTACAGAATTGACAAGCTTCTAAAAGCAATTACAACCTACTCCTATAGAAAAGTTCTTTATGTTGATACATTGTTATACAATAATCTCGTGTAAATCATTATTTACATTTGAGATATACAAAAAAACCTTTTTATGAATTGGTGTCTTCCAATTTGATTTACTTTCCGCATCTCGTTTATCTTATTTAAATCAAATTGTGCCAACATTGTTAAAGAGACCCTAACGGGACCCAACAATATGTCATCCAGATAATGATGTAGCAGTCAAATACCTGAGAATTCATATACTAAAAGGAGTCAACATAAAGTTTTTGAGTTCACGGGTTTAAATAACTCAATTGATAATAGTTTGAGAAGAAATGATTGATAATTAGTTTGATGAATGATGATTGATAATCAGTTGGAAAACAGGCTTGTAAGTGATATCACTATTCGACACTTGTTAAGATACTGTAATATTATTACCGTGAACCTTGAACTTCAAAACTAACTGTTTACCCACTCATGGTATTCTATCCAGAAATACCGCATGGCAAGTATAATTGTATGTACCGTCTTGACATAGAATGGGAGTCAGGATTGGAGCGACCAATCTGTTAAGGGGTGTTAACCCAATGGATCTATTCACGGGTCATTGTTTCTTTTTAAATTAATCAGATTTAATTCATAGTGGGGTTTTCATCATAACATAAATCAACATGAATACGACACGATGGACGAAAAGCTCATGTAATCAATATATGTAACAGGTATCTATTTGTCAGGCATGATAAATTTTTGTACTATTTCTCCCGTAAAAGCATTTAAAATAATTTAAAAGATGGCCCATGAGACTCACCTGATCTCGGCAAATCCAGATAATACGGATAATGATGATCAAATAAACATAGTTGTCCTAAATCAAATATAAGACAACTTAAGGTCTATGAATTGGATTGACACTTAAGTGACTCCCAGTTAGTTGGTCAACTGTTGTCGTCATGGTGACCCGATAGTTCATTTGATAACCGATTGGCTTAAAGAAATATTTATTAGCAATAAACATTTGGGTTCGCGATAACATTCTAGATATTGAACTTTTATGGATAATATTTAACTCAATAAATGTTATTACAAGTCATGGGCTCAAAAGGGTTCACGAAAATTGTTAACGTTAAAAACCCTAAATTACGCGTTTAATTGTTGTTTTGTCAATACGCGCTATTTTCTAATATTTTTAGAAAATAATGATATACTTATGAAAATAATAATATTCCCAAGTATTTAGTTTAGAAAATTCACTTTCACACGTGTTGAACTTTAAAGACGACAGTTTTACCGGTAAGGACCCAGTTTTACCGTTTGCACCGGTCACCCGTTTTAGTTCGATTTTAGTTTCCACATGACTTTGTAACATTATGTTAAGTCATTTTAGGTCATATATACCTCCAAGATCAATTATAACCATTTAGATTATATCTTTTTAAAATTGGGTTTTTTGGGCTACGGTTATGTCCGTTTAGCCAAGTTTTAGCCGAGTTTTAGCCTATGTTTTTGGCCCAAAGTTCACTGTTGGAATATATAAGGTGCTACCCAAACTCAGACTCTTTCTAAGGCGTCAGTTTTTTTTTTGTTTTTTAACATATTATTTTGGCATTTTGGGGCACCTAAACTCATTTCTAGCAAAAGTGCCTTCACAAAAGTTCTTCCAAACATGCCAAAAATAGTTCTCATGGTCTAAGGTGCGTCAAAATGGGATTTACATATTTTACCCCCAAACTAGCTTGTTAATGATGATCAAACTTGATTAATACTCTTTTTTTACACCATCTAAAGCAAGTAATCTCATGATTTATACTTATGTCCACATTTGGGTAACATAAATCAAAATAAAAAAACGAAACCATTCATGGATCTCAAAGATGGAAAGAAACACACAAGTTGTTTAAAACCAAGCTTAGTATTTTATATGTTTTTTAGTTTCTGTCACCATGGATCATCAAGACTCTTTATATGGAGTGACTAGATGTAAAAGAAATAGACAATATACAAGAATTAGAAATGTTTTCTATGAAACAAAGTTAGAGAAAAATCTCACAATCTCTTGAAGAAAACCGAAAATGGTGGTGAGGAAGTGATCTTCTTGCTTCTAACTTGCTCCTGGTAGCTTGGATAGTCAAGTAAGTGAGTGTTCTTGAGAGATTTCTAGAGAAATATGAGAGAGAGGGGGCATAAGTCTCACATCCTGCCCCGCCACGACCTGCAAGGCGCGAGGGAGAGGACGTGGGACCCGTCCATTGAAAAAGCGAATACAAAACAAAACGGACTTAAATTCATTAAGTATTAAGTTTTAATCATACGTCTACGCCCAGGAAGAACCTAAGGCTACCAGCACGGTCAAGGAACAAACAAACAACAAAAGATAGTTATGACGAGAATTTGTCTTCCCACAGAGGATAATAGATGAAGAGGAGTTGAGTTTCTTGACAGGGGAGAGCACAAAATCAGCAGATTGTGAAGAAAACAAGATTTTATACTACTAGGTTCGATGCGGATCACATAGGATGCACAAGTGAGGCCATGCTCTCCGCATGAAGCGCAAATGCGCACGGAGCCTGACCTGGTGGGTCGACCGGCCCGCTGATCCATCGGGTATGCGGATCGCATGGAGGTGATCCGCATGGGATCCGCATGAGGTTAAATTTTCCAATTTCTTTTATTTTTCTTGAAATTCTTCCTTCTACGCATGAGGGTTTTACCAGATGTGTTACATCCTCCCACCCCCCCCCCCCCTAAAAGAATTCCGTCCCAGAATTCACTTAGGCTCAAACAGAAGGGGATACACTCTTCGCATGTCTGCTTCGGATTCCTATGTATGCTCGGGACCACGCGAGCATCCCACTTAACCTTAACCATCAGAATATTCTGTGCAATTTCTCGGGTCCACGCCGAGCATCCACTTAAGCTTAACCATCGAAATCTTCTTTCTGTGCAATTTGTTAACAATCCTCTCCCGATTTTTACCGGCTTCTCTGTGAAGTTTGACTTTTCGTCCACACGAATTTCTTTCAACGGATTTGCCAGGCTTCATCGACCATACATATATGCAAATTAGATACGTGAAACACATTGTGAACTCCACTGAGTGTTTTGGGCAAATCTAATTGGTAGGACAGACAACCGACTTTGGATATAATCTTGAAACGTCCAATATAACGAGGACTTAGCTTTCCTCTCTTTCCAAACCGAATAATCCCATTCCAAGGGGATATCCTAAGCATTACCGTATGTCTTTTGCTGAATTCCAATGGCCTACAACGACGATCGGCATAACACTTATGTCGACCCTGGGCAGCTTTAAGTTTCTCCCGAATTTCTCAAACCTTGTCATTAGTAGCCATAACCAAATCGGGTCTGGTGAGTTGTCCTTCTCCAACTTCAGACCAACACAACGAAGTTCTACATTTTCTGCCATATAGTGCTTCAAAGGCTCCATTTTATGTTAGAGTGATAACTGTTATTGTACGAAAATTCTACCAACGGTACTTGGGTATCCCAACTGCCTCCAAATTCCATTACACATGCTCTCAGCATATCCTCTAAAGTTTATATCATTATTTCACTTTGTCCATCCATCTGTGGATGATAAGTCGTGCTTAGCTTTACCTTTGTCCCTAATGCTTCTTGGAGACTTTACCAGAAGTGAGAGGTAAATCGAACGTCTTTGTCAGACACAATTGATAAGGGAACTCCATGTCTCAACACTATTTCATCTACATATATCTTAGCCAAATTCTCTGTAGGATATGTTTCCTTAATAGGCAAAAAGTGAGCAAATTTGGTCAATCGGTCCACAATTACCCAAATGGCATCATTGTCGTTCTTATTTTGGGAAGTTTAGTCACGAAATCCATAGTCAGTATATCCCATTTCCATTAAGGTATTTATAACGGTTGTAAACAACCTGCAGGCTTCTGGTGTTCGGCCTTTACCTGCAAACATGAATGGAATTTTCCAACAAACTCGGCAATCGCCTTTTTTATACCGACCACTGATAGTTGGATCTCAAATTCTAGTACATCTTATCATTACCCGGGTGCATCATATATGTGGACTTATGTGCTTCGTGAAGGATCACTTCACAAGTACCTCCTTCCTTCGGCACCCAGATTCTGTTTCCTAATTTAAGTATACCATTTGGTCCCTTTGTGAGGCGACCCAAGATGGTCAGCGTTTCTTCCATTCTATTCACATTTGGATCGGCTAATTGCTCCCCGTAAGCTTTATAAATTTCATCAAAAAAATCAACATGCACATCTATTCTCATGGCACACACCCTCAAAGGTTTGGTTCTTCCTTTTCTACTTAATGCGCCAGCCACTACGTTGGCTTTTTCGGGATGATACTTTATCTCATAATCGTAATCACTTAACACTTCCATCCACCTCCTTTGACACATGTTCAATTCCTTCTGATTGAATAGAAGCTACAAACTTTTATGGTCGGAGAAAACCACAAACTTTGTTCCATAAGGTAGGGCCTCCAAATCTTTACAGCGAATACCACTGCACCAAGTTCTAGATCATGCGTAGTATAATTCTTCTCATGAGTCTTAACCTGCCTTGATGCATAAGCGATCATTTTGTATTCCTACATCAGCACGCATCCCAATCCATTGATCAACACATCACAGTAAACAACAAAATCTTCTGTTCCTTCATGCAATGAAAGGATATGAGCGGTGTTCACCTTTTGCTTCAGAATTTTAAACGCATCAGTGTGCTTCTACTTCCAATCTCACTTTGCCTTCTTCTGAGTCAATGTGGTTAGCGGTTTTGGAATCTTAGAGAAATCATGTATGTATCGCCTATAGTTGGCTGCTAAACCCAAAAATCATCTAATTTCAGTTAAACACTTAGGTTGTTCCCAATTCATCACAGCCTCAACTTTAGCAGGGTCTACCTAAATTCCAGCACTGCTTAAAATATGTCCTAGAAACTCTACCTCACGAAGCCAAAACTTGCACTTAGAAAACTTAGCATAAAGTTTCTCATTCCTTAAAAGCTCTAAAATTTTCCTAAGGTGTTCATCGTGCTCCTTCTTCGTTCACAAGTACGTCAATATATTATCTAATATATTATCTATGAAAACTGTCACAAACTTATCGAGGTAAGGCTTACACACTCGATTCATCGAGTCCATAAAGACTGCAAGCACATTTTTCAAGCCAATTAGCATCACGGTAAACTCGTAATGTCCATACCTTATCCTAAAAGCAGTCCTCGGAACATCTTCCTTTCTAACTCTGACCTGGTGATATCCTGATCTTAAGTCAATATTTGAGAAGTACCTCGCTCCTTGAAGTTGGTCAAACTAATCATCTATGCGAGGAAGCGGATACCTATTCTTGATAGTTACCTTGTTTAGGTCACGGTAGTCAGTGCACATACACATTTACCTATCCTTCTTCTTTACAAAAAGTACGGGAGCTCCCCAAGGTGATGAGCTATGCCGGATAAAGCCTTTATCTAGAAGATCATGCAATTGACTTTTCAGCTCTGCATTTCGGATGGTGCAAGTCGATAAGGTGCTTTAGCTACCAGTGTTGTCCCAGGTGTAAGCTCAATTTGAAATTCCACTTGTCTTTCCGGTGGTAGTAACGAAAGTTCTTTAGGAAATACGTCAGCAAATGCTAAGACAACGGGTACGTCTTCAACTTTGTCTTCTCGAGGGACCTCTACTAAGTTAGCCAAGGAGGCTTAGCACCCCCTCTATATGCACTTTTCTGCCTTATGCATAGAGATTAGCTTCAAAGTTCGTGCTTGGTGATCTCCAACAATAGTGTGCACTTTGCCATCTACCGACTCCACTTCCATAATTTTCTCATCACAGTGGATCTTGGCCCGATATCGAGTGAACCAATCCATACGAAGTACAATGTCAAATTCTCTTAGGGCCATTGGTAGTAGTTCAAGATCAAAGAAGGCATTATCTATCCTTAGTTGGCAATCCCTAACAATTTCAGGAATACTGATTACTTTTCCGCTAGCAGTTTCTATTATATAGGGTCTGGTCTATCTAAGGCATGTATAGCACATTTAAGTTTACGTATACAAGAGGTAGAAACAAAACTCCTATTTGCTTCAGAGTCAAATAATTTACTAACAAACACGTTGTTCACATAGAACATACCAGATATAACATCATCACCATTACAGGCTTCTTCAGCATACATGATAAATAGGCGAGGTTTACCTTTAGGACCTCCGCCATTTCTGCTCATGTTTCTATCTTTGGCAGCATCTTTGGGTTTCGGGTAGTCAGCGATCTTGTGCCCTCTCTCACCATAGTTCTAACATCTGGCAGGCTTCATGCATTGGTCTACATAGTGCACAACGGTATTGCACTTTTAGCATGTGGGCATTTCTTTCTTGAAGTCTCTGCCCCTATCATCTCTTCCTCTCTTCTTACCATTGTGGTCTCAATAGTGATCCCATTTCTTTCCTTCAGACCTTTTGCGATGCCCGGATGATTTAAACCTTCTCCCTGATTGGCGGTGTAACATCCGCACTTTTCCGAATATAAAACCCGACCCATTTTGAAATCCTGTGTTTTAACTATTTGGGAATTGTTAAGTACCAGGAGAATTTTCGGGTACTTATAACCCAAATAATGTTTCTAAAAGACTTTTAATTATTTTTCAAAATGAAACACTTAACTAAAATTAACTTCAAAATGGATTCCTTGGAATGAAAATACATCAAATCTGCAGCTTTTAAGCAATTTTGGTATGCGATCTGTCGTTTATCAGGAATCTCGTATTTGGGTATCATAAGTCAAATTAGGCATGTTTAAGAGTCTAATAATCATTTATAATGTTGTAGGATCGTTAATAGTTATGATTAAACTAAAACAATAACCCTCAACTTATAAATATAACCCTGCGGAATTTAAGTTATACTTCACTTTACTCTAGCAGATTTAGTTCTCCTGTATTAGGTAGTGTTTGATTTGCATAAGTATATTAACAATGAAGTAAGAAATACTCGGCACTATTTTCATTAACTCAAAGTTACACTATTACAAGGTGATCAAGAACCGTGTGTAAAACTAAGAGCTAACTATGCTATATATAGTGCAGATGAGATCAATGACAGCCATTGATCTCAAACGATCTAATCTAAATCGTTTAATACAAAGTCAAATACAAACTACCAAAAGCATAAACTTCGACAATTGGAATAACTTGCATGTGATCAGCACCATACTACTTTTGGAGAGCGGCTTGGGTAAATTTAGAAGCAAACGAGAAGCTTTTGCAGGATTGGACTTGCTGAAAAGACATCTCAGGAAAAGTCTGGTTGAACTCATTATCTGGTGGATTGTAGGTCCTAAAAACTCCTAAACACACGATATCTAATCAAACACGAGTGCGGAATCCTCGTATAAGATCGATTCAAGAAGAATAGTAGAAGAATAGACTAGATCTAAGTAAAAGATGAAGTCTTGAATGAAGAACAACTACTATCTTGAACACGATGAAGCTGATCGGAAACACAAAAGAAAGAGAGAAATCGTAAACTTGTATTTCCAAGGCTTCGTTAATCATAAACACAAATGGGTTTATATAGGTACCCAATGGGTTTACTATTGGGCCCCTTGTGGATCATAAACCCAATAGTAAACCCAAACCCAATCATAAACTACCCTAATTACAATAGCAAACTAGCCTATGATTCTAATGAAACCCTCTAAGCCCAGCCCAACAAGTTTAATATTACAAGCCTTATAATCTAGCCTCTACAATCTTCCCCTAGGCTTATGATATTAAATGTCTTCGATCTTTGAAATTGTTCTTCTTGAGTGGCTGGCATAGATGCTGATGAAGATTCTTTCCGCAGAAATCTTCAATGGGTTTCATGACGGGCACTTGGGACTTCCTCTTGATCAGCATCAGCTTGAACTTCTTGAAATGAACAAGTTAATGAGAGGAGGATTCTCATTGACTTGCTTCTCTTGAAAGAATTGGTTCTTGCTGAATCTTCGGTAACTGTCTTGAATCTTCAAAACAATTAGAGGTTAAATTTTGAAAAGAAAAAAAAAACTCTAACTGTGAAGAACTTGATTGTTGAACTTCAAACTTCATGAACTCTGACTGCTCTCTGTATCATTTTCTTTTTCAAAGATTGACTTGAAAATCTTCAGCTTCCCCTAAACACGTGAACATCTTCTTTGAAGCTCTTTTGAAGCTTTTGGAAACTTGTAAAGACACCAACAACTTCCCCTGAACAGTTGCTTTTCAGATGGAAGTCTTGTCTGGCTGGTTCTTTAACTTTGAGCAGCAGCAGCATCTTTCTATCATCAACCTGTCTGACACACATTTGAAAAAATATACTCCACCAGACATTTGATGACTGGTCTTTGGGTTAGAAGGTAATTATCATTTGTTCGGTTGATTCAAATTAACATAATTTTAACCAAAAACCCTAATATAGATTACGGGTTTTCTATAAAACTTCCCCTGAACCCAAAGACCTCTAAAGACTTCCCCTTAGCTGATAACTTCCCCTCAACTAAGGACTTCCCCTAAGATAATACATATTATCTTCGAGTTCCCTTCAGATACTATGTATTATGGAAGTCTTTTCATTAGATAATACTTATTATCCTCCCTCCTTCCCCTAAAAATTTGTCAAGATCTGACGAAGGAAGTCTTTTCCATTAGATAATAAGTATCATCCTCGAGTTCCCTTCGGATAATACCTATTATCCCATACTCCTTCCCCTAAAAATTTGGCAAGATCTGTCGGGGACATATTGTCATGCATTAAAACCCATGAAAAACACATTTTGACTTCTCAAATCGACCTGGCCAAGACGAAAACACACCAAAAAGAACTTAACGACTCACACAAGAAAGATATAAACTAAACAAATGCTTACCAAACCAAACATGAGAAAGTTTATAAGGGATCAAACCGTATGAATCTGACCGAGGAACCCTTTTCAGCTTCAGTTACTCGACTAGTCCAGGAGACTGCCGGTATGTTTGTCCGCTTTAAACTCAAACCCGTTTAATCCCAACCGAATGCGTCATGCTTAATATAGTACAATATTACCGTCATGTTTAATTGTCCCCACACCCAAGCGTACACAGCAAAACCTACCCAACCTCAGAGTCTATTGAGGATTCACAAACCCCCAACTTGAGGAACCATGCACCACAGCTATGACTACCACTTATTTTCATTAACCATCAGTTGGTGATCAGGTCGGCCGCTAAGCACGCAAAGAAGACCAACTGAGTGATTATTTTTCATTTTCTTTTCTTTTTCATTTCTTTTCCTTTTCTTTTTTTTTCTTTTTATTATGTGGTGTAGTCATGACAGTAGAGACATGGCGTGTGAGAGAGTGAATACTAGGTAATTACCACTCTCAACCCATTTTTGCCGGGACTCAGTCTTTTAAACCATGCAACCTGGGATGGGAAACTAAACATATATATATCTTCTAAGTTCACTGCACTTTCATTGGAGGTCATAAGTTTAGGTCGAGCCTACCGAGCATATCACCGTGGAGCTTGTCTTTCACTTCCGCCTTACACGTGTCAGCCATCTCCAACCCGGACATTCATTTTACTTCCCCTAAACTTCTCAAAAACAAGACACAAACAATTAAAAAATTGAAAAGCACACTATTTTTGAGGGGTCAACTTTTTCTTCATCTTTACATCTCTTCCCCTTGCTTTTTGATTTTTAATGTCACAATCTTGTGAACATCATTTTTAATTTTTTTTTTTAAACAATAAAAATAATACACACAAACACACTTAAAAGAACAAAACACAAAATTTTGAAGATATCTGGCCAAGCTAACTTTCAAAGTATTGATTTTGAAAATTTTGGAAAATGGGTTTCATGACATGCACACTTCATTGCATTTGAAGTCAAACACATAATCAATCAACAGCTTAATTGACACTTTAATGAAATAGGTTTGACTGAAAAGACCCTTTGCTGCCTCATCATTCAAACAACCAAATTAAGAACAGTACCTTTCATGCTGATTTTCACCTTTTACCTCTCAATGAGACATACCTTCCATTTATAGATTACTTGACATGACATGAAGATACGTCTCCTAAACTGTGCCTGGAACAATCACTTATCAACAAACAGATTAGTAATAAAAACATTAGTGATAATCCTCCATGATCGTTCCTGCACAGAGTGAGAGATTAGTTAGCCATTGGTACCCAGGCCATTGTTTTTCTGGGTACACCCGAGGAATCAATAAAGGATACCTCTTGTAAGAACATCCCCTTTGAAAAATCAGGAAGTTGGTATGAAACTGCCTTGATTTTTGGTTTCCAAGTTCCAGGTGATTTAACATTTGTTTTAGTCACCTTTGGAGTTGTGACCTTAGGTATTTCAACCTTCTTCGTTTTAGATTCACTTTGCAAAACAGTTTTTGTTTTAGTCACCTTTGGAGTTGTGACTTTAGGTATTTCAACCTTCTTCATTTTAGAATCATTTTTCAAAACAGTTTTAGTTACCTTGGGAGGGGTAGCCTTGGGTTTTTCAGACTTTGTTTGTTTTGAAAATGGTTTCATCACCTTTTTCTGAAAATTTTGGTAACTTGGAAAGCTGTTGTTTTGGTTTAAAAGTTTTCTTTCAGCTTTGGCAGCACCCCAATGTTGATCAGAAGGTTTAACCTTAGGAGTAATAGTCTTCATTGCCTTAGGTTTCTGCACCATCATCGGCTTAGACTCAACTGACTCCTGAGATGAAACCCTTTGACTTTGCGGATAGTAGGGTTCATAGTGGCGATAAAGACAGTTTCTAGCAATATGACCAGCAATGCCACAATTAAAGCAAGTCTGCTTCTTTAGATAGAAGTCAGACGTGTACCCATTTTTCTTTGGTGGCATATATGGAGCTGGTTTGCCTTGTGCCTGCTTCTTTGCTTTGTCTGCAACTCCATATTTGACTTTCTGCTGGTTCCTTGAAGCCTGAGTAGAACCTGTCCTCATCGTCTTTGTGCTCTCTTGATTCTTTGACGTTGAAGCACCATTCTTGCAATTACAACGGCAACTGCATGATCCAACTGAAGAAATAGGAGACATAACTACTCCCTTGAGTTTTTCATTCTTCACTCCAGCTGTTGGTTTCATACTCGGATGCTTAATGGTGATCTTTGGCCTCTCAACTTTAGGTTCGCTTATCACTCCATCGGTTATGCCTTTGAACTTGGAGGAGAAGGACGGTAATTCATATCCTACATCTGGTTCTTGATCAAACATTGATCCAGATGTCATAAAGATCTTCCCCTCAGGCCGTGTCGTCAAGATCACCTTTTCCCTTTCGACTTTGTCAATTACCTTGAAGTATGGGGTTTCAATTTCAGGGTATGGTTTCAACTCTATCCCTCCCTCATCAGACTCAGCATCATCTCTTGATACGTCCTCTATTCTCCCTTCACCATATGTCATGTTTGCCACGTTGTCTATTTCCTCTTGAGGTAATGGTGTAGTTCCAACCAAGACACTATCAATAGGAGGAGCAGCTTCTTTATAATCAGACTTGGTTCGTTGAACTTGTTCCTCACTAAGAAGTTTTCCTATAATGTCTCTGGGAACTGGTGGAGGAATAATGCTGTTTGCAGACAGAGAATTATCAGACTTTTCTGACCCACACCCAGTTTTATCTTTCCCAACTTGGCCGGTCACAACGGCATGCGACAGTTCCTTTCCAGCATCGAGCATTCGCTTATTTCTTTCCTGATTGCAATCATACTTGACCTGCAGCTCGTTATATTTTTGTTGCAGTTCATCCAGTTGCTTCTTTAGCTCACCAATCTCAATCTTAGCCTGATCATATAAAATAGACTTCTCCGTTGCAAGCTTTTGATATTTCACAATGTCTAGTTTCTGAGCTTTTACCTTCTCCTCATTCTTTTGCCATCTACCCTTGAATGAACTCCTTTCACATTTTACCTCAAACAGACCTGACTCAAAATTTTTACAGAATTGCCTAAGTCCAGGTATTAATCGAGCACATGTAGGATTCGGGCATATCTTAGTTTCATCAACTTCATCTAAGAAAGCGTCCTTGTCCTCAACCATATTATTTTCTTCAACCACTGAATTCATTTTCTTAATTAGATATGCAGCTTCTGAAAATTTAGAAAAATTGGCAAAAACGGCAAAATCGGCAAAAGTACTATTCAAAGAATAGTGTCAAAAACTTAAAACGCGAAAACGGAGGCCTTCGGAGTGGAATTTGGGGGTCCAAACGAGCTCCCCTGGACGTTAGTCTGGGGTAATTCTGGGGCTCAGTGTCACGAACGTCGTGTTCAAAATTGAGCTTCTAACTCCAAACGAGTCAAAAGTTACGTCCGTTTCCGTGAAAGTGTGAAAAACTGACTTTTTGCCGCAAAAGAAGAGTTTCCGATCGTAATCGCTGTTTACGATCGTGAACACTGTTTCCGATCAAACCCCAAATCGTAAACACCTTAACCGCCTTAAAATGTCGTAAACTGAGATTACGATCCCACGATTACGATCACTCAATCGTAAACACACGTTCCCGATAAAACAAAGTCGTAATCAATGAATCCGATCCTGCAAAATCGTAAACACCGTATACGATGAAGGTACAATCGTAAACTCTTGTTTCCGAGTCGTAAACACGATAAAAACAGGATCTTGATGTCGTAATCGCCAAAAAGATGAAGATCTTCAACAAAAGCTATCGTGAACACCGAAGAAACCCATAAAACGCAGTCGTAAACTCCAAAAACCCAGAAAACACGAAGAACAACAACAAGCAAAAGTCGTAAACTCCAGAAAACCCTTTGAATCTTCAAGAAAACTCGAACACAAACCCAGAAAACTCTTGAATCAATATCGTGAGAGCCTCGAATCTAAGATTCTTGGCTCTGATACCAATTGTAGGTCCTAAACACTCCTAAACACACGATATCTAATCAAACACGAGTGCGGAATCCTCGTATAAGATCGATTCAAGAAGAATAGTAGATGAATAGACTAGATCTAAGTAAAAGATGAAGTCTTGAATGAAGAACAACTACTATCTTGAACACGATGAAGCTGATCGGAAACACCAAAGAAAGAGAGAAATCGTAAACTTGTATTTACAAGGCTTTGTTAATCATAAACACAAATGGGTTTATATAGGTACCCAATGGGTTTACTATTGGGCCCCTTGTGGATCATAAACCCAATAGTAAACCCAAACCCAATCATAAACTACCCTAATTACAATAGCAAACTAGCCTATGATTCTAATGAAACCCTCTAAGCCCAGCCCAACAAGTTTAATATTACAAGCCTTATAACCTAGCCTCTACATGGATAATCGAGTTCACCCGGAATATTCGCTAGCTGACAAAATTGCTTCTTCCGCTTGAACTCCCAGTTCCGCTTGAAGTTGAGAATTCCACTTCAACTTCAACTTCAGCCGAAACTTGACAAAACAGGATATCAGCCGGAAATCTCCTAAGCGAAATATTCCTTACAATCTCCCCCTAAGATGATGCTATCAAATTATTCTTTACTTCAAAGTTTGTCTTCAAAAATTGACTTGTACCCAAAAAATTCTTCTCCACAACCTACTTTTCTAAGGTTCTGATGTTGGCATCCAAAATTTGAGAAAGCTCCTTTGAATTGGTTTTGGTTACCTTTACATATCTGAACGATTCCCAATCTTTTTCACTCCATTCAGACTATACTGAAATGGATTCATGAGCAGTGAAGGTGCCATCAGCTCTGTGCACATAAAACAGCTTCTCTTCTTCCCAAATGATAAATTTGATCTCACTAACAGGCTCTTCTTCTTCTTCAGCTGAATCATCATCTAAACTGCTTCTGTAGATCATTCCACAATCTAGCACAGTTGGTTTAATGAGAAGCCTTAACATGTGCTCAGCTCTTGAAGGACTTAGAATTTCTCTAAATTTCAGAATGATGTCAGTCATTTGTAGTCCAGAAAGATGTGAGGTAGCCTTGTGAGCATTCACTACTTTGGTTGTGCCATTTTCCAATTGAAAGGAGAAATCAAAGTTTTCTTCATTTACTGTCCACCCAATGATTTTATTCTTTCTGGGTGGCCCTTTCCTTCTTTTGCTTTGATCGTTCTTTCTTTTGGCATGTAACATCTTCCTCTTTTTCAGTTTCCTCTCTTCATCAGAATCACTTGTTGATTCTTGCACAACATGTGCTTTTCCTTTTCTAGTGGATGAAGAGGGGCCAGGTTGAACTTCAGTAGATTTGGCAGGAGGGGTAGGAGCATTGGTGTTGGCTAATGATTCTCTGATAGTGAGTGGAGGTAGGGAAGTTTGAGATGGTGGTTTATTGGCTTTCTGGTGTAGGGCTTGAAGGTGGAGTAGGTGGAAAAATATCAGAGAAGTCAATGGTAGGTGGAGGCTTCTTCTTAAGAGGGACAATGGGTGTGAAATTGTTTGTTTTGTATTTAGGGTTGGCAAGTTTGGTGGCTACCTTTTTAGAGATTGAAGATGGTTTGTAGGGTATGATGGCAAATGACTGTGGTAATGATGGACCTGTTGTAGACATGGGGTTTGGGTTGTAAATGAAAGAAGGTGGAGGTTGTATATCTGCATCATCAGTATGATCAGGTTTGACACTTAAGTTAGATGATGTACCTGAAGTGAATTATGAGAGTGCAGGCATCACTAGCTTTGGATTCATAGCAGAAGTATATCCTTTGAGCTCATGAAAAATTTTGTCAATCAAGTTGCAAAGTTCCATGACTTTCAACTGAGCTACTTCTTCTTCTGTTTTCAAATTCCTAACCACAAGAAACCTTTTTATCTTTTTCAACAACAGGTAATTCTCATCATTCCGTATTAGTTTGGTAGGCATCTGAGAGGCGATAGAGATCAGCCTTTGCCTTTCAGCATCAGTTATTGCTTCCAGGTTGTAGTCCTTTATTCTCCAATTAAAAGATCTTGTCTTAGCTTCTTCCAGCAAACTTTCAACAACCTCAATCTGTGAATACAAATCAATTTCCTCTTGAAATTCATGGGCTAACCTCTCATCTTCTGCTACCCTTCTAGCATCTTCCACTATTTTCTGCACAGCTTCAGCTTCAGGAGTTTGAACAACCTGCTAAATGCTTCTAAGGGTTTCAGTCTGAGCAGGTTCTTCAGCTTGAACTGGCTCGGTACTTCCCTAGCTATTAAAGTTGCAGCTATATCTTCAGCCTCTTGTTCTTCCGGTTGAACCTCAGATGGGTGATCAGACCCAAAGATTGAATGACCAGGGCCATAGATTGGATCAGGATAATTTTCATCAATTTGAATAATTTCCACCTGAGTTTCCGGTTGAACTACAAGTTGAGCTTCCGCTTAAACTTCCGGTTGAACTTCCGGTTGAACAAGGATAGGACCTTCAGTCACCACCTGAGGTTGGGTGACTTCAAGTTCTTTATCTGTTAATTCCAAAACTTCTGTGCCTTCTTCTTCACCATTTAGATTCTCATCACCTACTTCAGTTAGAGAAGCAACTGCAATAGTTGCAGTGCTCTCTTCAATATCTGTAAGGAACTTCAGTTTTGAAGTTCTCCGGCTGAACTCTAGTTTTGACAGTTCCGGCTGAAGTTGAAGCGGAACTACAACTTCAAGCGGAACAACAAGTTCAAGCGGAAAGAAGCAGTTTTGTCACTTAATGAATATTCCGGGTAAACTCGATTATCCATCAGATAATGAGTTCAACCTGACTTTTCTTGAGAAGTCTTTTCAGAAGTCCCATCCTGCAAAAGCTTCTCGTATGCTTCTACATCTGCCCAAGCCGCTCTCCGAAAGTAGATTGTTGCTGTCAACACGCAAGTCGTCTCAAATGTCGAAGTTTATTCTTTTGGTAGCTTAGTTTTGACTTTTATGTTTACGGTCTAGATTAGATCGCATGAGATCAATGGCTGTCATTGATCCCATTAGCACTATATATAGCATGTTATCTCTTAGTTTATACATAATCATCAGTGTGGTTATCACTTGTAATAGTGTAGCTTTGAGTTAATGCAAATAGTGCCGAATTTTCGATATTTCGTTGTCTCTACTATTCTGCAAATGAAGCATTTACATTATACAAGAGTTTAATATCGCTTAAGTAAAGTGAAATATAACTTTAATTCCGCAGGGTTATATTTGCAAGTAAAGGGCTTAGTTTTAGTTTATTCATAACTAATAACGTTCCTACAAGTGGTATCAGAGCTTTGGCTCTCACTTTGAAGACTTTTTGTGCTTCAAAGTCGATACTTTACTTGTTTACATTACAAGCTTCGTTGTTTTCTCTTTCTAAAGGTTTTTCAAAATGAGTGATTTCAGTTTAAGTTGCCCAAATGGCTCCTCCAACAAACCACCAATGTTCACTCCTGATGACTTTGGTACCTGGAAACTCAGGATGGAAGGTTTTGTTAGGATTTTGGACCGTCGTATTTGGAAATCTTTCACTGAAGGACCCTACTCACCAATGGTTTCATCTGCTGATGATGCAGAAGTCAAGATACCTAAGCCATTAGATAAATATGTTGAATCTGACTACACTGCTCTTGAATTTGACCATAAGGCATATTGGACTCTACAGGCTGCACTTCCTAATTCCATTTTAAGCGGGTTTAAAGGATATAAAACTGCATTTGACCTGTGGAATGCCTTAAGTGAAATGTATGAAGGAACCAGTGAAGTAAAAGAATACAAGAAAGATGTTTTGAAACAAAAGTATGAAAACTTTACTTTTAAATCTGGTGAAACAATGACAAACCAGTACTTAAGATTTGTCTCGTTGCTTGATGAACTCCAAAAAGTGGATGTTAAACTAGAACAAGTAGATGTGAACAGAAAATTCCTACGTTCCCTGCCTTCTGTGTGGACAGTTTACACAGTAAGCATCAGGGAATGCAAGAATTTGAAAAAGATGAGACTCAGTGAACTTCATGGCATACTCAGTGCTTATGAAATGGAACTAGATCTTAAACAAAGCTCATCTTCTGAATCAACTCAACTGTTCTCATCTGCACTAGTAACCACTGATTTTAACAGTCAAAGGTCATCTAACTCATCATCATATTCCTCACCTATAGTCAGTTTCCCTGAGACACCAAGGTGTCAAGAGAATTTTTCAAACTCCTTTGAAAGTTCTCACAATGCTCATGTAGCAGCTGACTCTTATCAAGGCTTCATACCTGAAGATCTTGAATGCATAGGTGCTGATGATTTAGAGGAAATGGATATAATGACTCAACTTGCCATGGTTTCTGTAAGAGCTCAAAGGTTTTACAAAAGGACAGGTAGAATCTACAAGGGAGCAAAAGGTGCTCACATGGGCCTTGACAAAAGTAAAGTCAAATGCTACAACTGTCACCAACTTGGTCATTTTGTAAGAGAATGCTCTCAACCAAGAAGAGAAGGACAGAATCAGAACCATGCTCAAGGGAAAAATCATGGAGGAAGCAATTCAAACAACAACAATTCTGGAAACAACTCAGGTTCACACCCCACCCCACCAAAGCCAACCGGAAGTCCAAACCACCAGAACGTGGTAGCTGCTGTTGCAAATCAAACATCATGTGTTCAATGGGAAGATTTCGTTGCTGAGTTTGAACCCATTAACCATGCTTTAATGGCCAAACAGGACTCCATCTCAGATCAGGTAAATTTTATCCCTGAGAAAGTCTTAGAGAACCTATGTAGCCCTACCTGCATAGAACAAGTGGCAAAATATCGAAATCAAAACACTGATTTGATTGATGAAGTTTCAAACTTAAATGAGTTAAAGGAATGTTTTAAGAAAACTGAATCATCATACATTTCAAAGATTGAAAACTTAACCAAAGAGTATGAACAGCTAAAACAAACCAACTCAGTGCTTGAAACACAGCTTGATGACTTGCTGTCAAAACTTGAGAAATCAAGAAATGAAACCAAAGATGCCAAGGCTGAAGTTGATGTTCTTGAGATCAAGTTGAAAGATGCTTTGTTTACTTGTGACAAATTTCAAACAGCAAACAAAAAGGCTAAAAAACTGTGGATGGGAGGGATGTATGGTAAAACAGGTGTTGGCTATAACTCTGTTGAGCCACCAATTGAATACTCACCTGTAATCAAACCAATTGAAGCTTTAAAATCAGAATGTAAAGTTAGTCTCACAGTTGATGACATTTAATCACAATCCGGTTCTGAAGACACTGTTGAGTCTAAGAAAATTGAAGTCACTGCTGCTAGCACATCTGCTTCAGCTGATCAGTTAAACATTTTGAGACCATCAATTGCTGTTCCTCCACCAACTGTTTATGAACCTAAGGATTCAAAAGTTGGAGGAAAGCAACCTGAGCAACCAAAGGGAAGTCAAACTCAAAGGGTTGGTCAACTGAACTTTAATCAAGTAACCAAAATTGAGTCTCCCAGGAAATTTGAAACCAAAATTGTTGAGTGCATGTGCTGTGGTGAACAAGGTCACCTAGCTGCTGTCTGTCAGTTTAACCCAATGAGTAAAGTTAAACCATTTCAAAAACCAAAACCTATTTTGAAATCAAAGGCTGATTTTCAAAAGAAGCTCACAGGAAGAATCTCACCTGTGAAAAACCACACTTTGAAGCATTTTGGATCTGAATCCCACAGAGTTTTAGTTGGTAATGATAGAAATGGTAGTTTCACTGTTTTAAAGCAAAATCGTTTTCCGGTTGAAGTTCAAGCGGAACATTTTTCCGCTCGAACTCATGTTCAACCGGAAAATAAATTTCAACCCAGATCAGCTACTGCTCCAAAGCAGAGACCTCAAGTTCATTTTGCTGATGGGTTTGAACATTTTGAAGCTCAAGGAAGAAGAAACCCCTCCAGAGGAAAAGTCACCTCTAGAGAAAACTTTTCAAGAAACAGCAAACTCAATCAATTTGAAACTGTATTTGCTAATGGTTCAAGTGGAAATCATTATGTTCCACTTCAGGGGGGGGAGTTTAAATCAAAACAAACATTTTCCTCAAAGATTTTCAAAATCACCTGAAAGGACTAAGTTGGTTAATCAAGAAAGTGAAAAACTCAAGAAACTAACCAACAAGCAAAGAAAGTTTAAAGAATATAGGGATAGGAAAATTGCTGCAAAAAGGAACACCAAAGATGAAAGGTCTAGTCAAACAAGTGCTCAGTATGAGAACTTCAGTTTGGACAATGATGATCTGCTAAATGAAGCTCCAGTAGTAAATACTCTAGTACTCAAAGAGTACAAGTATAATGATGCTTATGGCAGACCCAAGACCACTCAGGCTTGGGTCCCCCATAGAAATTAATCAATTCTGATATGTGCAGGTGCAAAATAAAGGCCAGAATAGCCTATGGGTAGTTGACAGTGGTTGCACTTGCCACATGACAGGGAATAAGCACATTCTGGAAAATACAAAAAGAATCAATGGAGGACCAGTTGCCTTTGGAAGCACAAAAGGCCAAATCACAGCACAAGGTGATGTGACAAACGGACTGGTAAAATTTGACAGAGTCAATTTTGTTGATATATTGAATTTTAATTTGCTTAGTGTCTCACAAATGTGTGACAAGAATTTGAATTTAATGTTTAATGAGAGAGAGGCAATAGTTCTCAAACCTGGTGTTAAAATTCCTGATGAGTTGATAATGCTTAAGGCACCCAGGAGAGATGGACTATACATCTTGGATATGTCAGTGGCTACACCTTCATGTGGCACTGCTTGCTTTGTATCCAAAGCCTCAGTTGACGAATCTGATCTTTGGCATAGGAGGTTAGGTCATGTGAACTACAAGAACATGAACAGAATTGTAAATTTAGGCTTGGTTAAGGGTCTTCCTAACAAGCACTTTATATGTTCCGAAAACTGTGTGCCATGTCTCAAAGGCAAGCAACACAGAACCTCTTTTAAGCCAAAAGTTGAATCTTCAATCTCAAAACCTCTAAAGCTTTTGCACATGGACTTATTTGGTCCAACTAGAGTAATGAGTTTAGGAAAAAGGTCATACTGCTTTGTTATAATTGATGATTTTTCTAGATATAATTGGGTTTTCTTTCTCAAAACAAAAGATGAAACTGCCGAATTGTTGAAAACTCTTGTCATTAATTTAGAAAATCAATCCAATCTTAAAGTCAAAACAATCAGATGTGACAATGGCACAGAATTCAAAAATCATGTTCTGAATTCATTTTGTGAGGAAAAGGGAATTTTGAGGCAATTTAGTGCTCCTAGAACTCCACAGCAAAACGGTGTTGCTGAAAGGAGAAATAGGACATTGATTGAAGCTGCCAGGTCAATGTTGGCAGACTCTAAGCTCCCTGTGATATTTTGGGCTGAAGCAGTGAACACTGCCTGCTATGTCCAAAACAGGATCTTACTTGTCAAGGGAAAGAATAAAACACCTTATGAGCTTTGGAGAAAAAGGAAGCCAAATATTTATTTCTTTAAGCAATTTGGTTGTTCTGTCACTATTTTAATAACCAGTGAGTCTTTGCCGAAGTTTGCTGAAAAGGCAGATGAAGGTTATTTTGTTGGCTACTCTGGTGTGTCAAAGGCATTTAGAGTATACAACAAGAGAACTAAAATTGTTGAGGAAACCATAAACGTATCCTTCAATGAGAAATCTGCCAACAATTTTAAGTCTCAGCCAAGCTGGTTATTTGATATTGATGCACTAACCACTGCTTTCAACATAACTGTTGATAAGCCTGTGAGCTCTCTAGTGCAGGAACAAAACTTTAACAGGTCTACTGATGAGCATTGGAAGAAAAGTCAAACTGTTAATGAGAAGTCAATCTTCTTCTCTTCAATGAGTTCCCAACCTGTTTTCCCAAGGAATGACAAGAAACTGACTGAAATAATTCAAATTGAAGAAGAAATTGTTCCGCTTGAAGTTCAAGCTGAACATATTTCTACGGTTCAAGTTCAACCGGAAAATCAAATTTCAGAAACTGAAGAGAATACTGAATCAGAGTCAAATGAAGCTGGAAACTCACATGATAACACATCAAATGAGCTCAATTTAGATCATCTGATCTACAATTCAGATACCAATTCTCTTGAATCAGTTGGAGTTTCAGATCCTATGTCACAATGTGAAAATATTGAGCTTGATCACAGACTTCCTCAGCTCAACATACCCTCAAATGGAAGAAGCCATGAATTTCCTATGTTCATTGATAGAAGAATCAACAGAGATCATCCAACGGGAAATATTATTGGAGAAGCTTCAGCTCCAGTGCTGACAAGAAGTAGATTTGCAAATGCAAATATCTGTCTGCATGCTGCATTTTTGTCTCAAGAAGTACCCAAGAAGGTAGCAGATGCCTTAGAAGACAACAGCTGGGTAGAGGCAATGCAAGAAGAACTATTTCAGATAAACAAGCAAAAGGTTTGGGAATTGGTAGATCTGCCTGATGGAGCAGAACAAGAAAGATGACAGGGGAATTGTTATCAAGAATAAAGCAAGACTGGTTGTGCAAGGCTATGTACAGGAAGAAGGCATTGATTATGATGAAGTTTTTGCACCAGTAGCCAGGTTGGAAGCAATTAGAATCTTCCTAGCCTATGCTGCATTTAAAGACTTCCAAGTGTATCAAATGGATGTGAAAAGTGCTTTCCTGTATGGCCTCCTGGAATAAGAAGTTTATGTCAATCAACCTCCTGGTTTTGAAGACCCTCACCATCCGAACAAGGTATGCAAGCTGATCAAAGCTTTGTATGGTCTCAAACAAGCTCCTAGAACCTGGTATGAAACTCTTTCTAATTACCTTCTAGTGAATGGCTACAGGAGAGGAGCAATTGACAAAACTCTTTTTGTTAAAACTGTTGGTAATGACATGCTAATGGTACAAATTTATGTTGATGATATTATTTTTGGTTCATCTAACACTGTGTTGTGCAAGGAGTTTGAAACTTTGATGCAGTCAAAATTTGAAATGAGCTCCATGGGAGAACTAACCTTCTTCCTAGGGCTTCAAGTAAAGCAAACTGAAGATGGAATCTTTCTGAATCAATCAAAGTACATCCAAGACAATGCTGAAGAGATTCGACATGTTGTCATGCTCAAGTGCCAAGACTCCCATCTCCACTTCCCACAAGTTAACCAGTGACTTAAGTGGAAAGCCAGTGGATGTGCACATGTATAGAGCAATGATAGGCTCTCTGATGTATCTCGCAGCTAGTAGACCTGACATCATGTTCAGTGTTTGCTTATGTGCTAGATATCAATCTTCTCCAAAAGAGTCACACTTGCTTGCTGTTAAGAGAATTTTCAAGTACCTAAAGGGGCAACCCAAACTGGGTTTGTGGTATCCCAAGAACTCTAACTTCTCTTTCAAAGCATACACAGACAGTGATTATGGAGGATGTGATATAGATAAGAAATCAACATCAGGATGATGTCAATTTCTAGGAGAAAGGCTTGTCTCTTGGCAATGCAAGAAGCAAACATGTGTTTCTACTTCAACTGCAGAGGCTGAGTACATTGCTGCCTCAAGTTGTTGCAGCCAAGTCCTTTGGATCCAAAATCAGATGCTTGATTATGGGATCACATTCATGGAAACTCCTATTCTTGCAGACAACAACAGTGCAATTTCCATCATCAACAATCCTGTAAAGCACTCCAAGACCAAACACATTGACATAAGGTATCACTTTATTAGAGATTGTGCTGAAAAGAATTTAATCAAATTATTTAAAGTTCACACTGATCATCAACTGGCAGATTTCTTTACAAAAGCTTTCGATGAGGCAAGATTTTTCTACCTCATCACAGCCATTGGGATGATGAACTTTGAATAAAATTTTTCACAACTTTAATAAAAGAAAGAGATGTGCTCAAGAGCCCGTCTCTTTTACAAAAGCTTTCGATGAGGCAAGATAGTCAATAACTGTTGTTAAAACTATGAAAAATCGACACAAATTTTCAAAATTTATGTGTTTTAGATTTTCCGGTTCAAGTTCAGGTTCAACCTGAAAGAACATCTTTTGAAATTCACCGGGTGAACTTCAATCGGAAAAATGCTTTAAATTTGACGTGTAAACTTATTTTTGAAAACAATTCTTCCAAGCGGAAAACCTGTCCGCTTGAAGTTCGGACGGAAGAAATTTGGTTTTTTAAAATAAAGGAGAAAATAGGTTCCGCTTGAACTTCTTGGTCAACAAAGTCAAGGAATAATTTAATTACCCGGAATGCACAATTTTCTAAGCGGATGCTCATTTATTTTACCCATTGAATTTTTAACTGTTCAATTCCGAGGTTTCAGTAAATTAACTTTTGGATAAGGTCATGCTTTAACCAGTTGTACTGTATAACCCCTAAAGCACCTGTCCCATCCGTCACTGGACCGTCGATTTCTAACCTCTCTCCTCCACGTCATCACCGAAAAGGTAAAAGGCCCTAAATTACCGTCATTTTCCCCATTTCTCGCAACACCACTTAGAAATTACTCCCAAAATCCTCTCAAACCATCTCCGATTAACTTCCACATAACCATCAACATTCTCGAATTCCGTCACAACAATGGCTCCGAAGGGAAAGGCAAGTGGCAAGAAGCCAGTTGGTGACTCAAAATTTCCGGTAGAACACAACCTGATGGCATATCTTGAACCACCATCCAAGACTGATATCTACAATGGAATGATCGAGTTCATCAAAAGTTCTCACCTCCATCATGCGCTTACTGTCGAAGCAGAAATCTTTGAAGAGGTGATGGAAGACTTTTGGGTTCACGCTAGGGTTACCGACGAGGCTAGCGGAAGTGTTAAATCGTGTCAACTGTCCAAGGGAAGGAAGTTGAAACTGATGAAGCAAAGGTTCGAAGGTTGTTGAAACTGAGGGATGAAGGTGGATACGGAGAGATAGATCACAAAAGATATCTCCGCCTATTCAGAAACATTGGTTATGGTGGCTCCCTGCACAGCAAAACTATCAAGAAGGGGCAGTTACCATACAAGTGGAGATTTCTTGCACACACACTTCTGGTGTGTTTATCTCCAAAGAAGGGAGGTTTTGATGAGCTCTCCGGTGAGCAAGCCTCTGCCGTCTATGCTGTGGTCAAGGGTGAGAACTTTAATTTTTCCAAACAAAATTTTCAAGCCCTAAAATCCAATGTTCATTATGAATTTATTTACCAATACCCTAGATTTTTGACCTATATTCTCAAAGAAGAGTACCCCCATATAGTATGGCTTGGTACAATTTTGCACCAAAAACTTCTGAATGAGAAAACTTTTTCAAACCTTGCTTTAAACAAATCTCGATTTCTTGGAAGGGATACTGACCACCCCTTACCAATTCCAAGGCAGTTTCCTGATGAACCTGCTACAGTAGAGGTTCAACCGGAAACTGTAGGAGTGACTGAGCTCCCTGCTCAAGATGACAGAGCTGTAGACCTAACAGTTTCTGATCCCACATATGTCCCAGCTTCCTCTTCACTCATAGTTTTTCAATCCAAAAAGAGGAAAGCTTCTACAAACACTTCCACTGCCACCTCCTCATCAAACTCACCTCCTGTCATTTTTAAGAGACAGAGAAATGTGGTTACTAGGTCTCCTCCACCTAGCACCACCAACCAACCTGAAGCTTCAAACCCCGTTCAAGGCAAAAAGCCTAAACGGAAACTGGTAAATTTGGGATTCTCTCTTAGGGATGAACCTTCTGTTGAGGGGGAGTCATTAGAAGCAGATGTAGCTTCCCCATCTGAAAAATTTTCACCGCTGCAACCCCTGTCACCTAGGAGTGACAGTGCTCTCAATCTTGGCTTAAGTGAAGGTGTTATTAACTCACCTGCCACATTACATGAGAACATCCTGATAAGCCAGGACACTGTAGCACTGCAACCTCACTCCTCACCGGAGGTGAATATCAAGAGTTCTGAAGAGATTCATGCAGAAAGGGCTGCTGATGCCCAAGTATCCCAACTGGAGCTTGGTGTCAGCAGTAACATCAATAAGACCCAATATGCGGCAATCTTCTATGAATCAGCACCCGGAAGTCCTTCATTGGAACCAAGGGTTGTTGAAACAGTTGAAGAGAATCCCAGGTGCCAAGAAGCCATGGGTACCAATGCTGATCAATCTAGGATTGATAGTTTCGTTATTTCCAAGGATACTGGCAAAAAGCCAGTTGAGGATAGTCTTACACTACCTGAATTGACGAAACTGTACCTTTCTATGCAAGCACAGGTTAAAGCTCTTAACTCAACTGTTGCCAAATTGGTTCAAGCTGATCCTACTCCAACTGAAGCAGGTCCTTCAAACCCTACCAGAGATGCTGAAGAAGTTATTGCAACTGATGAAGCTGATACTGTCAAATTGGGGGAGAAGTTAGTGTCAAAACCTGTTATCAATGAAATCGAAGAGGAAGAAAGGATACCGGCTGAAGTAAGAGCCACAGCTTGCCAAAATATTGGCATAGAGCCTTTTTCTGTTGAAGAGTGTTGGGTGAATATGAGATGCAGTCAACTGATTGCTATTTCTCCTTTTGAAGACCCCAACCTCATCGAGCTTGTTCAGTCATCCATGCTGATTGCTGGTGCTCTCCCTGAGCACATCAACATGATCACAACACTTCTGAAAGATGTTATTTTTCCGGCTGAAAGAGCCAGTGATCATGTTGTAGGTAATATTGTCTCCACCAGCAAGGCAGCAGCTGATATGGAAGAAAGTACTGCAACTGCAGCAGTTGGTACTATGACTGAAGAAGAAGATGAGAATTTGATTGGTGAATATGAAGGAACTGAGGTACTGGAGATAACTCATAAAGAACCTGAAGTCACCCAACCTCAGGTGGTGACTGATGGTCAATTACTGGTTCAAGCGGAAGTTCAAGCGGAACTTCAACCGGAAGTTCAACCGGTAGTTCCAGTTGAAGGAGAGCTGAATGTTCAACCGGAACAACAAATTCCAACCTAGGTAGATGTTCAAGGTCCTAGCTCCTCAATATTTGGGACTGATGAAACACCTGTGGTTCAACCGGAAGAACAAAGAAATGAAGAAGCTGAGGATGTGGCAGAATCACTAATAGCCTTAAGGAGTTCAGAGACAGTTCTAACCGAGGAACCTGTTCAAGCTGATATAGCTAGAACCATTCAACAGGTAACTCAAACTCCTGAAGCTGAGGCTATAGTGAAAATGGTTGAAGATGCCAGAAGGGTAGCTGATGATGAGAGAATAGCCAGAGAGCTCCAAGAAGAATTTGACCTATACATGCAAAACAATATGTTTGAAAACCTTCTTGAAGAAGCAAAGACCAGGTCTTTCAACTGGAGGTTAAAGGATTATGACTTGGATACAGTGTCTGAAGCTAATAGGCAGAGGTTAATTGCTACTGCCTCTCAATTGCCTACCAAGCTAACAAAGAATGATGAAAATTACCGTATGTTGAAAAAGATTAAGAGGGCTCTTGTGATTAGAAACTTGAAGAAAGAGGAAGAGGTATATCAGATGCAGGTTAGAGGACTTTGCAGCTTGATTGACAAAATATTTTATGAGCTAAAAGGAGAAATTGCTGCTGTCAATCCTAACCTGGTGATGCCTTCACCATCAGAGCTGATCTCAGGTACAATAACTGCTAATGTTAAACCTGAAATTGATGATATCGCAGATATACCACCTCCACCTTCATTTATCTACAACCCAAACCCAATGCCTACAACAGCTTCATCCATTCTACAGTCACTTCCCATCATACCTTACAAACCTCCACATATCCCCAAGAAGCTTGCTGCTATACTTGCCAATCCCAAGTTTAGATCAGACAACTTTACACCCATCATTCCCTTCAAAATGAAGCCTCCACCAACCATGGACTTCTCTGACATCTTTCCACCTACTCCACCCTCAAGCCCAACTCCTGAAGCCAATGAACCACTTCCAAAAACCACCCTACCTCCACTCACCATAAGAGAACCTTCTCTCACCACCATCACCAAACCTACTGAAACTCAACCAGGTCCCTCTTCATCATCCGCCAAAGGCAAAAGGCCTATTGTGCAAGAATCTGCTGGTAATTCTGATGAAGAGAGGGAAATTAAGAAGAGGAAGCTGATGCATGCCAAGTCTAAAAGAAATCAAAAACAAATGAGAAGAGGTCCTCCCAGCAAAAGACGAATTGCTAATTGGACAGTGGATGAAGCCACATTTGATTTCACTTTTACTATGGCCAATGGCATAACTCAGGTGGTAAATGCCCGCAAGGCAACTTCTCAACTCACCCTGCAGCAAATGACAGACATCATTCTAAAACTCAGAGAAGTTATGAATCCTTCAAGAGCGGAGCACATGTTAAGGCTTTTAATTGAGCCATCTGTGCTGGAATGTGGAATGCTCTATCGAAGCAATTTAGATGATGAATCGGCAGGAGAAGAAGAAGAAGAAAAGCCTACCAGTGAGATTAAATTTATCATTTGGGAAGAGGAGGAGAAGCTATTCTATGTTCATAGAGCTGATGGCACCTTTACAATCCATGAGTCTATTTCTGTTCAAGAAGAATGGAACGAAATGGACTGGGATTCAATTAAACACGTAAAGGTGACCAAAACAAACACCAAAGAGCTTTCTCAAAATCTTGATGCCAGCATCAGAACCTCTGACAAGTAGGTTGTGGAGAAGAAGATTTTTGGGTACAAGTCAATTTTGAAGAAGAACTTTGACTTAGAAGAATAATTTGACAGCATCAGCTTAGGGGGAGATTGTAAGGAACTTCAGTTTTGAAGTTCTCCGGCTGAACTCTAGTTTTGACAGTTCCGGATGAAGTTGAAGCGGAACTACAACTTCAAGCGGAACAACAAGTTCAAGCGGAAAGAAGCAGTTTTGTCACTTAATGAATATTCCGGGTGAACTCGAGTATCCATCAGATAATGAGGTCAACCTGACTTTTCTTGAGAAGTCTTTTCAGAAGTCCCATCCTGCAAAAGCTTCTCGTATGCTTCTACATCTGCCCAAGCCGCTCTCCAAAAGTAGTATGGTGTTGATCACACGCAAGTTATTCCAATTGTCGAAGTTTATGCTTTTGGTAGTTTGTATTTGACTTTGTATTAAACGATTTAGATTAGATCGTTTGAGATCAATGGCTGTCATTGATCTCATCTGCACTATATATAACATAGTTAGCTCTTAGTTTTACACACGGTTCTTGATCACCTGATATAAATGTGCCGAGTATTTCTTACTTCGTTGTTACTATACTTATGCAAATCAAACACTACCTAATACAAGAGAACTAAATCTGCTAGACTAAAGTGAAGTATAACTTTAAACCCATAAGTTAACAAGTGACTTAAGTGGCAAGTCAGTGGATGTACACATGTATAGAACCATGATAGGATCACTGATGTATCTCACAACAAGTAGACCTGACATCATGTTCAGTGTTTGCTTATGTGCAAGATATCAGTCCTCACCAAAGGAATCACACATGGTAGCAGTCAAAAGAATTTTCAGGTATTTGAAGGGTCAACCCAAGTTGGGCTTGTAGTACCCTAAGAATTCTGATTTCTCCTTCAAGGCATTTACAGACAGTGACTATGGAGGATGTGACATTGACAAGAAATCAACATCAGGAGGATGTCAATTCTTGGGTGAAAGGCTTGTATCTTGGCAATGTATTATGTTGGCAAGAACCGTGTGTAAAACTAAGAGCTAACTATGTTATATATAGTGCAGATGAGATCAATGACAGCCATTGATCTCAAACGATCTAATCTAAATCTTTTAATACAAAGTCAAATACAAACTACCAAAAGCATAAACTTCGACAATTGGAATAACTTGCGTGTGATCAACACCATACTACTTTTGGAGAGCGGCTCGGGTAGATTTAGAAGCAAACGAGAAGCTTTTGCAGGATTGGACTTGCTGAAAAGACATCTCAGGAAAAGTCCGGTTGAACTCATTATCTGGTGGATAAACGAGTTCACCCGGAATATTCGCTAGCTGACAAAATTGCTTCTTCCGATTGAACTCCCAGTTCCGCTTGAAGTTGAGAATTCCGCTTCAACTTCAACTTCAGCCGGAACTTAACAAAACAGGATTTCAGCCGGAAATCTCCTAAGCGAAATATTCCTTACAAATGTCATGAGTCATCACACACTTTGTTTCCATTAGACAGTTAATTTATGTTATGTCAATGTCAGGTTTGGGAATGTTTAATAGTGATAGTCATAGATGATATATGTTTCTTTATTCTGATTTCATATTTGTTTCATTATTCCTACTATTTACTTTCGTAATTGCTTTCTAATAGTTGTTAGGAATTGTGACAAAATCCTAATGATAATAATTAGGTTAATATGATTACACCATTGCTTTCTTAGGCCGACCCTAAGTTACTCTTAGTGCTACCATACGATAGGTATGCTTTCCTATATGTTCATGCGTAGTTTTAAGATAGTTTAGGTTTTATAAATTTGAAGGTCATTCTTGCAGGCAAACATATATATACTTCGTGTGCATCAAAGGCTTTTTGGCGTCGCTGCCGGGGAAGCAAGTCATCATTCTTGACCTAGTTAGATTAGTTAGCTTAGGTAGTCTTTCATTCTTGTTTTGCGTTTCTTCTTTCAAAATTTCAGAAAACCAAAAAAATCGAAAAATCCAAAAAAAATATTTCTTCTGCTATTTCCACTCGTGCGAAGCAACAACTTCTTATCCAAGATTTTGAGGATCCTGAACGCATCATACACCAAGCAAGAAAGATTGGGGATGCAGCACAGCGTACGATCGCTGATTACGCAAAGCCGGCACTTAACGAAGGGCAATCGAGCATCATGTCACACCCTGTAATTTTTGTGTTTGGCGCGAGCGGGGTGGATCATAGTAAAGGTTAAGCAGAAGGACCTCTGGATGATTAAACAACTAGAGTCGTTTGGAAAGTTAAGTTAAGTCAAAATATAGAGTTTCATTTAATTAGCAGCTGAAATAGTAGTGAATGTATGTTCTCTTAATTATTACAAAAAAATTACGTTTCAAAAAGATTTAAGGACATGACACCGTTAGGTGTTATGTAGTGAAATCTCCAAAATAACGGCTAAGTTTGACCATGACTCCAAAACGACAAAATGCAGGTCCTAACATGACAAGGAAGTCTAGTATGTAGCAGTAATCAATCACCTGAGAATTCATATACTAAAACGAGTCAACAATAAGTTGGTGAGTTCACAGGTTTAGATAGCATGCATGTAAAAGTTTGATAACAAAGTTTGATTGAAATATTCCATCGTTTGATAATTCGTTTAGATACTGTTTTATAAATTACGATGAACCTTGAATACCGAAACTAACTGATTACCCACTCATGTTTCTATGTCCAACAGTACCACATGGCCTAATATAACTATATCTACTCTCTTGACTGTTAAAACGAAGTTATCTTGACTGTTAAAACGAAGTCACGCTTGGAGCTACCAATCAGAGCAGGGGCGTTAACCCAATAAATTTATTCACGAGCCATAGTTTCTGTTTCTAAATTAATCAGATTCAACTAATAGTGGGGTTTCATCATACAAGAACAAGCATGGTACAATAGGATTTGGACTAGAAAAGCTCATGTAATAAATAAGGTAACAAATAATCTATTGGTCTGGCAATGATTATGGCTGTATGAATTCTCCCCCAAGTATTAAAAGAGTTAAAGGAAAGGGGCCGTGAAAACTCACCTGAACGATACGATTTCTAACAGTAAGGCGGAAACGAGTAAGCAGTCCTATACAATGTTATAAGACATCTTAAGATATAGAAATTGGGTTAATATCTAAGTCACTCCAATTTGGTTGGTCAAGTCTTGGCGTTATGGTAACCCGGTAACAAGATACGACATTGTTAACCTTAAGGAAACATTTAGTGAAACTACATATTTATTGCGCGACAATTAAAATATTAATTATATCCATGATAAATATTAGTCTAGAAATAATTTATTATACCAAAAAATTATCACATAGGTTTAAAAGACTTTTATAGGAAGAAACGATAGTTTCAATGGTTAAAGTCAAAATAAGCTTTTTGCCGGTTTTAGCCGTATTTCACGTTTTTTCCAAAAATGACTAAGGAAATTTACCACATCAATAAATATACATATATTTTCATCATAGTGGTCATATCAAATCAGAATATACAAGTTCAAGAGTTCACTTTCCTAGTTTTGTCAGTTTTGCCGGTATGTGTCCGATTTAGCCGGTTTTGATCTTGTGACTCGTTCTAAGGCTCTGTAACTTACCAAAAAACTATGAAAACATGTCTTAAGTTATTTTAGGTCTCTAAAATTGTTCCAATCAGTTGTGACCTCTATTTGTATATCTATACAATAATGGGTTTTCCGGGCCCGTAAAGTGTCCGTTGTTGGTCCCTTTTCCCCAAAATTTAGCTATTTTCAAAAGAGAACTTGTACTAGGTTTTTTTATGGCTAAAAACATACTTTATATTCACTTTAAAGAGGGTCAAATTTTCTGTCAAAAAATGGTTATAATTTATCTATAGGATCCTAGACTTTGTGGGTTATTTTTTTAGATTTAGCTGTCCAAACATATCAATAAGTCGTATGGTGCTATCCATCGGATCTAGGGTTCCAAGGATTCATAAATTTCGGATCTAGTGGTTCATTCACAAAACTATGGCACATTGTACACATATTAGCATTATAATCACTAGTAGAAACATATCATTTACTAGATCTAACAAGGAAATGAACAAACATATAGGTTATTTACATCATAGAAAAAAATCATAAGTTTATATCATCATTTTAACCAAGACTTGATTATAATCTAACATTAAAAACTAGAGATAAAGTAAAAAAATGAGTTCCACTAACTTGTAGAAAACGTGGAGAAGGGTGGAGAGGCTTGCTCTTGCTTCCTTGTTGCTCCTAGAAGTCTTGATCTTCAAGTGTTCTTGAGGTTTGATGAAGAAAAGTTAGAGAGAGAGAGGGCAACAGGTTGGGAGGATGAGAGGGAAAGAGCGTGTGTTTTGTGGTGGGAGGTGAATGAAAGATATATAGGGTTTCTTATCATAAAGTTCTTTATATATGCACACGTAAAAGAAAGGAGGAACCAAGTAACAAGGGTTTGGTTCCAGTGAGGTGAGGTGGTGGCGGTTTGGTGGCTAGGGCCGAGAGGGAGAGAGCCAAGGGGAGGGGGCGGCTCTTGTGGTGCAAGGAGAATAGGAGGAGGGTCAAAGGTGGTCCAAGTAGATGTTAGAGTGGTGATGATGATGATGAGGTACAAGATGAATAGTTATTTCTTTGTTGTTGGGAGATTAGTAGGTGATTAGAAAAAGTAAGTAAAGGTGGTGGTTTTAATCTCTAAAAACCGATGGGGAGGTGTTTTGGTGTCGGTTCGAGCCATGATTGAGGGACGGGTTAGGTTAAGCTCAAAGGCGACAAGCGTTTTGATCATGCATGGCGTGGACGTGCATGGTGGAGGTCGGGTTCAAGGTGACGGGTTGGATTCAAGAAAAAGAAATGAAAAAAGTCTTGTTTGAAAATACTAAACGTTAAAATGATTTATTATTGGACGTATTCGATAAATAAATGAATAAACGTTATCATTCGTTGATTATTTTATGTCAAATAGTGTTACGAACTTTGCACGTATAATACAATACTACAAGGGTACGAGATAATATAAAAATTCTTTATATATTTAATTACACATATTATTGTGAAATGTTTCTTATTATTAAAATTTCACCGAATATATATATACTAACTAAAATAAAGAGATATATATATATATATATATATATATATATATATATATATATAACATGTAGTTGCATAACATGTTATCTACGTTAACTAAAACAGATTTATGCACATAGTTTCAGTAAATTAAACGATAATTTATATTATTTGACTTGGGAAACTTACGGGTTGTCACACATCACGAGACCCACCATTCAAGGCAAGTTCGAGATCAAGCCTGGAGTCGTCCAGATGTTTCAGAACACTTTGCAGCTCCATGGGTTAGCAGATGAGTGTCCACACGACCACATAGACACATTTCTCAAAATGTGTGACATATTCAAGCATAATGGTCTAACAAATGATGTGGTCTTGCTTCGTTTATTTCCATTCACTCTGGCAGGCAATGCCAAAACTTGGATTAAGACCTTACCAGCAGGTTCCATCACTACATAGGATCAGTTGGCTGAGAAGTTCTTGGTTAATACTTCCCTCTAAACAAACCTCTGGTTGATGCCATCACGTTAATCGAAAGTCTAGAAACAACTAGCTATGACTGGAAACCTCCAGAGGTCGCCAGATTTCTAATCCTAAACAGCCTAGCGTTCACGTCATAGATGATGTCACCACTCTAAATGCAAAAATTGAGGCTCTTACGAGCCAAGTGAATCGTCTAGCCACAAAATCTAATGGATGTGATGCATGTGGTGGTGCACACACATTAGATAAGTTCCCAGTTTTTTAAGGTATGTTAACTGAACATGTTGAATTCTCTCTTAACTTCTATGGTCATTCTTCAGACCAATTTAATCGACAACCCTTTAGTTCAGATAACCGAAATCAATCAGGTAGCTCTTGGAAAAACTCAAATTCTAACAATTCCAATCAACCTTATCGACCACCTCCCTTTGGCAAAGGTGAGTAATCAAAATTGGAAATGTTAGAAAAATTAGTCCAGAATCTAGTCAATGCTGATAATAAACATGATACCGAAATAAAAAATCAGCAGGCTAGTATTCATAATATGAAGAGACACTTAGGGAAAATAGCCAATCTTTTGTCTGAAAGGAATAAGGGTGAGTTGCCTAGTAAAACTGAAGTGAATCCTAATGCCAGTGCCAACATGATCTCCATCTTGGATTTAGAGAAGAATTCACTTGAGAAGAAGCATGCCTAACTGAGAGACCACACTCGTGCACTCCAGAAGAAGTAGTTGGAGGAATATTACGAAGATCACAAGGAGGATAAAGAAGAAGAACGCACGTATCAACAATTTCTCAATCTCATTCTTGAATGCGACGCCAATGGAGAAGACATATCACCTTCTTACGAAGGTTATATTCTTATCATCTCCTTTCTCAAATTTCTTTCCTCTAATCGTAAGAAATCATCTTCGGTCACTTCAACCAAGATAAATTTGGAACAACCGGAAAAGCGAAAGGATCTGGAAGTTTTATTATCCCTGCAGATTTGGATCTTCATCCACCATAGATGGGTTGGCAGACATAGGCTCAAGTATAAGCATTATGCCATACTCCACGTATAAAGAGCTTGAGCTAGGTCTAATATAGCCAATAAGTCTCATTATTCAACTAGCAAACCAATCATACATCAATTCCAATGGAATCATTAAAGACGTGTTAGTTGATATTGAGAATCTGAAATTTCTAGTAGACTTCATAGTGCTTGACGTTCCAGTTAACAAGTATCATCCTATAATCTTTGGACGTCCATTTTTGGCAACTGCCAAAGCACTAATCGATCTGGAGACAGATCATATCACCCTTTGAAGAGTTAAGGGAGAAGTCTCATTTGCACCGACAATGACCAATCTTAAGGCCCTGATTTTTTAAGATAAAGAGGGGACTGTGCGCTTTATGCAATCCATTAAGCCAAAAGAGTCAAATCCTTCTTTAATTCTGTTTGAAATCTCTCAAGGGATGTTGTCTAAACCGACAATGCTAGTTCCTGGCTTGTTAAATCCTGAATATGTCAATTCGTCC
The DNA here is from genome assembly GCA_039602395.1 of Deinandra increscens subsp. villosa. NCBI lineage: Eukaryota > Viridiplantae > Streptophyta > Magnoliopsida > Asterales > Asteraceae > Deinandra > Deinandra increscens. The sequence continues at coordinate 24,515,911 of JBCNJP010000025.1, forward strand.
ATTGATATTAAAAACCTAAAGATTGAACCACCTGATGCGATGGTGGGTTCAAGCCTTCACTTCTCAAAAATCCAAATGAAGGTGGGTCTGGCTGAAGACCCCATTAAACTTAGCGCTTCTTGGGAGACAACCCAATTTGGTATCCCATTTCATTTTCAATTTTTGTTTCTCTTTCTTTTTTGAGTGTTGAAATTTTTCGAGGTATTATTCGAATTTTCTCAATTCGTTTAACCATGTCATCTGAAATCACTCTTTCTTTGTATTTCTGTGCCTCGATTGATCAATGTCGCTTAAAATTGCACAAAAAAGTTTTGGTGAGAATTCTGTTTCAAGTATCGTCACGCCTTGTTACCGCGTAACGGCCCATGATGAATACAACGCCAAATGGCTCGTGTTCCCGATACGGCTCGTTACCGACTTATATTCGAAACTTATATATAGAATTCTCTCGGACGGATTTTTCAAAACCCTAACTCGCATTAGCGATTCCTGGGGTGATTTTGGTAAATTCAAGGTCCAGAGGTCATTGTTCTTCCACTTTGACTTCAAGAGCAAGAAATGTACAATTGAATAAAACTTCTTTACATTTTTCTTGTGTTCTTGTGAGCATAATAGCTTCTTTACCCTTGCTATACTCTCCTGTCTATTTAAATAGATCCAATCATCGCACTTAATTCTTAAAAATCTAAGTTTAATTGTTGTAAAGGACTAAGTGTGGGGATGGCAACAAGTTCCCATCCCCAATTCGCACTTAACTACTAATTTTTTAAAAATAACCGAGTTCTGGTCAGATTTCAAAACTCTTAAAAATTTCATGACAATTAGCTCGATACGACCCGTTATACCGTAACAGGCCGTGAAGACGTCCTTTACATAAAGTATGGTAAAACGAATCGTTAGCCTGTAACGAGCCGTTTCGACCTAAAATTCTCAATCTTTTGTGTTTTATTGTTTTGCTGTTTTTCTTATAGATGTATGGCAAATGTCCTATGATTGATGTCACATATGCAAAGAGCCATAAAAATGAAGCTAGTTCCTCCCGGATGAATCGTGCAAGGCCTATCAAACATAATGATGAAATTGAGCGTAGGCAGAAACAAGTTGAGGCCATGCAAAACTTCAACATCCTGTGTGGAAGACTCACACTCATGGAGGGAGAGATATTAAAAAGGATTGAAACTCTCACTCGTATCACTCACGATCTTCAACTGAAAATAGATAAGATCGGTGCAATAGTGATGATAAACAGGATTCAGGAGCATGAGTTGGACACTCTGCGGGCTGCTTTCAGTGAGACCTCTTTCTCGAATGAATCAGATACTGAAGAGGCTTAAAGCTCAAGTCTATATTTTTATATGATTATCTATCTAATTATTACTATATAGACTTTGTGTGTGACTTTTGATTATTGGATTGTTTTTGGGATGTTTGTTTGACTATGGCATGACAATAAGATTATAAATGATTGAATAAATGCAATGTTTATTACTTTTCTTTTGAGTAATACTTTATTTTCTTTTTGCGTGTATTTCTTTCCGAGTGCTATAAGTAGTAACAATAGAAAACTGAAGCTCTGGTATGCAAATGTACGAGAAGTATTCAAGGGGTTAATGAAGAAGCCATACGCCATAATCTTTTAGTTGTTAGGCTCGTCTTTTCCCTTTCTTTCTATCTTATGTTTTGAAGTGTTCTCAAGTACATTGAGGAAACCGTGCGACTTTAAGTATGTGTGTGTGTGGGGGGGGGGGGGGGGGCAGGGGCTGGGGGGTGTGAGACTCGCCTGTAGTTTGCATGTTTTATTTGCTAAAACTTAAGCTATCAACTAATTTTGTGGATCCTAAAGTAGACTTCTTAACTCTGTATGCTAGACCAAAGCAAAGCTTTTTCCACCTTCCATTCATTTCTATACAACTCTAGGCATGTTTTTTTAAGACCCTTATGCACAACTAAGTCCTAAGTAGCTTTTTACGATATATTAGACCTAATAATACATAAACAACAATTCTAGTGTGCGTGTACGAGGGAGGAGGCCTAGATAATCAACCAGACTTAAGCACTATGTCCATTCCTTTTCCATGGTAAGATTTTTTGAACCTTAATCAAGCTTTTTAATCATTAGGAGCTTGACTTTTATTCTTGTATAACAATAGAGAGTGCCACATATGACCTACTTCGAGAACTTGACAATTGTATATGTTACGAGACTGCAGCTTACGATATAAGCAAATATGATAGAGGCAAACCCTAGGATAAAACCTTTTCTTTTGAACCTTCAATTTGTTCTAATCTATATTTCTATACCCAATTACCCAAATTTCCTTATTTTATCCTTATCGAGCCTTATTTCCATTTCGATTGATCACCCTATAAAACCCATAAACATTAGCCTATTTTCTTTACACATTTGTTTTCAGGAAACTATCAGGTTAGATTGTCAAAAAAGAAGAAACAAAATGTGTGTAATTATTAGAAGAGAATATGTGAGTTTAAAGGTTCTTCTTTATATGTTTTGAATAAAAAGAAGAAAATTTGTGTGTTTAAAGACTTTCTTTCGTTTAAATTAGTTAGACTGATTCGGTAACTACCAGATCTTGTGCACCCAAGTTTTTACCCTTGTGAATCCAATTCCATTCCCTACACCAACTACAACCTAATCCCTAAAGTCCTCTTGATTTGTAAGCTAGTTTAGAATGTTATTTGAATTACGATCATTTATCAAGCCTATGGTAACGAAAGTCCATGGCCATGCAAATTGAGAGCAATATAAAGTTTAGTACATTATTTACTAGTTATCCATATATAAAGCTTGAGTGGAGTGTAAATTGTGAGTTAGTCTGGTTGATTGTTAAGGAATAATCCTAAGGAAAGAAGTCCAGTGTTTGATGTCCATGCTTTTCATTGTTATAACTTATATTGTTTGGTCTGTTTTGATAATGCAAACTCATGTTACTGGTTGTGCCTTTGTGTCTTTAATCGTTTCGAGTTGTAACCATCAACGATCACTTCATTTTAAAATATTTGTTAGGGAAGGTATGTTGTAGTTAGGGGTTTGCTTAGGGACGAGCAAACTCTAAATGGGACGATGTTTGATGTGCTTTAAATTACACATCGTTTTAGTAGTTAAACACCCACGAATGTTGATGGTTTATGCATTATATTGGTCTATTTTACCCTTTGTTTGGTATGAAATGTCATAAACATGTAAATAGAGGGGACCAAAGTGATATTTGAAGATTTTACAAGGTTTTGAAGATAAATTGCTCAAGATTCGAAGGATTGACTTTTATCTCCACGTCACGACCCGTTACAAGCATCACAGGCTATTACAGGATCATTTCCAGAAACCCTAATCCGTAAATTTATGGCGGCGCTCATGGCCCATTACCCCGTCACGAGTCGTTATGCCCTATTTCCGAAACCATAATTAAAAACTATAATACCCAATCATTTCAATGTTTAAAAAGGTTGGAGAGTCCAGAGACCTGACCCACGATTGTGAAGCATTTCCAAAAGATTGAAGTCAAGATTTGGAGCCTTACAAGATCAACAGGGTGTCTAATCGTTCCAGAGTTAGTGGAATCAAAGATTTGGCCATCGATCGACTTTGGTTTGCTTTTACAATGATGTCTTTAATTACATTTTCTGTTTTGGTTGGTTTAGTAATGAGAGGCTCACTCTCTTGATATCGCCTAAGACAATGCGATCTATTTTGGTTTTCACCTATGATTTTACGTTGACATTCGGTTTGACATAATGATTTTAGTATAACATTTATGATTTCTTTAGCATACCAGAAATGAGTTGTTGGATGTTGTGTTTGATCCATTGCTAATGGTACTTGGATTGATTGGTAGGATAGACGTATTCTGCTTATTGATTCAATTCTATTTCTTAGTTTTTATCTAGCGATTTCAATATGTGTTTACGAACTCTAGCGAGCCTAGATAAGATTATGCATGTTCAATAATCCATTTTGGTTGAAGTATATATTTATAGCTAGTCATGAATCTTAGCTTCCATGTCTTGGTTCTAAAGGATTATTGAAGTGACTAGGTAAATTGCATTTGTGATGGTGTGTGACTGGGTTATAATATATTAGTCCATCGTGGTTAATCAGAATATGATTGGTCTATGATCCTAGGTCTTAGATCATGTGTTTGGTGCCCTATAGCTAGGTCATTAATTCGTAGATACTTCATTAGGTTGTGGTTATTATTGTAGATTCATTTTCTTGCGACTTTGTTTACATTAGACAGTTAATTTATGTTATGTCAATGTCAGGTTTCGGTAATGCTGAATAGTGATCAGTCTTACATGATATTTGTTTCTTTATTCTGATTTCATATCTGTTTCATTATTGCTACTATTTGCTTTCGTATTTGCTTTCGAATAGTTGTTAGGAATTCTGACAGAATCCTAATAATATTAATTAGGTTTAGTATGATTACACCATTGCTTCCTTAGGTCGACCCTGAGTTACTCTTACTGCTACCATACGATAGGTCCGCTTAACTATATGTGTATGCGTAGTTTCAAGATAGTTTAGGTTTTATAAATTTAAAGGTCATTCTTGCTGGAATATATATATATATATATATATATATATATATATATATATATATATATAGAGAGAGAGAGAGGAAGGATCAAATAAAAACAAAATGTTATTGCGAAAACACGAAAACAAATATTAAAAGCTCTATAACTTCCTCATACGTTAATATGTTTTTAAAAAATTTGCACCAAAAGTCTTAAAATTATGTCACCTTTAATTCTGGGAAAAAAAATTAAACATATAAAATTTCGTGATTTTTTTTATTATTGCACATGTGCAATAATACGTATTAATTATATTACACATGTGCAATATTAAGAAAAAAACATTAATTTTTTTAATTTTTTCAATAGTTAAAGATAACAGAATTATAAGATCTATAATACAATTTTTTATCAAAAATATTAACGTATGAAAAAGTTATAGAGGTTTTAATATTATTGCACATGTGCAATAATAATTTTTTATTGCACATGTGCAATAATAAAAAAAATTAAAAACGTTGATTTTTTTTTTAATTTTCTCCAGAATTAAAGATAACAGAATTATAAGATTTAAAGTGCAATTTTTTATAAAAAATGTTAACATATGAAAAAGTTATAAAGGTTTTAATATTATTACATATGTGCAAAATAATAATAAAAAAAATTATTGCACCTGTGCAATAATAATTTTTTTAAAAATTTTAATTTTTTTTTTAATTTTTTCCAGAACTAAAGATAACATAATTTTAAGGATTTTGGTGCAATTTGTTTTAAAAAATATTAACATATGAAAAAGTTATAGAGGTTTTAATATTTGTTTTCGTGTTTTCGAAATAAAAGTTGTTTTCACATGATCCTTACCCTATATATATATATATATATATATATATATATATATATATATATATATGGAGAGGATCATTTGAGAACTAATTGGTTGAGAGAACTTTTGAGAACCATTTTAAGCCACTAGTTATATTTACATATACCCCCCTCCCATGTATTGTAGTGGTCCCCAACTGAAATTAGTGGTGGAGATTTAGTTCTCAAACGTTCTTAAAACAAAAAAGTTCTCATTTGAATCTAACCATATATATATATATATATATATATATATATATATATATATAGGTTTAGGGTAAAATACATCCACCAAAAACACCACATCCAATGCGGATCGATCTAGGACCTCCATCAAGATCATCCAACAGCCAATATCTATGGTGTTTTCTCCTACGGTCTTTTTTTTTTACCCTCGAAAACGCCATAGGCGAAAACACCATAGATCTTGGTTGTTGGATGATCTTGATGGAGGTCCCAGATCGATCTGCATTGGATGTAGTGTTTTTTGTGGATGTAGGATAACTCGACTCTCTCTCTCTCTCTCTCTCTATATATATATATATATATATATATATATATATATATATATATATATATATAGGTAGAGGATCATTTGAGAACTAATTGGGTTAGAGAACTAAAAAGAACTAATCTTAGCCTGTAAGGAATATTGCGCTTGGAAGATTTCCGGCTGAATGCCAATTTTACTATGTTCCGGCTGAAGTTGAAGTTGAAGCGGAATTCAAGCGGAAAGAAGCAGTTTTGTCATTTAGCGAATATTCCGGGTGAACTCGATTATCCACCAGATAATGAGTTCAACCGAACTTTTCCTGAGATGTCTTTTCAGTAAGTCCAATCCTGCAAAAGCTTCTCGTATGCTTCTATATCTGATTCAAGCCGCTCTCCTCAAGTAGTATGTTGCTGCAAACACGCAAGATATTCCAATTGCCGATGTTTATTCTTTTGGTAGTTTGTATTTGACTTTTTAGTTTACGGTCTAGATTAGATCGCATGAGATCAATGGCTGTCATTGATCTCATCTGCACTATATATAGCATAGCTAGCTCTTAGTTTACACACAGTTGTCATCTTTGTTGTTATCAGTTCTTGAACAACTTGTAATAGTGTAGCTTTGAGTTAATGCTTTTAGTGCCGAGTATTTGATACTTTGTTGTTACTATATCTTTGCAAATCAAGCTTTTACATTCTACACAAGAACTCAATATTGCTTAAGTAAAGTGAAATATAACTTTAATTCCGCAGGGTTATATTTGCAAGTAAAGGGCTTTGTTTAAGTTCAACTCTAACTTTTAACGATCCTACAAGTGGTATCAGAGCTTTGGCTCTTACCTTGAAGACTTTCTGTGCTTCCAGGTTGATACTTTACTTGCTTACTTTACAAGCTTTGCTGTTTTATCTTTCTAAAAGTTTTCAAAATGAGTGATTTCAGTTTAAGTTGCCCAAATGGTTCTTCCAACAAACCACCAATGTTCACTCCTGATGACTTTGGTACCTGGAAACTCAGGATGGAAGGTTTTGTTAGGATTTTGGACCGTCGTATTTGGAGAATTCAGAATTCAGCTTCAGCTGTTGAAGTAGAAACACAAGTTTGTTTCTTACATTGCCAAGATACAAGCCTTTCACCCAAGAATTGACATCCTCCTGAAGTTGATTTCTTATCAATGTCACATCCTCCATAGTCACTGTCTGTAAATGCCTTGAAGGAGAAATCAGAATTCTTAGGGTACTACAAGCCCAACTTGGGTTGACCCTTCAAATACCTGAAAATTCTTTTGACTGTTACCATGTGTGATTCCTTTGGTGAGGACTGATATCTTGCACATAAGCAAACACTGAATATGATGTCAGGTCTACTTGCTGTGAGATACATCAGTGATCCTATCATGGTTCTATACATGTGTACATCCACTGACTTGCCACTTAAGTCACTTGTTAACTTGTGGGATTAAAGTTATACTTCACTTTAGTCTAGCAGATTTAGTTCTCTTGTATTAGGTAGTGTTTGATTTGCATAAGTATAGTAACAACGAAGTAAGAAATACTCGGCACTATTTGCATTAACTCAAAGTTACACTATTACAAGGTGATCAAGAACCGTGTGTAAAACTAAGAGCTAACTATGCTATATATAGTGCAGATGAGATCAATGACAGCCATTGATCTCAAACGATCTAATCTAAATCGTTTAATACAAAGTCAAATACAAACTACCAAAAGCATAAACTTCGACAATTGGAATAACTTGCGTGTGATCAACACCATACTACTTTTGGAGAGCGGCTCGGGTAGATTTAGAAGCAAACGAGAAGCTTTTGCAGGATTGGACTTGCTAAAAAGACATCTCAGGAAAAGTCCGGTTGAACTCATTATCTGATGGATAAACGAGTTCACCCGGAATATTCGCTAGCTGACAAAATTGCTTCTTCCGATTGAACTCCCAGTTCCGCTTGAAGTTGAGAATTCCGCTTCAACTTCAACTTCAGCCGGAACTTAACAAAACAGGATTTCAGCCGGAAATCTCCTAAGCGAAATATTCCTTACAAATGTCATGAGTCATCACACACTTTGTTTCCATTAGATAGTTAATTTATGTTATGTAAACGTCAGGTTTGGGAATGTTGAATAGTGATAGTCATAGATGATATATGTTTCTTTATTCTGATTTCATATTTGTTTCATTATTCCTACTATTTACTTTCGAAATTGCTTTCTAATAGTTGTTAGGAATTGTGACAAAATCCTAATGATAATAATTAGGTTAATATGATTACACCATTGCTTTCTTAGGCCGACCCTAAGTTACTCTTAGTGCTACCATACGATAGGTATGCTTTCCTATATGTTTATGTGTAGTTTTAAGATAGTTTAGGTTTTATAAATTTGAAGGTCATTCTTGCAGGCAAACATATATATACTTCGTGTACATCAAAGGCTTTTTGGCGTCGCTGCCGGGGAAGCAAGTCGTCATTCTGGACCTAGTTAGATTAGTTAGCTTAGGTAGTCTTTCATTCTTGTTTTGCGTTTCTTCTTTCAAAATTTCAGAAAACCAAAAAAATCGAAAAACCCAAAAAATCCAAAAAAATATTTCTTCTCTATTTCCACTCGTGCGAAGCAACAACCTCTTATCCAAGATTTTGAGGATCCTGAACGCATCATACACCAAGCAAGAAAGATTGGGGATGCAGCACAGCGTACGATCGCTGATTACGCAAAGCCGGCACTTAACGAAGGGCAATCGAGCATCATGTCACACCCTGTAATTTTTGTGTTGGGCGCGAGCGGGATGGATCATAGTAAAGGTTAAGCAGAAGGACCTCTGGATGATTAAACAACTAGAGTCGTTTGGAAAGTTAAGTTAAGTCAAAATATGGAGTTTTATTTAATTAGCAGCGGAAATAGTAGTGAATGTATGTTCTCTTTTATTTATTACAAAAAAGTACGTTTCAAAAAGATTTAAGGACATGACACCGTTAGGTGTTATGTAGTGAAATCTCCAAAATAGCGGCTAAGTTTGACCATGACTCCAAAACAACAAAATGCAGGTCCTAACATGACAAGGAAGTCTAGTATGTAGCAGTAATCAATCACTTGAGAATTCATATACTAAAACGAGTCAACAATAAGTTGGTGAGTTCACAGGTTTAGATAGCATGCATGTAAAAGTTTGATAACAAAGTTTGATTGAAATATTCCATCGTTTGATAATTCGTTTAGATATTGTTTATAAATTTTGATGAACCTTGAATACCGAAACTAACTGATTACCCACTCATGATTCTATGTCCAACAGTACCACATGGCCTAATATAACTATATCTACTCTCTTGACTGTTAAAACGAAGTCATCTTGACTGTTAAAACGAAGTCACGCTTGGAGCTACCAATCAGAGCAGGGGCGTTAACCCAATAAATTTATTCACGAGCCATCGTTTCTGTTTGTAAATTAATCAGATTCAACTAATAGTGGGGTTTCATCATACAAGAACAAGCATGGTACAATAGGATTTGGACTAGAAAAGCTCATGTAATAAATAAGGTAACAAATAATCTATTGGTCTGGCAATGATTATGGCTGTATGAATTCTCCCCCAAGTATTAAAAGAGTTAAAGGAATGGGGTCGTGAAAACTCACCTGAACGATACGATTTCTAACAGTAAGGCGGAAACGAGTAAGCAGTCCTATACAATGTTATAAGACATCTTAAGATATAGAAATTGGGTTAATATCTAAGTCACTCCAATTTGGTTGGTCAAGTCTTGGCGTTATGGTAACCCGGTAACAAGATACGACATTGTTAACCTTAAGGAAACATTTAGTGAAACTACATATTTATTGCGCGACAATTAAAATATTAATTATATCCATGATAAATATTAGTCTAGAAATAATTTATTATACCAAACAATTATCACATAGGTTTAAAAGACTTTTATAGGAAGAAACGACAGTTTCAATGGTTAAAGTCAAAATAAGCTTTTTGCCGGTTTTAGCCGTATTTCACGTTTTTTCCAAAAATGACTAAGGAAATTGACCACCTAAATAAATATACATTTATTTTCCTCATATTGGTCATATCAAATCAGAATATACAAGTTCAAGAGTTCACTTTCCTAGTTTTGTCGGTTTTGCCGGTATGTGTCCGATTTAGCCGGTTTTGATCTTGTGACTCGTTCTAAGGCTTTGTAACTTACCAAAAAACTATGCAAACATATCTTAAGTTATTTAGGTCTCTAGAATTGTTCCAATCAGTTGTGACCTCTATTTGTATATCTATACAATAATGGGTTTTCCGAGCCCGTAAAGTGTCCGTTTTTGGTCCCTTTTCCCCAAAATTTAGCTATTTTCAAAAGAGAACTTGTACTAGGTTTTTTTATGGCTAAAAACATACTTTATATTCACTTTAAAGAGGGTCAAATTTTCTGTCAAAAAATGGTCATAAATTATCTACAGGATCCTAGACTTTGTGGGTTATTTTTATAGATTTAGCTGTCCAAACATATCAATAAGTCGTATGGTGCTATCCATCGGATCTAGGGTTCCAAGGATTCATAAATTTCGGATCTAGTGGTTCATTCACAAAACTATGGCACATTGTACACATATTAGCATTATAATCACTAGTAGAAACATATCATTTACTAGATCTAACAAGGAAATGAACAAACATATAGGTTATTTACATCATAGAAAAAAATCACAAGTTTATATCATCATTTTAACCAAGACTTGATGTAGGAGTGTTAGTTGCATACAATGAAATCATCTAACATTAAAAACTAGAGAAAAATTAAAAAAAATGAGTTCCACTAACTTATAGAAAACGTGGAGAAGGGTGGAGAGGCTTGCTCTTGCTTCCTTGTTGCTCCTAGAAGTCTTGATCTTCAAGTGTTCTTGAGGTTTGATGAAGAAAAGTTAGAGAGAGAGAGGGCAACGGGTTGGGAGGATGAGAGGGAAAGAGCGTGTGTTTTGTGGTGGGAGGTGAATGAAAGATATATAGGGTTTCTCATCATAAAGTTCTTTATATATGCACACGTAAAAGAAAGGAGGAACCAAGTAACAAGGCTTTGGTTCAAGTGAGGTGAGGTTGTGGCGGTTTGGTGGCTAGGGCCGAGAGGGAGAGAGCCAAGGGGAGGGGGCGGCTCTTGTGGTGCAAGGAGAATAGGAGGAGGGTCAAAGGTGGTCCAAGTAGATGTTAGGGTGGTGATGATGATGATGAGGTACAAGATGAATAGTTATTTCTTTATTATTGGGAGATTAGTAGGTGATTAGAAAAAGTAAGTAAAGGTGGTGGTTTTAATCTCTAAAAACCGATGGGGAGGTGTTTTGGTGTCGGTTCGAGCCATGATTGAGGGACGGGTCAGGTTAAGCTCAAAGGCGACAAGCGTTTTGATCATGCATGGCGTGGACGTGCATGGTGGAGGTCGGGTTCAAGGTGACGGGTTGGATTCAAGAAAAAGAAATGAAAAAAGTCTTGTTTGAAAATACTAAACGTTAAAATGATTTATTATTGGACGTATTCGATAAATAAATGAATAAACGTTATCATTCGTTGATTATTTTATGTCAAATAGTGTTACGAACTTTGCACGTATAATACAATACTACAAGGGTACGAGATAATATAAAAATTCTTTATATATTTAATTACACATATTATTGTGAAATGTTTCTTATTATTAAAATTTCACCGAATATATATATACTAACTAAAATAAAGAGATATATATATATATATATATATATATAACATGTAGTTGCATAACATGTTATCTACGTTAACTAAAACAGATTTATGCACATAGTTTCAGTAAATTAAACGATAATTTATATAATTTGACTTGGGAAACTTACGGGTTGTCACACATCACGAGACCCACCATTCAAGGCAAGTTCGAGATCAAGCCTGGAGTCGTCCAGATGTTTCAGAACACTTTGCAGCTCCATGGGTTAGCAGATGAGTGTCCACACGACCACATAGACACATTTCTCAAAATGTGTGACATATTCAAGCATAATGGTCTAACAAATGATGTGGTCTTGCTTCGTTTATTTCCATTCACTCTGGCAGGCAATGCCAAAACTTGAATTAAGACCTTACCAGCAGGTTCCATCACTACATAGGATCAGTTGGCTGAGAAGTTCTTGGTTAATACTTCCCTCTAAACAAACCTCTGGTTGATGCCATCACGTTAATCGAAAGTCTAGCAACAACTAGCTATGACTGGAAACCTCCAGAGGTCGCCAGATTTCTAATCCTAAACAGCCTAGCGTTCACGTCATAGATGATGTCACCACTCTAAATGCAAAAATTGAGGCTCTTACGAGCCAAGTGAATCGTCTAGCCACAAAATCTAATGGATGTGATGCATGTGGTGGTGCACACACATTAGATAAGTTCCCAGTTTTTTAAGCTATGTTAACTGAACATGTTGAATTCTCTCTTAACTTCTATGGTCATTCTTCAGACCAATTTAATCGACAACCCTTTAGTTCAGATAACCGAAATCAATCAGGTAGCTCTTGGAAAAACTCAAATTCTAACAATTCCAATCAACCTTATCGACCACCTCCCTTTGGCAAAGGTGAGCAATCAAAATTGGAAATGTTAGAAAAATTAGTCCAGAATCTAGTCAATGCTGATAATAAACATGATACCGAAATAAAAAATCAGCAGGCTAGTATTCATAATATGAAGAGACACTTAGGGAAAATAGCCAATCTTTTGTCTGAAAGGAATAAGGGTGAGTTGCCTAGTAAAACTGAAGTGAATCCTAATGCCAGTGCCAACATGATCTCCATCTTGGATTTAGAGAAGAATTCACTTGAGAAGAAGCATGCCCAACTGAGAGACCACACTCGTGCACTCCAGAAGAAGTAGTTGGAGGAATATTACGAAGATCACAAGGAGGATAAAGAAGAAGAACGCACGTATCAACAATTTCTCAATCTCATTCTTGAATGCGACGCCAATGGAGAAGACATATCACCTTCTTACGAAGGTTATATTCTTATCAACTCCTTTCTCAAATTTCTTTCCTCTAATCGTAAGAAATCATCTTCGGTCACTTCAACCAAGATAAATTTGGAACAACCGGAAAAGCGAAAGGATCTGGAAGTTTTATTATCCCTGCAGATTTGGATCTTCATCCATCATAGATGGGTTGGCAAACATAGGCTCAAGAATAAGCATTATGCCATACTCCACGTATAAAGAGCTTGAGCTAGGTCTACTATAGCAAATAAGTCTTATTATTCAACTAGCAAACCAATCATACATCAATTCCAAGGGAATCATTAAAGACGTGTTAGTTGATATTGAGAATCTAAAATTTCTAGTAGACTTCATAGTGCTTGACGTTCCAGTTAACAAGTATCATCCTATAATCTTTGGACGTCCATTTTTGGCAACTGCCAAAGCACTAATCGATCTGGAGACAGATCATATCACCCTTTGAAGAGATAAGGGAGAAGTCTCATTTGCACCGACAATGACCAATCTTAAGGCCCTGATTTTTTAAGATAAAGAGGGGACTGTGCGCTTTATGCAATCCATTGAGCCAAAAGAGTCAAATCCTTCTTTAATTCTGTTTGTAATCTCTCAAGGGATGTTGTCTGAACCGACAATGCTAGTTCATGGCTTGTTAAATCCTGAATATGTCAATTCGTCCATTGATATTAAAAACCTAAAGATTGAACCACCTGATGCGATGGTGGGTTCAAGCCTTCACTTCTCAAAAATCCAAGTGAAGGTGGGTCTGGCTGAAGACCCCATTAAACTTAGCGCTTCTTGGGAGACAACCCAATTTGGTATCCCATTTCATTTTCAACTTTTGTTTCTCTTTCTTTTTTGAGTGTTGAAATTTTTCGAGGTTTTATTCGAATTGTCTCAATTCATTTAACCCTGTCATCTGAAATCACTCTTTCTTTGTATTTCTGTGCCTCGATTTATCAATGTCGCTTAAAATTGCACAAAAAAGTTTTGGTGAGAATTCTGTTTCAAGTATCGTTACCGCGTAACGGCCCGTGATGAATACAACGCCAAATGGCCCGTGTTCCCGATACGGCTCGTTACCGACTTATATTCGAAACTTATATATAGAATTCTCTCGGACGGATTTTTCAAAACCCTAACTCGCATTAGCGATTCCTGGGGTGATTTTGGTCAATTCAAGGTCCAGAGGTCATTGTTCTTCCACTTTGACTTCAAGAGCAAGAAATGTACAATTGAATAAAACTTCTTTAGATTTTTCTTGTGTTCTTGTGAGCATAATAGCTTCTTTACCCTTGCTATACTCTCCTGTCTATTTAAATAGATCCAATCATCGCACTTAATTCTTAAAAATCTAAGTTTAATTGTTGTAAAGGACTAAGTGTGGGGATGGCAACAAGTTCCCATCCCCAATTCGCACTTAACTACTAATTTTTTAAAAATAACCGAGTTCTGGTCAGATTTCAAAACTCTTAAAAATTTTGTGAAAATAAGCTCGATACGACCCGTTATACCGTAACAGGCCGTGACGACGTCCTTTACATAAAGTATGGTAAAACGAATCGTTAGCCTGTAACGAGCCGTTCGACCTAAAATTCTCAATCTTTTGTGTTTTATTGTTTTGCTGTTTTTCTTATAGATGTATGGCAAATGTCCTATGATTGATGTCACATATGCAAAGAGCCATAAAAATGAAGCTAGTTCCTCCCGGATGAATCGTGCAAGACCTATCAAACATGATGATGAAATTGAGCGTAGGCAGAAACAAGTTGAGGCCATGCAAAACTTCAACATCCTATGTGGAAGACTCACACTCATGGAGGGAGAGATATTAAAAAGGATTGAAACTCTCACTCATATCACTCATGATCTTCAACTGAAAATAGATAAGATCGGTGCAATAGTGATGATAGACAGGATTCAGGAGCATGAGTTGGACACTCTGCGGGCTGCTTTTCAGTGAGACCTCTTTCTCGAATGAATCAGATACTGAAGAGGCTTAAAGCTCAAGTCTATATTTTTATATGATTATCTATCTAATTATTACTATATAGACTTTGTGTGTGACTTTTGATTATTGGATTGTTTTTGGGATGTTTGTTTGACTATGGCATGACAATAAGATTATGAATGATAGAATAAATGCAATGTTTATTACTTTTCTTTTGAGTAATACTTTATTTTCTTTTTGCGTGTATTGTTTCTTTCTGAGTGCTATAAGTAGTAACAATAGAAAACTGAAGCTCTGGTATGCAAATGTACGAGAAGTATTCAAGGGGTTAATGAAGAAGCCATACGCCATAATCTTTTAGTTGTTAGGCTCGTCTTTTCCCTTTCTTTCTATCTTATGTTTTGAAGTGTTCTGAAGTACATTGAGGAAACCGTGCGACTTTAAGTATGTGTGTGTGTGGGGGGGGGGGGGGGGGTAGGGGCTGGGGGGTGTGAGACTCGCCTGTAGTTTGCATGTTTTATTTGCTAAAACTTAAGCTATCAACTAATTTTGTGGATCCTAAAGTAGACTTCTTAACTCTGTATGCTAGACCAAAGCAAAGCTTTTTCCACCTTCCATTCATTTCTATACAACTCTAGGCATGTTTTTTTTAGACCCTTATGCACAACTAAGTCCAAAGTAGCTTTTTAAGATATATTAGACCTAATAATACATAAACAACAATTCTAGTGTGCGTGTACGAGGGAGGAGGCCTAGATAATCAACCAGACTTAAGCACTATGTCCATTCCTTTTCCATGGTAAGATTTTTTGAACCTTAATCTATCTTTTTAATCATTAGGAGCTTGACTTTTATTCTTGTATAACAATAGAGAGTGCCACATATGACCTACTTCGAGAACTTGACAATTGTATATGTTACGAGACTGCAGCTTACGATATAAGCAAATATGATAGAGGCAAACCCTATGATAAAACCTTCTTTTGAACCTTCAATTTGTTCTAATCTATATTTCTATACCCAATTACCCAAATTTCCTTATTTTATCCTTATCGAGCCTTATTTCCATTTCGATTGATCACCTATAAAACCCATAAACATTAACCTATTTTCTTTACACATTTGTTTTCAGGAAACTATCAGGTTAGATTGTCAAAAAAGAAGAAACAAAATGTGTGTAATTATTAGAACAGAATCTGTGAGTTTAAAGGTTCTTCTTTATATGTTTTGAATAAAAAGAAGAAAATCTGTGTGTTTAAAGACTTTCTTTCATTTAAATTAGTTAGATTGATTCGGTAACTACCAGATCTTGCGCACCCAAGTTTTTGCCCTTGTGAATCCAATTCCATTCCCTACACCAACTACAACCTAATCCCTAAAGTCCTCTTGATTTGTAAGCTAGTTTAGAATGTTAGTTGAATTACGATCATTTATCAAGCCTATGGTAAGGAAAGTCCATGGCCATGCAAATTGAGAGCAATATAAAGTTTAGTACATTATTTACTAGTTATCCATATATAAAGCTTGAGTGGAGTGTAAATTGTGAGTTAGTCTGGTTGATTGTTAAGGAATAATCCTAAGGAAAGAAGTCCAGTGTTTGATGTCCATGCTTTTCATTGTTATAACTTATATTGTTTGGTCTGTTTGGATAATGCAATCTCATGTGACTGGTTGTGCCTTTGTGTCTTTAATCGTTTCGAGTTGTAACCATCAACGATCACTTCATTTTAAAATCTTTGTTAGGGAAGGTATGTTGTAGTTAGGGGTTTGCTTAGGGACGAGCAAACTCTAAATGGGAGGATGTTTGATGTGCTTTAAATTACACATCGTTTTAGTAGTTAAACACCCACGAATGTTGATGGTTTATGCATTATTTTGATCTATTTTACCCTTTGTTTGGTATGAAATGTCATAAACATGTAAATAGAGGGGGCCAAAGTGATATCTGAAGATTTTACAAGGTTTTGAAGATAAATTGCTCAAGATTCGAAGGATTGACTTTTTCTCCACGTCACGACCCGTTACAAGCTTCACAGGCTATTACAGGATCATTTCCAGAAACCCTAATCCGTAAATTAATGGCGGCGCTCATGGCCCGTTACCCCGTCACGAGTCGTTATGCCCTATTTCCGAAACCATAATTAAAAACTATAATACCCAATCATTTCAATGTTTAAAAAGGTTGGAGAGTCCAGAGACCTGACCCACGATTGTGAAGCATTTCCAAAATATTGAAGTCAAGATTTGGAGCCTTACAAGATCAAGGGGGTGTCTAATCGTTCCAGAGTTCGTGGAATCAAAGATTTGGCCATCGATCGACTTTGGTTTGCTTTTACAATGATGTCTTTAATTACATTTTCGGTTTTGGTTGGTTTAGTCATGAGAGTCTAACTCTCTTGATATCGCCTAAGACAATGCGATCTATTTTGGTTTTTACCTATGATTTTACGTTGACATTCGGTTTGACATAATGATTTTAGTATAACATTTATGATTTCTTTAGCATACCAGAAATGAGTTGTTGGATGTTGTGTTTGATCCATTGCTAATGGTACTTGGATTGATTGGTAGGATAGACATATTCTACTTATTGATTCAATTCTATTTCTTAGTTTTTATCTAGCGATTTCAATATGTGTTTACGAACTCTAGCGAGCCTAGATAATAATTGGTGATTATGCATGTTCAATAATCCATTTTGGTTGAAGTATGTATTTATAGTTAGTCATGAATCTTAGCTTCCATGTCTTGGGTCTAAAGGATTAGTGAAGTGACTAGGTATATTGCATTTGTGATGGTGTGTGACTGGGTTATAATATATTAGTCCATCGTGGTTAATCAGAATATGATTGGTCTATGATCCTAGGTCTTAGATCATGTGTTTGGTGCCCTATAGCTAGGTCATTAATTCGTGGATACTTCATTAGGCTGTGGTTATTATTGTAGATTCATTTTCTTGCGACTTTGTTTACATTAGACAGTTAATCTATGTTATGTCAATGTCAGGTTTCGGTAATGCTGAATAGTGATCAGTCTTACATGATATTTGTTTCTTTTTTCTGATTTCATATCTGTTTCATTATTGCTACTATTTGCTTTCGTATTTGCTTTCGAATAGTTGTTAGGAATTGTGACAGAATCCTAATAATAATAATTAGGTTTAGTATGATTACACCATTGCTTCCTTAGGTCGACCCTGAGTTACTCTTAGTGCTACCATACGATAGGTCCGCTTAACTATATGTGTATGCGTAGTTTCAAGATAGTTTAGGTTTTATAAATTTAAAGGTCATTCTTGCTGGAATATATATATATATATATATATACTAGCCGTGTGCCCGCGCGTTGCGGCGGCAACAGTGTATAGCGTGTTATTCGTCATCTGGTGGCGCGTTATGGCGGCATGACAAATTTATATAATTGGTCGAGAAGGTTAGTATTTTTATAATAATCTGTAAGTAAATTCCCTTTCTTAGGCTGATGCCTGTTTTTTAAAATAATTAATATTTAAACAAGTGGTGTCAAATTCTAATGTTATGTATCAAAACATGTACCTACATGTGTAATCATCAGTTTTAAATGGACAACTTCATGGTAAAAGTGATGATGACCAAAATATTATAGATTCAAATACTATAAAGTGTGGCCATGATAATCTGAACATATCAAAAAAAATGTGTAAGCCTCAAGGAGGAAATCCCTTTACATATTAGTAATTGATTAAATGCAAACTTTATTATTATTTTAACACAAGTGGAACTATTAGCGCGTTGGTGCTAGTAGCACGGTTCTTCGTGTGGTGAGATCCAATACGTACGACGACAATTTACAACACGGTTATTCGTGTGGTGAGATCCAATACGTACGGCGACAGTTTATAGCGCGTTATTCGTTTTTTATTCGCACATTTTGGTGACGTGATAATTTACAACGCGGTATTTGTTTCTATTAGTGCGATACGGTACGACGACAATTTACAACACGGTACTCATAAAAAAAAATAATAAGGTGAGTAACTGGATTGGTCATAAGAATATTTATCATAATGGATGCCGATAAATTTGTGTATCAACAAATAAAAGTATTTTTTTTATTTACTTTATTTGAGATATGGGTTCGAACCCATGTTCAATTTTGTTTTACAGAAAGAAAAACAAAACTACTTGAAAAATACCCACAAAATAAAGCTAGATAATAGTTGGACATATATTATATGTGTTAATTTTTTTAGTAGAATCAATTATCTATTAGATCGAGGTTAGTTTTGGTTGTTGTTTGGATCCATTTCAATTGCGACATTTTTGTTTGGATCCATTTTTGTTAGTAGCATCATGTATCATTATTTACATTTATGGATATTTAATGTTTGAGATAGTTGGTTGACTTTTTATAAACAATCAACATTGACTTGGAAATACTTGGCATTGACTTGGAAATACTTGGCTTGGCATGTAAATGACATCATGCTCATGCTACAAATAAAACTCGTAGATGTGTGCAAGGAACACTCATCTAATTATTTTTTTTGTACAAAAACTTGGTATAAGAAATTATCAAATGTACAATATTTACAAAATGAAAACATATATGCATTCAAAAGAAATTTTGTACCGAAATCAAATAACTGTATTCAAAAGAAGTACCATATACGCATCTCATTTACACACATTTTTTTATAGATATGCAACCAATTTTGTATCTGGAAATAAATGTATGGAACAAGTCCATCTGGAAAGGAACATATATGCATTCAAAATAATTTTATACACATTATCAAAATAAACACTACACTGTAAATAATGGATGTATCATATATGCATCTCATTTACACACATTTTTTTGTTAGTAGTTCCAAGAACATAATATTTAGCCAATAGATGAAAACATACAGTGTAGTCAAAATTAACAAACTGGAACTAAAATTAACCAATATCATCACACATCCCTATTACTAAACTCCAACTCCATTATACTACAATAACATTAAGCAAACCAGAGGAATCAAAGAAGACATGAACACAATCAGAAAGAACAGTCAATAACATTCAAGTAACATGAAAAAACCTCACCTTAAACCGCAGATAGCATTCAACAGAGAGCAATCAAGGAACCTGTAGAAAAATGTGGTATGATGAATCCAGCAGCCGAAAAGGTTCTATTTCTAACCTCAATAAACATACATGGCAAAATTAAGAAACCGAATTAGTTACAAATCAACTCAAATATCTACAAAATAAACGGCAAGAAGGATTCACACCTCATACAATCATCGATTTGTCAAGGCAAAAGACAGGTACCCCAAGGAATAGTTACAGGGCCTACAAAGATATATGAAGTCGATGTATAAGAGAAAGTAAATAAAAGCTAATTTCACAAGTCAATAACTTATAAAAGCTATTAACACAAAAAAAAAAAAAACAAAATAGATACCCTTGGCTAGTGTGTTTCTCAAGTTCTCACTGATTATTAAAGGTTACATATTATGCGGGTTTTATAATTACCATAGTAACCTTCTTAGAATTAACTACAAAAGTTGGAACTCCATGTTTGTTTACAAAATGTTAAACCGGATAGTAATCAACTAAAATAAATGAATAGAGAGTTTAAGATCTGAAGTTTAACTCCTCACAGTCATACACCCCCATTAACCACGAATCTGTTCTAGTTCAAAATATAATCATTCGAGTTGAACCATACTTACCAACTTAAAACATTGACAATATTCCATGAGATCTTCTTTAATCAGCTCTTGTTTGAAAAGATATCATTCTTCCATGCAAAGAAACCTTATAAGATTGGTGTCATCTTGAAAGTTTATAATATCCTATGCATTAAATCAGATATCATATAGCATTCATTGGTCCATGATGGTTGTTCAAATCCTGACCTTCCATTAGCTCCATATATTAAAAGTTGAACACCTATATATGTTCCATCAAAACAAATACCAAGGCTAGCTTTATAAACCCAATAATGGTTCCTCATAGGTGAGGACATCCTAAAGTAGAATTAGATTTTTTAAAATTACATTTTTTTTAGGAAACCCAAATCACTCAGTTTACAAAAATCCGAGTTTACTCCCATGAGGACTAAGGTATTATTAAACATATTTTGGCCGTGAACCAACAAAAACTTTGAAACAGACATCTTACCCCAGAAAAATATATGAAAATGAGGGTCGATGTCTCACCCTCTTCATGAATAGATTAAAAAAGAACACAATAACATGAACTTTTTTAATAGTAAAAGATATACCAGCACTCGCGAAGACGACCTGCAGAACACTATTTTTAAACTGTACCAAAGTATAATCGAAATCTTCAGTTAGACCGCTATGATGGGGAGGTCTGTTAGACATGAATTAACTTTCCATATAAATACATAATACTCATGATCATATATCAATATTGTCCCATAAGATAAGTCCAACATAACAAAAACAGTGATATAACTCCAACTACTATCCTACACTCATGAATATGAGCTTAAGGTTTTATGAGTTTGTTTTGAACCATAAAATTTGATAGTTTGACTAAGGTTTGGTACAACTCTTACCGAGTTTCAAAATCATATGCTCTTTATAGCTTTTGATGTGTAGCAAAGAAAACATAAATCAGTATTTAAGAGATGAAAACCATTAAAGATCCTAAAACGTGTTCTGATGTATAGAAAAGAAAACATTAATCAATATTCAAGTGAAAAAAGTTGCTGACCTTAATTAAAGATCCTAAAACTTGCAGCTGAAGACCTTTAAGCTACAACAAGAATATACACACAATTAGGTTCTAAAATCATGCCTATTTTGACAACAATACAAAGAACCGTAATACATACCTCAATGTCACAGGGTTTTGAAATATGATTTCAATGGGAAGGTAGAAGGTGTATTTATAAATGCAGTTCACACAATTGGACTTGAAATTTGAATTGACTGTCAATTATCTAAAGAATTCAAGAAGGCAGTGTCCGTATTATGCCCTAAATTGACTGTCAAAATATTACCAAATTCATCTTTTGACTGTCAATTATCTAAAGAATTCAAGAAGGCAGTGTCCGTATTATGCCCTAAATTGAAACCAAGAACACCGATTACCCAAAGAATCCAAGAAAGGGGTGTCTAAATACATGGTTGCGTTGAAAGGGAAGTGAAAAACAGTCTCAAATGGGAGATTCTCTTATCTCTGATTCTCCTCTGTTGTCGTCGTTTACCGAAATATTCAAGAAACGGATGTTTAAGTTCAGGGATGCTCGAAAGGGAATTGAAATCACCCTAAAAAGGGAGATTCTCCTCTCCAAAAGCAAGAAGGGTCTGGATCAAAAGCGATTGATGATGCGATGGAGGATTGTCTGGTTGCGATGAACGACTGATGGAGACGGTGATGAATCAAGAAGTGTGGATCGAGAAGCAACATCAAGCTAAAATAGGAATGCGTCTTAATTTTAAGACGCCTAAAATTACGAAAATGCCATTTTCATTAATATGTATTATATAGTAGTAAAGATATATATATATATATATATATATATATATATATATATACATATATATATAGGG
The DNA here is from genome assembly GCA_039602395.1 of Deinandra increscens subsp. villosa. Lineage (NCBI taxonomy): Eukaryota > Viridiplantae > Streptophyta > Magnoliopsida > Asterales > Asteraceae > Deinandra > Deinandra increscens. The sequence continues at coordinate 24,538,310 of JBCNJP010000025.1, forward strand.
TAAGGATCATGTGAAAACAACTTTTATTGCGAAAACACGAAAACAAATATTAAAACCTCTATAACTTTTTCATACGTTAATATTTTTATAAAAATTTTGCACCAAAATCCTTAAAATTATGTTATCTTTAGTTATGGGAAAAAATTTTAAAAATAATCAAATTTTTTTAAAAATTATTATTGCACAGGTGCAATAATTTTTATTATTATTATTATTGCACATATGCAATAATATTAAAACCTTTATAACTTTTTTCATATGTTAAAATTTTTTATAAAAAATTGCACCATAAATCTTATAATTCTGTTATCTTTAATTCTGGAGAAAATTAAAAGAATATTCAACGTTTTTTTTATTTTTTTATTATTGCACATGTGCAATAAAAATTTAATATTGCACATGTGCAATAATATTAAAACCTCTATAACTTTTTCATACGTTAATATTTTTGATAAAAAAAATTGTACCATAGATCTTATATTTCTGTTATCTTTAATTCTGGAAAAAATTAAAAAAAAAATAACGTTTTTTTGTTAATATTGCACACGTGTAATATAATTAATACGTATTATTGCACATGTGCAATAATAAAAAAATCACGAAATTTTATATTTTTAAATTTTTTTCCCAGAAGTAAAGGTGACATAAATTTAAGACTTTTGGTGCAAATTTTTTTAAAAAATATTATCGTATGAGGAAGTTATAGAGGTTTTAATATTTGTTTTCTTGTTTTCGCAATAACATCTTGTTTTTATTTGATCCTTCCCCTATATATATATATATATATATATATATATATGGAGAGGATCATTTGAGAACTAATTGGTTGAGAGAACTTTTGAGTACCATTTTAAGCCACTAGTTATATTTACATATACCCCCCTCCCATGAATTGTAGTGGTCCCCAACTGAAATTAGTGGTGGAGATTTAGTTCTCAAACGTTCTCAAAACAAAAAAATTCTCATTTGAACCTAACCATATATATATATATATATATATATATATATATATATATATATATATATATATATAGGTTTAGGGTAAAATACATCCACCAAAAACACCACATCCAATGCGGATCGATCTGGGACCTCCATCAAGATCATCCAACAGCCAAGATCTATGGTGTTTTCTCCTACGGTCTTTTTGTTTACCCTTGAAAACGCCATAGGCGAAAACACCATAGATCTTGGTTGTTGGATGATCTTGATGGAGGTCCCAGATCGATCCGCATTGGATGTAGTGTTTTTTGTGGATGTAGGATAACTCGACTCTCTCTCTCTCTCTCTCTCTCTATATATATATATATATAATATATATATATATATATATATATATAGGTAGAGGATCCATTTGAGAACTAATTGGGTTTGAGAACTAAAAAGAACTAATCTTAGCCTGTAAGGAATATTGCGCTTGGAAGATTTCCGGCTGAATGCCAATTTTACTATGTTAATGAGTTCAACCGGACTTTTCCTGAGATGTCTTTTCAGCAAGTCCAATCCTGCAAAAGCTTCTCGTATGCTTCTATATCTGATTCAAGCCGCTCTCCTAAAGTAGTATGTTGCTTCAAACATGCAAGATATTCCAATTGCCGATGTTTATTCTTTTGGTAGTTTGTATTTGACTTTTTAGTTTACGGTCTAGATTAGATCGCATGAGATCAATGGTTGTCATTGATCTCATCTGCACTATATATAGCATAGCTAGCTCTTAGTTTACACACAGTTGTCATCTTTGTTGTTATCAGTTCTTGAACAACTTGTAATAGTGTAGCTTTGAGTTAATGCTTTTAGTGCCGAGTATTTGATACTTTGTTGTTACTATATCTTTGCAAATCAAGCTTTTACATTATACACAAGAACTCAATATTGCTTAAGTAAAGTGAAATATAACTTTAATTCCGCAGGGTTATATTTGCAAGTAAAGGGCTTTGTTTAAGTTCAACTCTAACTTTTAACGATCCTACAAGTGGTATCAGAGCTTTGGCTCTTACCTTGAAGACTTTCTGTGCTTCCAGGTTGATACTTTACTTGCTTACTTTACAAGCTTTGCTGTTTTATCTTTCTAAAAGTTTTCAAAATGAGTGATTTCAGTTTAAGTTGCCCAAATGGTTCTTCCAACAAACCACCAATGTTCACTCCTGATGACTTTGGTACCTGGAAACTCAGGATGGAAGGTTTTGTTAGGATTTTGGAACGTCGTATTTGGAAATCTTTCACTGAAGGTCCCTACTCACCCATGGTTTCATCTGCTGACGATGCAGAAGTCAAAATACCTAAGCCACTAGATAAGTATGTTGAATCTGACTATACTGCTCTCGAATTTGACCATAAGGCATATTGGACTCTACAGGCTGCACTTCCTAATTCCATTTTAAGTGGGTTCAAAGGATATAAAACTGCATTTGATCTGTGGAATGCCTTAAGTGAAATGTATGAAGGAACCAGTGAAGATAAAGAAAACAAGAAAGATGTCTTAAAACAGAAGTATGAAAACTTTACTTTCAAATCTGGTGAAACAATGAAAAACCAGTACTTAAGATTTGTTTCTTTGCTTGATGAACTTCAAAAAGTAGATGTAAAACTAGACCAGGTAGATGTTAACAGAAAGTTCTTACGTTCCCTGCCTTCTGCGTGGACAGTTTACACTGTAAGCATCAGGGAATGCAAAAACTTGAAAAAGATGAGACTTAGTGAACTTCATGGAATACTCAGTGCCTATGAAATGGAACTAGATCTTAAACAAAACTCATCTTCCGAGTCAACTCAGCTGTTTTCATCTGCACTAGTAACGACTGATTTTAACAGTTAAAGGTCTTCAAACTCATCATCATATCAGTCACCTATTGTCAGTTTCCCTGAGACACAAAGGTGTCAAGATAGTTTTTCAAACATTTTTGAAAACTCTCACAATGCTCATGTAGCAACTGACTCATACAAGGCTTCATACCCGAAGATCTTGAGTGCATAGGTGCTGATGATTTGGAAGAAATGGACATTATGACTCAACTTGCTATGGTTTCTGTCAGAGCTCAAAGGTTCTATAAAAGAACTGGTAGAACCTACAAGGGAGCAAAAGGTGCTCACATAGGCCTTGACAAAAGCAAGGTGAAGTGTTATAACTGTCACCAACTTGGTCATTTTGCAAGGGAATGCCCTCAACCAAGAAGAGAAGGACAGAATCAAGGTCATGCTCAAGAGAAAAATCATGGAGGAAACAATTCAAACAACCACAAATCTGGAAACAACTCAGGTTCCAAACCCACCCCACTAAAAACAACCGGAAGTCAAAACCACCAAAATGTGGTAGCTGCTGTTGCAAATCAAACCTCATGTGTTAAATTGGAAGATTTCGTTGCTGAGTTTGAGCCTGTCAACCATGCTTTGATGGCCAAACAAGATTCCACTTCTGATCAGGTAAACTCTATCCCAGAGAAAGTCCTTGAAAATCTATGCAGCCCTGCCTGCATAGAACAAGTGTCAAAGTACCGAAATCACAACACTGACTTGATTGATGAAGTTTCAAATCTAAATGAGTTAAAGGAATGTTTCAAGAAAACTGAATCTTCATATATTTCAAAATTTGAAAATTTAACCAAAGAATATGAACAGTTGAAACAAACCAACTCAGTGCTTGAAACTCAGCTTGATGATTTACTCTCAAAACTTGAAAAGTCAAGAAACGAAACCAAGGATGCTAAGGCTGAGGTTGATGTTCTTGAGATAAAGCTAAAAGATGCTTTGTTCACCTGTGATAAATTCTAGACAGCAAACAAAAAGGCTGAGAAATTATGGATGGGAGGGATGTATGGAAAGGCAGGTGTTGGGTATAACAGTGTTGAGCCACCAATTGAATACTCACCTGTAATCAAACCAATTGATGCTTTAAAATCTGAATGTAAAGTTAGCCTCACAGTTGATGACATTTCATCACAGTCGAGTTCTGAAAACACTGTTGAGTCTAAGAAAGCAGAAGTCACTGTTGCAAGCTCATCTGCTTCAGTTGACCAATCAAAAATTTTAAAACCATCAATTGCTGTTCCTCCACCAACTATTTATGAACCAAAGGATTCAAAAGTTGGAGGAAAGCAACCTGAGAAACCAAAGGGAAGTGAAACTCAAAGGCTTGGTCAACTAAAATTTAACCAAGTAACCAAACTTGAGTCTCCTAGAAAGTTTGAAACCAAAGTTGTTGAATGTATGTGCTGCGGTGAACAAGGTCACCTAGCTGCTGTTTGTCAATTCAACCCATTGAGTAAAGTCAAACCATTTCAGAAACCAAAACCTGTTTTGAAACCAAAGGCTGATTTTCAAAAGAAGCTCACATGAAGAATTCCACCTGTGAGAAACCATACTTTGAAGCGTTTTGGATCCGATTCTAATAGAGTCTTGATTGGTAATGAAAGGAATGGAAGTTTTACTGTTTTAAAGCAAAATCGTTTTCCGGCTGAAGTTCAAGCGGAACATTTTTCCGCTCGAACTCATGTTCAACCGGAAAACAAGTTTCAACCCAGATCAGCTACTGCTCCAAAGTAGAGACCTCAAGTACATTTTGCTAAAGGGTTTGAGAAATTTGAAGCTCAAGGAAGAAGAAATCCCTCTAGAGGAAAGGTTACCTCTAGAGAAAACTTTTCAAGAAACAGCAAATTTAACCAATCTGAAACTGTCTTTGCTAAAAGTTCAAGTGGAAATCTCTATGTTCCACTTCAGGGGGACAGTTCAAGTCAAAACAAACACTTTCCTCAAAGATTTTTAAAGTCACCTGAAAGAACTCAGTTGGTCATTAAAGAAAATGAAAAACTTAAGAAATTAACCAACAAGCAAAGGAAGTTTAAAGAATATAGGAATAGGAAAATTGCTGAAGGAAAGAACACCAAAGGTGAAAGGTCTAGTCAAACAAGTGCTCAGCATGAGAACTTCAGTTTTCACAATGATGATCTACTTAATGAAGCTCCAGTCTTAAATACTTTAGTACTCAAGGAGTACAAGTATAATGATGCTTATGGCAGACCCAAGACCACTCAGGCTTGGGTTCCCTATAGAAATTAATCAATTCTAATGTGTGCAGGTGCTAAATAAAGGCCAAAATAGCCTATGGGTAGTTGACAGTGGATCACTTGCCACATGACAGGGAATAAGCACATTCTGGAAAACACAAATAGAATCAATGGAGGACCAGTTTCCTTTTGGAAGCACAAAAGGCCATATCACAGCACAAGGTGATGTGACAAATGGACTGGTAAAATTTGATAGAGTCAATTTTGTTGATACATTAAATTTCAACCTGCTCAGTGTCTCACAAATGTGTGACAAGAATTTGAATTTAATGTTTAATGAGAAAGAGGCCATAGTCCTCAAACCTGGTGTCAAAATTCCTGATGAACTTATAATGCTTAAGGCACCCAGGAGAGATGGATTATACATTTTGGATATGTCAGTTGCTACACCCTCATGTGGCACTGCTTGCTTTGTATCCAAAGCCTCAGTTGATGAATCTGATCTATGGCATAGAAGGTTAGCTCACGTGAACTATAAAAACATGAACAGAATTGTGAATCTAGGCTTGGTTAAGGGTCTTCTTAACAAGCATTTTGCATGTTCTAAAAACTGTGTGCCATGTCTCAAGGGCAAGCAACAGAGAACCTCCTTTAAGCCAAAAGTTGAGTCTTCTATTTCAAAACCTCTAGAGCTTTTGCACATGGATTTTTTTGGTCCAACTAGAGTAATGAGTTTAGGAAAAAGGTCATAATGTTTTGCATGTTCTAAAAACTGTGTGCCATGTCTCAAGGGCAAGCAACTCAGAACCTCCTTTAAGCCAAAAGTTGAGTCTTCTATTTCAAAACCTCTAGAGCTTTTGCACATGGATTTTTTTGGTCCAACTAGAGTAATGAGTTTAGGAAAAAGGTCATAGTGTTTTGTAATAATTGATGATTTTTCAAGATATACTTGGTTTTCTTTCTCAAAACAAAAGATGAAACTGCTGAATTGTTGAAAACTCTTGTAATTAACTTAGAAAATCAATCAAACCTCAAGGTCAAAAAAATCAGATGTGACAATGGCACATAATTTAAAAATCATATTCTGAATTCATTTTGTGAGGAAAAGGGAATTGTGAGACAATTCAGTGCTCCTAGAACTCCACAGCAAAACAGTGTTGCTGAAAGGAGAAATAGGACATTAATTGAAGCTGCTAGATCCATGTTAGCAGACTCCAAGCTCCCTGTGATATTTTGGGCAAAAGCAGTAAATACTGCCTGTTATGTCCAGAACAGGATCATATTGTCAAGGGAAAGAATAAAACACCTTATGAGATTTGGAGAAAAAGGAAGCCAAATATCTACTTCTTTAAGCCATTTGGATGTCCTGTCACTATCTTAATAACCAATGAATCCTTGCCTAAGTTTGTTGAAAAGGCAGATGAAGGTTATTTTGTTGGATACTCAGGTGTGTCAAAAGCATACAGAGTATACAACAAGAGAACTAAGATTGTTGAGGAGACCATAAATGTATCTTTCAATGAAAAATCTCCCAACAAGTTTATGTCTCAGCCCAGTTGGTTATTTGATATTGATGTACTAACTACTGCTTTCAACATAAATGTTGATAAGCCTGTAAGCTCTTTAGTGCAGGAACAAAATTCTCATAGGTCTGCTGATGAGCATTGGAAGAGTAATCAAACTGCAAATGAGAAGCCAATCTTTTTCTCTTCCATGAGCTCTCAACCTATCTTCCCAAGAAATGACAAGAGACTGACTGAAATAATTCAAATTGAAGAAGAAATTGTTCCGGTCGAAGTTCAAGCTGAACCAGTTTCTCCGGTTCAAGTTCAACCGGAAAACTCAATTTCAGAAACTGAAGGGAATACTGAATCAGGGTCAAATGAAGCTGAAAATTCAAATGATAGCACATCAAATGAGCTTAGTTTAGAGCATCTGATCTACAATTCAGACATCAATTCTCATGAATCAGTTAAAGTCTCAGATCCTATGTCACAATTTGAAACTGTTGAGTTTGATCATAGACTTCCTCAGCTCAACATACCCTCAAATGGAAGAAGCCATGAATTTCCTATGTTCATTGATAGAAGAGTCAACAGAGATCATCTAGCAGGAAATATTATTGGAGAAGCTTCAGCTCCCGTGTTGACAAGGAGCAGATCTGCAAATGCAAACATTTGTTTGCATGCTGCATTTTTGTCTCAAGAAGTACCCAAGAAGGTAGTAGATGCCTTGGAAGACAACAGCTGGGTAGAGGCAATGCAGGAAGAATTATTTCAGATCAACAAGCAAAAAGTTTGGGAATTGGTAGATCTGCCTGATGGAGCAGAACCAATTGGAACAAAGTGGGTTTTCAGAAACAAGAAAGATGATAGGGGAATTATCATAAAGAACAAAGTAAGATTGGTTGTGCAAGGCTATGTACAGGAAGAAGGCATTGATTATGATGAAGTTTTTGCACCAGTAGCAAGGTTGGAAGCAATCCGAATCTTCTTAGCCTATGCTGCATTCAAAGACTTCCAAGTGTTCCAAATGGATGTGAAAAGTGCTTTCCTGTATGGCCTCATGGAACAAGAAGTATATGTCAAACAACCTCCTGGTTTTGAAGATCCTCACCATTCTAACAAGGTGTGCAAGCTGATCAAAGCTCTGTATGGTCTCAAACAAGCACCTAGAACCTGGTATGAAACTCTTTCTAACTATCTTCTAGAGAATGGCTACAGGAGAGGAGCTATTGACAAAAACACTTTTTGTTAAAACTGTTGGTAATGACATGTTGATGGTACAAATTTATGTTAATGATATTATTTTTGGTTCCTCTAATGTTGTCTTGTGCAAGGAATTTGAAACTTTGAGGCAGTCTAAATTTGAAATGAGCTCCATGGGAGAATTAACATTCTTCTTAGGGTTGCAAGTGAAGCAAACTGCAGATGGTATCTTTCTGAACCAATCAAAGTACATCCAAGACATGCTGAAGAGATTTGACATGCTAACCTGTTCAAGTGCCAAAACTCCCATCTCTACTTCCCACAAGTTAACCAATGACTTAAGTGGTAAGTCAGTGGATGTGCACTTGTACAAAGCTATGATAGGCTCCCTGATGTATCTCACTGCTAGCAGACCTGACATCATGTTCAGTGTTTGCTTATGTGCAAGATATCAGTCCTCACCAAAGGAGTCACATATGCCAGCTGTCAAGAGAATTTTCAAGTACCTGAAGGGGCAACCAAAACTGGGTTTGTGGTATCCCAAGAACTCTGACTTCTCTTTCAAAGCATTCACAGACAGTGATTATGGAGGATGTGATATAGATAAGAAATCAACATCAGGAGGATGTCAATTTCTGGGTGAAAGGCTTGTCTCTTGGCAATGCCAGAAGCAAACTTGTGTTTCCACTTCAATTGCAGAAGCCGAGTATATTGCCGCACCAAGTTGCTATAGCCAAGTCCTTTGGATCCAAAACCAAATGCTTGACTATGGGATCACATTCATAGAAACTCCTACTCTTGCAGACAACAACAGTGCCATCTCAATCATCAACAATCCAGTGAAGCACTCCAAGACCAAACACATCGACATAAGGTATCATTTTATTAGAGACTGTGCAGAAAAGCATTTAATCAAACTATTCAAAGTTCACACTGATCATCAATTGGCAGATTTGTTTACAAAAGCCTTTGATGAGACTAGACTTTTCTACCTCATCACAGCCATTGGGATGATGAACTTTGAATAAGGCTTCTCACAATTCTAATAAAAGAGAGGCATGTGCTCAAGAGCCCGTCTCTTGATACAAAAAGAAAAAGAAAATGAAAATCTTTAGTGTTAATCACATAATATTTCAGTTCATAGTCGGTAACTGCTGTTAAAACTATGGATAATTAACACAAATTTTCAAAAATCATGTGCTTTGGATTTCCGGTTCAAGTTCAGGTTCAACCTGAGAAGACAACTTTTGAAATTCACCGGGTGAACTTCAACCAGAAAAATGCTTTAAAAATGATGTGGAAAATTGTTTTAAAAACAAATATTTCAAGCGAAAAATTTGTCCGCTTGATGTTCAGACGGAAGAATTTTTGTTTTTAAAATAAAGGAGAAAATGGGTTCCGCTTGAACATCCGGGTCAACACAGTCAAAGTCTCATTTAATTAACCGGAAGGCACAGTTTTCTAAGCGGATATACATTTATTTACCCATTAAATTTTTAACTGTTTTAAATCCGAGGTTTCAGTAAATTAACTTTTGGATAAGGACATACTTTAACCAGTTGTACTGTATAACCCATAAAGCACCTGTCTCATCAGTCATTGAACCGTCGATTTTTAACCTCTCTCCTCCACGTCAACACCAAAAAAGGTAAAAAGCCCTAATTTACCGCCAGTTTCCCCATTTCTCTCAACCCCACTCAGAAATTACTCCCGAATTTCTCTCAAACCCTCTCCGATAAACTTCCGATTAACCGTCAACATTCTCAAAATCTGTCTCAACAATGGCTCCCAAAGCGAGGGCGAGTGGCAAGAAGCCAATCGGTGATTCAAAGTTCCCCGTAGAGCATAACCTGGTGGCATACCTAGAACCACCAAGCAAAACTGATGTTTACAACGGCATTATTGATTTCATCAAGAGGTCTCATCTTCATTACGCGCCCACTATTGAAGCCGAAATTTTCGAAGAAGTGATGGAAGTCTTTTGGGTTCATGCTAGGGTTACCGAAGGCGAAAACGGTAGTGAGAAAATTGTGTCAACTGTTCAAGGGAAAGATGTGGCGATAGATGAAGCAAAAGTGAGAAATTGGTTGAAGTTAAGGGATGAAGGTGGATACGAAGAGGTTCCCTGACAAGCAAAACCATCAAGAAAGGGCAATTACCATACAAATGGAGATTCTTGGCACATACAATTCTGGTGTGCTTGTCTCCAAAGAAAGGCGGATTTGACGAGCTTGCAAGCGAACAAGCCTCTGCCTTCTATGCTGTGGTAAAAGCTGAAAATTTTAATTTTTCAAAACTCATTTTTCAGGCCCTAAAATCAAATGTTCAACCTGAATATGTTTACGTATATCCCAGATTCCTAACTTACATTCTCATAGAAGAGTACCCCCAAATAGTTTTTCTATGCTGTACCTTTCTCTGCGAGCACAGGTTGAAACTCTCAACACAACTGTTGCCAAATTGGTTCAAGCTGATCCCATTCAAACTGAAGCAGGTCCTTCAAGCCCTATCAGAGATGCTGATGAAGTTATTGCAACTGATGAAGCTGATACTGTCAAATTGGGGGAGAAGCTACCCTCAAGACCTGTTATCACATAAATTGAAGAAGTTCAAAGGATACCGGCTGAAGTCAGAGCCACAGCTTGCCAAAGAATTGGTGTGAGTCCCTTCTCAGTTGAAGATTGTTGGGTAAACATGAGATGCAGTCAACTGATTGCCATTTCTCCTTTTAAGGACCCCAATCTTGCTGAACTAGTACAGTCATCCATGCTGGTTGCTGGTGCTCTCCCTGAGCACATCAACATGATCACAACACTCCTCAAGGATGTTATTTTTCTGGCTGAAAGAGCCAGTGATCAAGTGGTAGGAAATATTGCCTCCACCAGCAGGGCAGCACATGATATTGAAGAAAGCACTGCAACTATTGCAGTTGCTACAATGACTGAAGGGGAAGACGAAAATTTGATCAGTGAAGAAGAAGGAACTGAGGTGCTGGAAATAGTCGACAAAGAACCTGAAGTCACCAAACCTCAGGTGGTGACTGAAGGGCAAATTCTTGTTCAACCGGAAGTTCAACCGGAACTTCAACCGGTAGTTCAACTGGAGGGACACAGGAGTGAAGGAGCAGAAGATATAGCCGAAACTTTGATAGCCTTACGGAGCTCAGAACCAGTTCAAGCGGAGACACCTGTTCAAACTGATACTCCAAAAACCATTCAACAGGTGGTTTAGACTCCTGAAGGTGAGGCTATAGTAAAAATGGTGGAAAATGCCAAAAGGATAGCAGAGGATGAAAGGCTAGCAAAAGAACTTCAGGAGGAATATGATCTGTATCTGCAAGATGGGGTGTTTGAAAACTTGCTTGAAGAAGCCAAGACTATGTCTTTCAACTGGAGACTGAAGGATTATAATTTGGATGCAGTGTCTGATGCTGATAGGCAGAGGTTAATCTCCTTGCCTCTCAATTGCCTACCAAGCTGGTAAAGAATGATGACAATTACCTACTGCTGAAAAAGGTAAAAAGGGCACTTGTGGTTAGAAATGTGAAGGAAGAGGAAGAGATAGCTCAAATGCGAGTTTGGGGACTTTGCATCTTGATTGATGAAATCTTTTATGAACCGAAAGGAGAAATTGCTGATGTTAATCCTAATTTGGTGATGCCTTCACCTTCAGAGTTGATCTCAGGTACAACAACTGCTAATGTTAAACCTGAATTTATTGAATTTGCAGATGTACCACCTCCACCTTCATTTATTTACAACCCAAAGCCAATGCCTACAACAATTCCATCTACTTTACAGTCACTTGCCATCATACCCTACAAACCACCCTCCATCTCCAAGAAATTAGCCACCAAGCTTGCCAACCCGAGGTACAGAACAGACAACTTTACACCCATTATTCCCTTCAAGAAGAAGCCTCCACCTACCATGAACTTTTCTGATATTTTCCCACCTACTCCACCTTCTAGCCCAACTCCTGAAGCCAGTAAACCACCATCACAAACCTCCCATCCTCCACTAACCATCAATGAACCCTCCACCACCATCTCCAAACCTACTGAAGCCCAAGCTGGCCCTTCTTCTTCCGACAAAGGCAAGAGACATGTTGTGCCAGAATCTACAGTTGATTCTGATGAAGAAAGATTGGTCAGAAAAAGAAAACTGATGCATGCCAAGAACAAAAGAAATCAAAGGCAAAAGAGAAAAGTTCCACCCATTAAAAGACAAATTGTGGGTTGGACAGTGGATGAAGCCATATTTGATTTCATCTTTACAATGGCAAGTGGCATAACTCAAGTGGTTAATGTTCACAAGGCCACTTCACAACTTACTTTGCTGCAGATGACAGACGTCATTCTAAAACTTAGAGAAATTTTGAATCCTTCAAGGGCTGAGCACATGTTAAGGTTTGTTATTGAGCCAACTGTGCTGGAGTGTGGAATGCTCTACAGAAGTAGTTTAGATGGTGACTCAGCAGAAGAAGAAGATGAAGTGCCTACCAGTGAAATAAAGTTTAACATTTGGGAAGAGGAGGAGAAGCTCTTTTATGTTCATAGAGCTGATGGCACCTTCACAATTCATGAGTCCATTTCTGTTCAAGAAGAATGGAGCGAAATGGACTGGGATTTAATTAAACATGTGAAGGTGACCAAAACAAACACCAAAGAGCTGTCTCAGAACCTTGATGCCAGCATCAGAACCACGGACAAGTAGGACAAGGAGAAAAAGATTTTTGGGTACAAGTCAATTTTTGAAGATAAACATTGAAATTTGACAGCATCAGCTTAGGGGGGAGATTGTAAGGAATATTGCGCTTGGAAGATTTCCGGCTGAATGCCAATTTTACTATGTTCCGGCTGAAGTTGAAGTTGAAGCGGAATTCTCACTTCAAGCAGAACTGGCAATTCAAGCGGAAAGAAGCAGTTTTGTCATTTAGCGAATATTCCGGGTGAACTCGATTATCCACCAGATAATGAGTTCAACCGTACTTTTCCTGAGATGTCTTTTCAGCAAGTCCAATCCTGTAAAAGCTTCTCGTATGCTTCTATATTTGATTCAAGCCGCTCTCCTAAAGTAGTATGTTGCTACAAACACGCAAGATATTCCAATTACCGATGTTTATTCTTTTGGTAGTTTTATTTGACTTTTTAGTTTACGGTCTAGATTAGATCGCATGAGATCAATGGCTGTCATTGATCTCATCTGCACTATATATAGCATAGCTAACTCTTAGTTTACACACAGTTGTCATCTTTGTTGTTATCAGTTCTTGAACAACTTGTAATAGTGTAGCTTTGAGTTAATGCAAATAGTGCTGAGTATTTGATACTTTGTTGTTACTATATCTTTGCAAATCAAGCTTTTACATTATACACAAGAACTCAATATTGCTTAAGTAAAGTGAAATATAACTTTAATTCCGCAGGGTTATATTTGAAAGTAATGGGCTTTGTTTAAGTTCAACTCTAACTTTTAACGATCCTACATAGCCACTAGTTTATATATATGGAAAACCCCCCATGAATTATAGTGGTCCCCACTTGAAATTAGTGGTCAAGATTTAGTTCTCAAAAGTTCTCAAAACAAATAGTTCTCATTTGAACCTAACCCTATATATATATATATACTAGTAATGTACCCGCGCGTTGCAGCGGCGGCAGTACATAAGCATTATTCGTCATTTGTTCGCTCGTTATGGCCACACAACAGTTTGGGGATTCATTTGGGAAACAACGATAACAGTACTTGATTTTTGTTCATTTATCCATACCCTCGTGATATATCTTCTAATGTACGTATATTGGTTTTCTCATTTGTATCATCGATTTAGCTTATCTACCCTTGTAGAATTCAAACAAATATTAGTAAACAACCGAATTGAAATAGAAATTGGTCACAAACATAGTAATTTAAAACCAAAAGAGTTTTAAGATAGAAGTCATCAACATAGTTTTAAGATATCAGCAATAACATAGTAGTTTTGGGTTCAAAACCCGGGTGTCAATTAACGTCCATTGTGAGGAGGTCAATTTGTGTCGTACGCGCGGCAAATTTCGATGACTTCATCACCAAAGTTTGCCCACCACTCTTCATCAGACATTGAAGCAGGTGTCACCTCAATTTCCTCTAACGGAGATGTCACCTCAATCTCCCCTAACAGAGGTGTCACCTCAATTTCCTCTAACAGAGGAGCCACTGAAAAATGAAACATTAAGGTTTTACATTGGGTTTATAAAAAATGAATGTTATATAGTATAGCAGGTAGATAAAAACAAACTACAATTTTAAATGTTAAATTGATACCTGGAATATTGTTGATCTCGTCCATGTTTAGCGACATTCTAATGAAGGGAAGGAAAAAAAATATCAGTATTACAATTTTGTAATGAATGTAATGAATAGATATTAACTTAAGACACATAATAATCTAGTAATTTATTAACTTACACATGTAGTTTAAAACATTTAAGGATAGAAGTGCCTCGTTGTATGCAACGTCGACTAAATATTTTTGGACGTGCAACA
>JBCNJP010000025.1:24553044-24582044 GCA_039602395.1 Deinandra increscens subsp. villosa
TCAAAGTTGAGATATTTATGATGAGATCATGCTAGATCTAGGGTTTTTTCATGAAAATTGAGTATTGATGCTAGATCTAGGGTTTTACCATGGAAATTTATCATATTGTTGTTAGATCTTGAATTTACCATGAAAGTGAACGTCATGATGTATAGATTTAAGGTTTAATCATGTTAGAATGCTAGATTTGGTTATGTTGCATGATATATCCCTGATTATGACTTTAGGTTGACTTTTTTACTATTGTGTGACTTTGTTTGAATTCCATAGAAATATATGATTATATGACCAATTGGATGAATGATGTTTTGTTATCTTTGACATTAGACTTAGGTTTGACCCGTTGATTGACAAATCGTCTCCATACGTATCACCACATCAAGTCACCAATGAGTTGTATTTTTCCATTGTGTCCGATGTATCATTTTAAGTCATGGAGCCTTATCCATTCACTTATTTATTTATTTTTTTATTTATTTCTCTATATCATTTGGCTGTTAAGGTCATCAGCGGGTCTACTTTCCTAATTTCATGGTGTCGTTCTTTCAATTGTGTCTACATATCATGTGAGTATTCATAGCCCCTTTTCTTTTACTGTTTTGGGATGCAACGTGTACGCTATCAGAACGCAAACTCTTTATGCTTTATTCTAAAACTAAATGCGATCGCTGTGAACGTTATGTGTATACCTGTATGGTTAAACTTGTGTGGATTATTGCTTTGAACGATGTAAACGATTGAATGATGGGAACGATTGAACGAGTTGGACGATGGAATGATTAGACGTATCTCATTAACTCACTAAGTCGGGGTTACAATAATAGATCTATTTGTGTGGCAACCCACTTGGCCTGTCTCGCGTATGGCTCCTTGTGATTGAATGCCTAAATGTCGAGGGCTTGAGTGTGTTGCTTATTAAGTGCTTTAATTCATTCCATGTTTATCATATCTTTTTACACCTAACACATTGAATCGCATGCTTTAAGTCTATATTGTACGCTATACCTATGTTTACTCACCAACTATTCGTAGTTGAGCTTTATTTTGTACATGTTGCAGGCTATCTGTTGATGTTGTTGATCGCGTTTGTGACATTTTAGGATGCATTCGGACTTAGTGAGACCTAAATTAATCAAGTTAATCTATAATTTATGATTGAATTGTATTAAATTATAATGTATTATTCTATATCTATGAAATGGGTTGATTAAGAATATCGCAATATTTAATTAGTGTTGTGTGCATCTGGACAATCATCATGCGCTGACGTATTCTGCCGTCGGTTGGGGTGTGACAGATTGGTATCAGAGCCACGGATATAGGGATCTAGGTTATTAGAACCCGCTTGACCTAGACTTATGCCTTAGGTGTGCTGCATGAGTACCTCATGCATAGCATGCTTATATAATTTATATGTCCTATAATTTCTTCTTGATTATACCTGTTTCAATTGTGTCAATTAGAACACACTTGAACACAAATAACTTGAGGCTTCCTCGCCTCCTTCCTTAGAAATGGCGTCTTACGTATCAGACCCGAGGGGAAGATATTTATGACATTTGGGTTTTTGTTTGACCAAGAACCAGAATGCTGGCTATGAACTACCATCCTTCTCCGCCAAATTCAAAGGACTGGGGTCATCCACTAATGCTTCTGCAAGTGGAGTCTATGTTAGGAGGCCAAAATCACCATTCAGTCTCCAAGTGTGAAACCAACAGCTGCTGTGAAAAAAGAAAAGCAGAAGAGAGTGGTTGTGTCTCCCGTTTCTTCAGTAGGCTCATGCAGTTGCAGTTGTAGAAATGATGCCTCGACATCAAAGAATACATGGAGCACAAGAACTGAAAAGATAGATTCAACTCAAGCTTTGAGGAACTAGTTCACAGTCAACCCTGGATCTGCAAAAGGGTCAAAGATGCTGACACAAGCAAATGGTGCTCCACCTCAGCAACTAAAGACAAATGGTTACACGTCTGACTTCTATCTAAAGAAGCAGACTTGTTTTAAATGTGGCAATCCTGGTCACATTGCTCGAAATTGTCTCTATCGCCCCTATGAGCCATATTATCCGCTAAGTCAAACTGTTTGATCTCAGGAATCAGTTAAGTCTAAGCCAATGATGGTGCAACCACCTAAGGCAATAAAGATTGTTTCTCCTAAGATAAAATCCTCTGATCAACATTGGGTGCTGCCAAAGAGCAGAGAAAATTTTCAAATCAAAAATATGTTTTTCCAAATTATGAAAATTTTCATAGAAAGGTGAAGAAACCGATTTCAAAACAACACAATGTTGAAAAACCTAAAGTTACTCCTCCAAAGGTAACTAAAACTGTTTTGAAAAGGAAAACTGAAATGTTAAAGGTTGAAAAACCTGAAGTCACTACTCCAAAAGTGACTGCAACAACCCATAAATCACCTCAAAATTGGAAACCTAAATTAATGGCAACCACAACTCAAATTCCTGATTTCTCAAAGGGAATGTTTTTAAAGGAAGCTTCATTTATTGACGTTTCAGGAATACCCAGAACCACAATGGCCTGGGTACCTATGGCTAACTGATCTCTCACATTGTGCAGGAACAGTCAAGGAGGACTTTCATTAACCTTTGTTTGTTTGTGATAGTGATTGTTCCAAGCACATGATGGAAAGCTACATTACATGGCATGAAAATTCTCAAGAGTAGGGATGTTCTTCTTGTGAGAGGAAAACAGAATCAGCAAAGAGAGGTAACATTGTCTGGATATTTCTTGATCAAATTACCTGTGATGTGTCATTGCTTGCAACAAAAACCCAGTTCTGGAAATTTTCATATGATAATCTTTGAAGGTTAGCTTGGCCAGTTTTAGTAGATATTTAGTGATGTGTTAGTGTGTTCATATATATATATAAAAAAGGAGTGTGTTGTTATTTAAAAATCAAAAAGCAAGGGGAAGAATAGAAAATGTGAAAAAAGTTGACCCCTCATTTTCAAATTATTGTGCTTTTTAATTTTTAATCTTTTGTTTGTTTGAGAAGGCGTGAAGTGAAATAAACTTCCGTTCTGAGAATGGCTGACACGCGTAAGGCAGATGTGAAAGACTCGGTACTCGATCCATGGTGATATGCTGGTAGGCTCAGCTTAAAGATAACGTATGGCAGTTTGTTGGGTAACAACACTTAGGTTAATTACATTTCTATTTGACTGCATGTTCAAGGTCCCGATACGCACGATTGTCTCCAAGAGTGTGAAATTGAGCTAAAAAAGTCGGTGTCCCCTCTGTTTTGCTAAGCAAAGACCTGGGGATGCTTCGCGTGTATGTAAGGCTCTCCTCTGCTTTGCGTGAGCAATGACCTGGAGTTGTCCATACATACGTGCTTCTAGATCACATAAAATAAAATAAAAATGCATGTATACACCCAAAAGATGCCAATGTGCAGAACTAAAAGAGACCCTCAAGAGTCCAAAACCCTCAGCCTCTGTTACTGATGAGAGCATTATTAAAAATGTTTCAAAAATTCAGTTGACTTTGTATATTATCCCAAAAATCTATGTGATTTATTCTTTCTTTTCTCAACCAAGTCTCGAGATCAGTTTTAAACTTCTGGTTCAATTTGTGAAAATATGTGGTAGGGAATTAATATGCTTGATAGTGTGCGATGAAATGTACCTAGGATTTGTTGAAACCCACTTGTTATTCATAATTAATACACAATAAAATATAATAAAGTGACAAACAACCTGATTAAGAAAAGGGTTCGAGTTAAAGTGGATCAGTATATTGGCAATCACCTGGACGTGTTCAAGTAACAGAAGCTGAAATGGGTTCCTCAGTTCAACAAAGACAGTTTGATCCCAAAATAAAACCTTCTCATTAGTAATTTGGTATAGTTGGTTTATTTTTTATTTTTTTTATTTTTCTTTTGAGTCTTCTTAATTTTTTTATTGTTTATTTTTCAACCATGGCCAGGTTATCTGAAAGGTTCTTAAATAAGTTTTTGTGGTTTTTGTGCATGAAATAAGTGATAAGAGATAAGGTAATCAGGGGAAGTAACCTGTAATCAATGTTAAATAACGTTATTCTCTTGCTAATCCAGAAACCGGGTATCCTATACTGGTTAGTGTTTGTGTTTGTTCCATGTTGTGCATGACAAGTTAAATGTAAATGAAATGTCATGTAAAGGAAAAGTCAATGAGTGTTGCTACTGTTCATGTTATTGAACCAGCCGAAAAAGACTTACCCTACTGAAGAATGTGATGCTTAGGGGAAGTTTGTTGGTTCAAGTGAAGTTGAATGCATCACAGCATTTGTTAGTTGCAGAAAGAGTTACAGAGAAGACAAATCAAGATAGAGGTTTTTAAAAGTTTTACCCTCTAAGTCACAAGCAAGTCAAGACAGTTACTGATGATTCAACAAGGACTCAACATATTTCAAGAAGGAGCAAGTATTTGAGAATCCTCCTCTCATTATTTGTTCATGATTTGCAGATCAAGCTGATGTTGATAAAGAGAAAGAGCCATCAAACATCTCTCATGCTGCCCAATGAAGATTATCCAAGATAAATAATCTTCTTCAACCCATGTTCAAGCCAAGGAGAAGACTGCAAGTCTGAAGATTGAAAGTAGAAGACATTTAAGGGGAAGATTATAAGGGAATAATTTTTGGCTTGTGTATTAAATCAACTATTGGCAGACCATTTGAAGGCCTATGTGATAAAATAGGTGAAAATTAGTTGGGTTATGGGTATATTGGGTCATTGGGCCAATTTATACATGTTTGGGCTCATTTAGAAAGAGTTTAGATGGAGTTTAGTGGGCTTATGTGGTCCATTACGGGAATTCTAGGTAAATTAGGGTTAGGAGAATGACTTGTTCACCATGTTTGTCATCTCCTATATATAGAACCCTTTAGTTACTAGAATAGGTTGTTGATTCTAGGGACAAGGTTCAAGGGTGTAATCGAAATTCTCTACAGGAGAATTTCGAATCTCTCAAGGTGTATTGCAACCGGTTATATTCAAGTGCTCTTTTCATCGGTTTGTGTTTTCTTATTGTATTAATCGTCATTTGATTATATTATTCATCGTTTCTTGAACCACCAATCAAACTGGATTCCGCAGGGTCTTGATTGGATTAGATATCGCGTGAGGACCGTTTTCGGGACATACAGTCTCTGACTAAGCAAAGCGTTGCGTACAATTTCGAATTAACGGACTCGGACGCTCAAATGGGACGCCCCGATGAGAGTGCCGGAACCTATTAGGCCAAAGCATGTCAATCACTAGGATCTTACTTTGATCAGTCACGGGTGTAGTTTCCTACTCGGGAAATGAGGGCTATTCCGTATGTTTTTCAAAACTCATTCGATTTTGTGGTTTACATGTTAATATGGAAATTTTCAATAATCTATGATCAGCTGAGTCACACCACCTCACGGTCACATGAGTATTACACTCAATCATTTATGTCTTAAGTGGATTTTTAACCAATTTTCTCGATTTATATGTAAGTGATTTTCCTATTTCCTCTTATGATTCTCGGTATTTGGTGATTTACTATATTCAGTCGTGTTGTGACACTCCAATTTGAGTGTCCTATATGATCTCTCTCACTCTTGTGGTTCTGGATCAATCGTTCATCCTGTCGTACCCTTTGTTTCTTGATCGCTTCTCTCTCATTTTCTCAGCATGGGTCACGGAAATCGTCGCCGCAACCGTCAGGTGGCACAGTAGATTGCTTGGCAAGTGATAAACCACAAATTATACATATTTTTATAACAAATATCTCTCACGAAACGGCACAAATCTGAGTCACTAACATCAAAACAAGTCTCTTTTGTTTTCTTTTTAGTTTTTCAAGTTTGGAAGTGTAGAAAATACTAAAGGAGCTGATTATGAGCAAAAACAGAAGAAAAAAAAATCAAAGTTCTAGATTTTCCAAGCCTGGCATGCCCGGTGCCCCAAGTTAGCACGCCCCGTTCCGCACCCAAAGATCCTCCAGACAAGATTTTGATCGCACACCCCGTGTGTCTGATGGCAAACCGTGTCATCTTACACAGCACGGCCCATGCCCAAGCTAACACGACCACGTGCCATGTCAGAAGGAAGATATCCGATCTTGATGCTGAGTCAGCACGACCCGTGCCTAAGCTAGCACGCCCCGTGCCATGTCAAACTTCAGCCTATAAATAGCGGAATCCTCCTCATTTGCAAATTGCTCAATCTTTTCTTTCGCTCTTATGGTTTTGAGTCATTTGGTGTTTTCGAGTCTTGTAATCGAGTTTATAAGAACTCTAACTTAAGCGAGATCTTGTAAGCATTTTGTGTATAATTCTACTTTTTTCTTTTAAGCAAATATTTAAAACCTGCTATGCTAAATTCTTATACTTACTTGGGAGGTGACAAACCTCTGGTGGGTTGGGTAATGACCTCCTAAGCTTGCTTAAGGTGTATCTAATGACTTTATGAAAACCCTTTTTATTGAAAGTTTATTATTGATTTTCTGAACCAAAGGTGCTCTTCATATCACAGACCATTTGGGGAGTCGAAATCCTAAATTCCGGACTTGTGACACCCGGTCAGGGGACGATGTATGATCCGAAAAGTGACTTGCGCCCCATGCTACATGATACGATCGAGGTCCTTATGTCTATGTAAGCAAACTCGGCTGACCACGCAGGTGCGGGCTGAAAGTATTTGGTTGGGAATGAGGGTTGGTAATATTTTGTCACTTCATGGAAGCCGAGCTGGTACGTGTTTGTGAACTTGGGCCTGGTTACGTCGGACGTACACATGCGGAGAGTTAGGTGCGAATGGAACGGACCAGATTCCCTTAAAAAGATCATTTTCATAATAAAATAATTCAGCAAGCAGGGTTGTTCCCCTGCTGATTCATGACGGCGTGTCGAGTACGGTAAGTCGCCGGTTTGACGGGCCCCGTAACTAAATGGCGTTATACCACTTTGTTCGGTTACTAGCAACATCTTCCCACGGCGTTCGTACTCCTCATAGACGGTTGTTTGTGGAGATGGTGAATCAGCCTAAGATTCCGAAAGGTGGCTGGTCTTCTGCTAGTAAACGATCTTAAGCAAGACCAAGAGTCCCCATTTCCTAAGTAACACTAACTCTGATTTGCATAACTCTTAAATACCATCGGATTTATTTTCTTTTATTTTATTTATTTTCTTTTTTTAAAGTATTCTCTTCTAAACTAACCTTAGATCTGGCTAGATGATAACAGCGGACTGATTATCCAAAACTCTCATTTTTTATTGTGTCCTGAATGACCACAATGGGTATACTTGCCCGTGTAAGGTGGTGAAATAGTAGTTGTCAAGAAAATCAGGTTTTATAAATTAAAAAGCTTACAACTGCTAAAATAGGTTTGAAAAATGTTGTCATATTTGAAGTACACCTCAGCACATGTCAAGCTTTTTGGCGCCGTTGTCGGGGACACAAACGAGGATTTGGAAAAAGTCCAAGTTAGTAGCCTAGCCAATAGTTTAAATTAATTTGCTTTTTCTTAGTTTAGATTTTTACTTATTTTAGTTTTTCTTATTTTTCTTTTCTCCGTTTTTTTTCTTTTTCTATTTTCTCTCTTTTCTTCTATTCATCTATCTTTCTCTGAGAAATATTGTAAGGATGGATAATAATCCGGAGGAATATTTCAGTTACAATGATGGATGGCCTCAGTCTGTCTGGTGTAAAATATGCAGTGGTCCCTATTACTCTCGGGAATCGCTACATATTAGCACAAATGCTTGCGTTCCTCCGAGTGGATGAACCACCAGATGAGTCCACCAGCCATCATTATAGTTCTTTTTTCACAATCTGAGTCAAATAATGGTTTTCGTCAAAATTATAATCAAACTGAGCCTAACCAACATAATTGGAAAAATAACATTACAAGACAAGATTTTGAAAATGAACCAACTACTTCAAACTCTACTTCTTGTTCCCACGATTTTTCTTTGTCTGTAGTAAGTGTAATGAGCAAAACTCGCAAGGCGCAAGCTTAGCTTACACACCACATACAGAAAATCCATCTTATATACGCCCCAAGTCATATCTTGAAGAAACTATTGAAAGACTGTTACAACATATAAAAGTTCTTGAAGATTACTTCAGCCGTATATGGGAGGAGGAAAAAGAAGAGGTCATAATCAAGGAAGTTCCCCCAAAACCTAACATCCGAGCTGCAACGCCAGTTTCAATAAGTCCTGAAGAAAAGAAGTTGGACGCAACCCCTTCCCTTCAGATCCCGAACACCCAAGTCGATGAACCAGCCAAGGAAGTTGAAGAAATGTATAGACCAGATGAGACGCCTGCCTCATCATCTTCAGGTAATGGTAAGAGTACACATTTCTCCACCTTCTCTTGAAAGTCTTGCTAAAATCCCAACCAATGCTAGATTGTTCAAAGAATTGTTCACTTCACCTAAACTAGAAGAACTACAACAAGTAATATTTACAAAAAAATAATCGTCACACTTTAGACACTATTCTGATAAAAATTTTGTGCCATGCTTTATGAGAAAGAAAATACAAACTGCCATAGCTGATGATATTTTACTTGTAAATATGATGCATACTATGTTGTTCAACAAACTATAATTAAGAGAAATGACACCTTTCTATCTGCCATTCATCCTCTCTGATCGATCTGTCTGTCTATCCAAAGGAGTTCCCTAGTTAATGTTAACTACGTTAACATCCCCTCCAATTTTGTTATCCTTGACGATACCCCTTTATTTTTCGGAAGACCCCTCTTGGAGACTTGGAGGTCCGTGATCAACCCGGACAATGATGAAATGAGGCTACAGCTCGGAGATCATAAACTATCTGTAAAGATAGAGAGATTCTCGGATACCCCGCTTCTGACGACCCTCCTTGGTTGAACGAAGTAGAAGAAGAAGAGCTCACCCAGGAAATCCTGGAAGTGGAGATAAAGCCATCTCCTATCTCTAATCACACGAAGCATGAGTCCATCCACTCTATCAACGCCAACCCAAAAGACGAAGATTCCAACAGCACGCCGACAGCTGAGAATCAACCAGAACTAAAAGAACTTCCAGAACACCTGGAATACGCCTTTCTGGATGACGACCGCAACTCGCCTGCAATTATCTCTGCACGCTTAAGCCGAAAAGAAAAAGAAGCATTGCTTGCTATCTTGCTAAAGCATAAGAAGGCTATAGCATGGAAGCTATCAGACATCAAAGGAATAAATCCATCGATGTGCATGCACAAAATCCTATTGGAAGAAGTATATAAGCCTGTTATTCAACCACAACGAAGGGTAAACCCCAACGTATAAGAAGTGGTAAAGAAGGAAGTTGTCACACTTCTGGATGCTGGTCTTATATACCCCATATCTGACAGCCCTTGGGTTAGTCATGTTCAGGTAGTACCCAAGAAAGGGGGAATGAGTGTTGTTACCAATGACAAAGACGAACTCATTCCTACCCATACAGTCACTGGCTGGAGAGTCTGATAGACTATAGAAGGCTGAATGACGCCACCTAAAAGGACAACTTTCCTCTTCCGTTCATAGGCCAAATGCTAGAGCGTTTGTCTGGATATATGTATTGTTGTTTCCTCGACGGATTATCAGGATACTTCCATACTCCCATAGATCCTAAGGACCAAGAGAAAACAATAATTACATGTCCATATGGCACCTTTGCCTACAGACGCATGCCTTTTGGCTTATGCAATGCTCCTGCTACTTTTCAGCGTTGCATGGTTGCCATTTTCCACTATATGATTGAAAAATCCATGGAAGTATTCATAGATGATTTTTCGGTCTTTGGCAACTCATTTAACCATTGCCTGCAGAATCTCGAGAAAATGCTCGCCCAATGCGAAGAAACTAACTTAGCTCTTAATTGGGAAAAGTGTCATTTTATGGTCCAAGAAGGCATAGTTCTTGGCCATAAAGTTTCCTAAGCTGGGTTAGAAGTAGACAAGGCAAAAATTGACACTATCTCTCGTCTACCACCACCATCTTCTGTCCGCGACATCCGTAGTTTCCTCGGGCATGCAGGTTTCTACCGTCATTTCATCAAGGACTTCTCCAAGATCTCTAGGCTCTTGACGAAACTGCTGGAGAAAGAAGTAGTCTTCAACCAAAGACTGTACAGAAGCTTTCTCCCTCCTAAAGGATAAACTTGTCCATGCATCTATCATGACTGCACCTGTCTGGTCTCTACCCTTTGAGATCATATGTGACGCTAGTGACTATGTTGTGGGGGCGGTGGTATTTGCGTTTGACAAGTTCCGTTCATATTTGGTGTTGAAAACTATATAGTTATCGAAAAGGAGTTGTTAGCAGTGGTGTTTGCGTTTGACAAGTTTCGTTCATATTTGGTGTTGTCAAAAACTATCGTTTTCACTGATCACGCAGCCATCAGATACATGTTCAAGAAGCAAGATGCTAAGCCTAGACTCATCCTTTGGATTCTTCTGCTTCAAGAGTTCGACAATGAGATAAGCGATAAGAAAGGTGCTGAAAACACTGTCGCTGATCACCTGTCAAGACTCGAAAGCGATACGCAGACTTCAGGAGGAGAAATCAATGAAAGGTTTCCTACATAATACCTTAAAAGGGTTGACTCTTTTGCGGAACCTTGGTTTGTAGACATGACAAACTACCTCGCAAGCGGCCTCATACCTAGAGGGTTAACACATCAAAAGCGAAGAAAATTCTTCGCTGACGTTAAATATCTCATACGGGATGACCCATACCTTTTTAAGGTATGGGCCGACCAACTCATCAGAAGATGTGTCTATGGTATCGAGACCGTTAGCATCCTTAAACACTGTCACTCTGGACCTTGCGGCAGTCATCATGGAGCCAACGTCACCACAAGGAAAGTCCTCGATTGTGGATTTTATTGGCCAACTATATATCAGGACGCCTACAAACTTGTACAAGCCTATGATGCCTATCAAAGGACTAGGAACATCTCAGCATGCAATGAGATGCCCCAAAACTACATCCAAATTTGTGAGGTCTTTGATGTATGGGGACTTGACTTCATGGGACCATTCCCAACTTTGAGAGGGAACAACTACATTCTTGTGGTTGTAGACTATTCTCAAAATGGGTCGAAGCAGAATCTTTACCCACTAATGATGGTCGAGTAGTAGTCAAATTCCTCAAAAACGTTGTTTTCTAGATTCGGGACTCTAAGAGCCTTATAGAGCGACAAAGGTACGCACTTCTATAACTATCAAATGGAAAGAGTCCTGGCTCGGTAAGGAGTAATCCATAGAGTCTCAAGAGCTTACCATCCCCAAACAAATGGGCAAGCTGAAGTGACTAACCGGGGCATAAAACGAATCCTGGAAAAAGTTGTTGGTAATAACCGAAAGGATTGGACTGATAAACTCGACGATGCACTCTGGGCATTTCGGACAGCCTATAAGAATCAAATTGGTACCACCCCTTACATAATAGTTTACGGCAAAGCATGTCATCTTCCAGTTGAATTAGAACACAAGGCTTATTTGGCCCTTCGTACTCTCAACATTGACCTTCAACAACTCCAGCATCTGCAAGACCGAACCAAGAGATATCATGATTCGAAATTGAAGAAGCTACAGGGAATTCAAGAAGGAGATAAGGTTCTGCTGTACAACTCCCGTTTGAGGTTATTTCCCCGGAAGCTAAAATCAGATGGACTGGACCGTACCAAGTGGTTTGTGTTTACCCCTACGGTACCGTTGACATTCACGACAAAGATGAAACAATATTCAAAGTTAATAGCCACCGTCTAAAACTCTACAAAGGAATCTTCGACCATGACGAAGAAAACATTCCTCTAGAGGATGATACGCACAGTGTATCAACGGGTCCGGCCTAGGACCCGGAAATAAACTCAGGTTATCTATCTGTAGTGTAGAAAGTCAATATGTGGTAAAAATCGAGAAAAACGCAAAAAAATGGTCAAATACGCCTCGTGTTGAACCAGGCACGGACCGTGCCCGCCTGCGTAAGCGTGTGTCAGCATACGCTAACTCATTTCTGCAATCCGACACAGGAGCACGACCCCGTGCCTCTTCCGACACGCCTCGTGTCGCCGGTCGCTGATCAGAGAATCAGAAGTCTTGAGGCAGTGTTTGGCCTCATGTGACTTCCTTTTGGCTTCTTATACATCCTTCCTTTCTCCTATCACTCTCACAATCAGGAAAAGAAGTCAAGAAAGAACATTCCATTTTGAGGTAATCTTCTTCTTGCCCCTTTCTTTTCTTCTCTATAATGAAAACGCTGGAGCGTACGGATTGGCTTAGTTCGACATCAATGTGTTATTATAGTAATAACAAAACGTGTAAATATCAAGTTTAATCTCTTAATGAATAACAAGGATCAATTACAGAAGGAATCAGAACTATTATACCTTTGAACACACACACTTACAAAAAAACTCGTTGCAAAAGACTAGACAAACAACCTATATATAGGACAACCTGCTGTCCGAACTCCTAGCTGGTCCGAACCCCAGGTTCAGCCTTGGTTCGGCGTGGGTTCGGCCAGAGTTCGGCCAGTAGGCCTTGGTTGAAATCTTCAAGTCTTCAAACACTTTATCTGATCCAGCACGTTGCCACACAATGTATCAACAAACTCCCCCTTGGCAACTGCTGGACCGTTCTTTATCAGCCTTGAACATCAGCAACCTCATTCTCAGTCCATATCAGCTCATGATTATGCCCGACCTAGATATTGAAAGCAAAACAAATCCGTATCACCCTTTGAAACTACAACGCCTGCTCCATATAGTCAGGATGATACAAGATCTTCTTGTGATACAGCATATCTATAGCAGCCTTGGACAGATTGATTAGCCACATCGGATCATACACTTTCACAACCCTGTTTTCTTCTTTCAGCACAATCACAGCTTCACCAGTCTTTTCATTGTAATACCACCACCTCAATTCTTTAATAAAATCTAACTCCATCTTCATCAGAGGAATCTTTTTCATCATAGCAGGCTTCTTCTTGAAAGTCAATATTATCAACTTTTTCCCGATCTTCTTATGAACCTTGGTTGGATGTCGACGCCTTTTTGGTTTTTGAGGACTCAAAAATTTAATCCTTCTCGGCATTCTTTCTCAATAAGCTTCTTGAAGTGAAAACCCTTCCAATCGGTGCCATAGTTGCACAAAGGCTTTCGCGTCAGCTCTCGAACATCCAAAACCGGTAAACTGCTGAAATCTCTTGCACATTTGAAGTACTGGATACCATGTTGACATTTAAGCATGCCAAATAAGGGCATGAACATCAAGACATTCTCTGTTCCTCATGGTCTTTTTCCAGCCTTTTCTTCACCATCTTTTGTTTTCTCAACCTTCCAAGCATCAAGGTTTAGCAACTAAAACCCATTTAGTCGTTTTGAGTTTCCTAAATCTAGTTTTTGCTCAAAAGATATGCTAAAACTTGTCCTAAAATGGTTTTTGAAAAAAGAAATGGAAATGGGTTGAGAAAACACAGCTTCTCTCAAAATTCAAGCACATAGTTAATGGTCCAAAGAACAACACGGGTCGTGCCCAACTAGGCACGGGCCGTGCCACCTGTTGTTCTTGCATGAATCTTGTGTTTTCATTTTTTTACAGCGATGGTGGTCATCAAGGAGATCAACGAAAGCAACTCTCAGACATAGGCACATCCCTCGATTCAAAGTTTCCTCAACCAAGTGCTAACTCTTCGAGCAAACCTTGATGAAGCTTACGAGCAGGAGTTAGAGCTCAACGAGAGAGTCAACTTTTTTATGATAGCTTTCGAGTTCCCAACATGGAGCTTGGCTAACCTGAACGAGAGGGTTGACTACTTCGTCTCGCCCCCTTTTGTCCCCTCCGACGCCCCATGGCCGGAGGCGGAGGTGTCTGACGATATCCAGTTCGTAACCGAGATGCTAGGCGACGAAATGTTCGCCGAGGTGCCCATGCTTGATGGATCAGTTGATGATTTCATCATCAACCTTGACAGTGATGACGACGTCCCGTAGCCACCTCACGACCAAGCGGCCTAGTAGAAGAACCCTCATTTTAAAAGCTGTGTAGAAGCCCATGTAGGAGTAGGTTGAATAAGTGGTTTATTGGTAGTGATTCGTGATGGATATTGGTAGTTCTGATCCTTAGACACTTCGGATGATACGAGTTATTTTGGCATGTTTTGATGATACATTTAATCGTGATCTTGGATAATTGTATTGTTAAAAACATGTAACACTCTTGATTAAACCACACGAATGAAATAGTTTAATTAGTTACTTTTATTTTGCTTCTAATTTGCATTTTGAGCTTTTGCAATGCAGGTACCAATATTTCTAGTCTAAGTCAGACCGGGAGGTCATGACATTGACGTGGTAACCATTCCCCAGGATAAGCAATCAAAATACAGTAGGGATGCTGCCTTTTTTTTTTTTCTAAACCTAAACCATTTTTACCGTCTTTGTCCAAAATTACTAACGTACGGGTACATTGAGGGCAATGTACATTTTAAGTATGGGGATGGGAAAATAAAAGGTAAAATTTTCGGTAACTTAAGCAATTGCTCTGTCCAATATCAAGCCTTACACAAAAACTTTTTCATAAAAGCTTAATATCCCCCAAACTTTTCAAAATTTTGTCATTTAAAAAGAAACGATACACATAACAGGTTTCCTCCTAAAATTTAGCCAAATTCCATTGATTTATAAACAAATTTTCAAAAATAAATTGAAATATTCCTTTATGGCAAAATGAATGATTTTTTTTTTTAAACTTTTTTATCTCCTTCCCCGTATTCAATGAGAATTTGAGTCCAATTATAGCATGATCACCTATTAGCATGCTCTTTCCCTAAAAATTGAGAGAAACCTGGTGATCCGGCAGAGATAGAACTTGACATGTGGCTACGTTCCAAGATGGACAAAATTGGGAACATATATTTAAATTATTGAGGCACCTAGGATTTTCCGCCTTCCGCTTCTTAACCCCTTTTCCTTCACTCCAAAAATACCCCTAGTTAACCCCCTTTGAGCATAAACCTTTCATTTCAAAACCCCCTTTTATTTTTTTTTTGCAAACACCTTATGCAAAATAACCTACCCTTTTACTTCCTTTTATTTTCGTAAAAAATGTATTTTCTCTCAAAACTTAACTTGGTGACTTTTTCTTTCAAGATCAAATAAAGACATAATGTCGATCCAAGGGTCATAGATCTACATCCAGATGTCGCGAAATCTTCTTTGTCTAAATTTTTTTCTAAAAAAAAAATAAAAAATAATAATAATAATCTATACTACTATATAATGAGTATTGCTCAAAATGGCATTTTCGTAATTAAAACGTCTTAAAATTAAGACGCATTCCCCTTTGAGCTTCAATCTATCTCTCGATCCATCATTCTCAAACCAAAGATGCCCTTAATCGCAAAGCCAGACATCAGTCCCCTTTCCATCTGTTCAAGCTGCCTTAAAGAAGCTCTTATTCAAAATCCATCTGAAATCACAGTCTTACAGGGATCAGATTTTGGATTTCAATGTCCTTTTGATCTTGAGAAAGTAGAGAATCTCCTTTTTAAGTGAGATTCCTCCCTTTCTTTTGATCTTGAAACTCGACGCTAACATGAAACGGGAAAAACGTCAATTTGAATATGAAGTACGATCTTCTCTCTCTCAAATTTGAACTGAGGCATAAAGGCAGACCTGAAAACCCTAAAAGTGATGTGCGCTCAATTTGAAAACCCAAAAGTTAGGGTTCGCATTCGTCTTCCTCACAAAATTGGTCCACTGGTACGTTCGTTCATCTTTGATTCTAACCTAATCGATTATTGACATGTAACCTAATTATTAAAACCCTCTTGATTCCAGCGATTCGGCTTCTATGTTCATCTTCACTGGTCCCCTCACCATTATCGCATCAAGTAGTGAAACGGAATGACGCTTTGCTTTTGTCCATTCTCGATCTGTTCATGTTGTGAAAGGTTCTTGCTTCAGATCTACATAAAAACCTAATCGACAGACGAGGACGGAAATGTTCTTGATTCAGATCTACTGGCCGACAGAAATATTCTTCAGGTATGATTTTGGTTCGTTATGTACGTCGATGTTTAATCAACAGTCGGTTTCTTTGAGGTTTTGTTTTTAATTTCTTCAAAAAATGTTCGTAGTTTATGAATTTTCCTTCTGTGACATTCAAATCCATTTGTTGATTATTCTAGATTTAGTTTGATTTGTTCTGCCATGGGCACCTTTGAAGCCAGATCAACAATGAAGAAGAAGAATCGTGATTAATGAATTTCACTTCATACCTAATCGGTCAAAAAGTAGGTTCGATCTTTCTCTTCTAAGGAACAACAGTTTACTGGGTTCATTACATAATCGAATTTCTATGGACTGGATCCATTTTCATAACATCAGCTTGGCATATCATTATCAGAATTGAATAATTTTGATTCGCTTTGGTTCTACTCAGGCATTTTTTTGGGGCTTTTGTTATGGAATTGACTTTAATGACATGAAACTTGTTTGTGATTCTCATCTTGGGGTTTAATGATATGTTTACATGCATTAGTTATCATTTATTAACTCAATTCTATTTGTTTGTTAAAATGCCTCAATGAACATGGTATTACTTTGGGGCTGAATGATATTTTAAATCTATCACTTTTCATGTCTATGCAAGAAGGGAGAATGATACAAGATTTAAATAGTGTTCTAGCATGACTAACAAGATGTAGACGTTTTTTTTATCGTTAAGTTTATAGCACACAGGTTAGTCTTTTTGACAACAAGATCTAATCAGTGTTCTAGCATGACTAACTTTTTGGTTTTAATTTACTTAGACAGATTTACATAAAGAAGAGCAAAGAGAACCTATTATGTATGGACTAATGGTTTCTTGGCATGTTTCAGGATACTAAGGTTTATTATGAAGAATGAAGTTAAAGAGTGTGAGGTACGTAATGTTATAGTTATTCTTAATGAAGTTAAAGATCTGTTTTTAATTACTTTGTGGCTGCAATTTGTTAGAAAATCTTAAGGTTTGTATTCGAACCATGAATTTTCGTTTGTCCAAGGTTTAGACTGTTACTGAAAGTATTGCTAGGGTAATGACTTAGTAACTACATCCATATGGTTTGTATATGGATATCTTGGTACATTTTTTATGTGTATATGCACGGAAAGACCTTCTAATTAACATATATTAATTGTTGAAATGTTTTCTATTTTCCCTCTTTTCATACAGGTTTTTCTGTTCAACTTTTATTGAACCAACAAATTTTAATTCTCATGTGTGCATTTTTAGTTTTTTTTTTCACCAGTAGTCTTAAGAAGGGTTGTAGCCCCATATGGCATCTGAGAATGCCCCTCTAAATTGCATCCTCTAAAAACAAGTCGTATAAAACACCTGGGAAGATTTCTATGAGTCAATTACTACGTTTCTTTGGCATACTCTCATTGTTTCTTTGGCACACCTGAGAAGATATCATCTGATGCAACTACTATCAACGCCATTTTCTTATATACTCGCACATTGAGCTGCTTAGTTTTTTTCTTTTCTTTGCAGGTTATCGTTTTGGTTCCTGTGCAGGGTTTTAAGGAGACCCAAGAGGTGGGAGTTCATGTTACACTTGCAGGTAATTCATCTATTTCTTTATAGCTACAAATATAATGCTCTGATTTGGATGTTTGATGTCATGTATGTTCTGTGTGATTATTAATTTGCCGTTGTCGCGGATCTTTTATAGGTTTTGGGGAAGAAGCTATATTTCTTCAATCAAATGTGATCCTTCCAAAGGTAATGTTCCGTCGATTTTTTCATTAGTGTTTCTTATTTCTTCTACTCGATCTTTTAGTTGTTCATTTCTTTAGCTTTAGAAAACAGATTTCTTCAAGTAAAGTTGGAATAATCAGATTTCTCATGTTTTAGAAAACAGATTTTGATATTAAAACTTTAATAGATTAGTCTTCTCCTTTAATGAGTACTATTTATAGATTTAATAATAAATATGAACACAGGGATCTATTACACAAGTTCTTCAACTAAAGTTGAAATAATTAGATTTCTCATGTTCTTGAAACAAACATATAATTTCAAGCTTTAACGAAGCATTAAAGTAATGAATTTGATTATCTAACAAGGATTCAAAAAGAACACAAAAAAAGGTAATTAAGATGTTTTTTATTCTATGTAGTGATTTTTAGCTGCTGGATTTGTGGGACAGGTGGCTGCAAGAGAGGCCGAAGGTCTTGTAGATATGGTTCGCCATAAAAAGATGGCCGGAAGGGCACTTCTGCTTGTTGGACCTCCTAGACCTCCTGGTATGGGTAAAACCGCTCTTGCTTTTGGTGTCTCCTAAGAACTTTAGTTTTGTAAACTGATGTACTTGAATGAGTTTCAGGTGGCGTTTACCTTCTTGAAGTACACCGAATCCTTAGGCTTGGAAGCTTGTGATTCATCTCAGATGCACCGATAAACTAATGAAACGATGCAGAGGTTGGAACACAAGAAAAGAGGATCAAAATTCAGATTACGATAAGTTAGAATATTTAACTTCAATGTGCTTTAGATTATATAACACGAAAGATGATATAGCAGTTTGGCAGAAAACATCATATAATTTTTTTACCACACTAACACCATTCACATGTGTTGTTAGTTCTGATGCTCATGCTCCTAATCTCTTACACACTTGATTTCAGGTTCTAAGTTCAGATTCAACACTTTTAAAACGATATCATGATCCGCTTTCTTGAAGGTTTGATATCTTCTCATGTTTGAATTCTTATAGTTTTCTTCAGAATTGTTATGTTGACTCTCAGGATCTAAAGTGAACCTTTTTTTCCATCTGTGGCAACCTACAGTTATAAAACGAGGCCCTGATCACAGTTGTAAAAGATGGGGGTAGAGTTATTTGTCATGCTGCTTATAAGGAAAGACATTTTACCTGAATGATTATTTCATTTAGTTTTTTATGCCAACCAAATGATTCTTGAATCTTTTTATTCCTTAAATTCGAACCAAGGTTGGATTTTTTTTTTTTTAATAATTTTCTACTTGACTTAAGATAGGAGGGTTGGTAGTAGAGTGACAAGATGGGATGGGCGAGCAGGTAACAAGTAAAACTTGGTTGGTGTTGAAACATAAGATTTCTTTATTACCCTTCAAACACCTATTTTTGCATTTTTATGAGCTTTATGTAAATTAGTAATTCATTAGTTTATGATGATGAGTGTAATTTCAGCATGTTGTTATCACATTAGCTATTTTGTTTTTTCTGATGGGTTGTTATGTAAAGTAATCTTTATACTCTAATTGTCTGTCATCTTTTTTGTATCTGCAGCTTTGGGTAGAAAGAGGTGCATCTTGTTAGTTGCACTTAATATGTCGGTTTATGCTAAATGCTAAATGCTACCCAGATGGATTCAAAATTATCTTGCTTGTCTTGCTGGAAGGCCATATATATCTCAATTGAAGGTCATGTAAAACTGATTAAATCCGTCCTCAATAATATCCCTGTGTATCATCTTTCCTTGTTTCGAGCGCTTGTAGCGGTGGTGAACGATATTGAGAACGATATAAGTTAGTTTTAGAACTCGAATGAATTCTTTTTAACACCAGCCATACTAACGTAGGCACTTTTTTTTTGTAGCAGGCATCAATTATGGGTCCTTTTAGAAACAATAAATGGAAGGGATCCGGTGGATTACAATCATGTTGCAAATGAGGTACTAATAGACACAAATCATCTAATGTTTTTTTTTTTTAATATTCTATTACTTTTGGACTATGGCAGGTAAAAGTAAAGATTTGAAAAGTGGTGGATTGCGTGGGTTTGGATAATGTGTCAAGACCGGAAATCTAAAGATATCAAATCATGATTAAAAGTCAATTTGCTTGGTGTATACTTGGGACAGTAGGTGTTTGATTCGTTATCTAAACATGTTCGTTTTCTTCTCAACTACAACTGTGTAGGTTTGTAGATCATGGGCACGGTTTTATGTCATATTATAGGGATTGTAGGCTTTGTGTACAGAAGGCGAAGGCTGTTGGAGATATTATATTCCTTGTGCTAAAACTACAACTAATAGTATTTGGTGGCTTGGTATTTTTGGAGTTCCTAAACAACTGGTCTGGCTATTGATATTAACAATTTCTATAGGGTGCAAATTTGGTTATAAAAAGTAGGTTGTTCTTTTCGCCATACGTACATCGTGGAATCCATTTTGTGTACAACACTTGCCACTTTGAAACGGACTGGCTTCTGAACTAATATGTTTGTTATTAACATGTCATAAACATGATGAATTGCACAATGCCTTTTGTTGTTAACATATCAGGTCTTGCTAACATTATGGGTAAAACCTAGATTTTATGGGTTGGTTGCACTTAATTGGGGGACCTTTGTTACTCTCATAAACCAGGAACTTTTCTAGGCTCAACACTATTTATCTGTTTTTTTGTTTTTGT
Source organism: Deinandra increscens subsp. villosa (assembly GCA_039602395.1). Taxonomy (NCBI): domain Eukaryota; kingdom Viridiplantae; phylum Streptophyta; class Magnoliopsida; order Asterales; family Asteraceae; genus Deinandra; species Deinandra increscens. The sequence goes on from JBCNJP010000025.1 coordinate 24,573,477, forward strand.
TTTGTTATTTCAACATAGAGCTCTTGATTTGAAAGAAAGAGTTTGTATGATTATTGAATTATTTATTATTTTTTCAAGTTGCAATTTTAGTCCATTGAGATTTCGGTTAGAAACAAAGAATTGATCTGAAATTTTGATTATTGTTTTTTTCAGTTTCTTACAAGTTGCTTTGATTTATAGTGACTTGAGTTTTATTTGCACTTCACTTTCATTGACTTTGATATTTTTTGATGCTTGTTATAAAGGATTAGTGGTGTGTATAGGATTAGTTGTTGTATGAGATAGAAGATATGAAGAATTAGAAAGTTCGCATCTAATTTTGTGTTCTCTTATAATATCATAAGATACTTCTATTTTTTTACAACTTTGGTGTGAAGAAACTAACTTCTTTCGGTTGCAAATTATCATTGATTAGTATGTTCTTTTTGTTGAATTAGTAAACAATTTATTTTGAATTGGGTGGGAACAAGTTTGTGTTGCCTACCAAATTAAATCGTTATTATTTATTTAAGCATCTATAAAGAATACACCCCGTAAATCACAATTGATATGTGCCATGATCTCATCATATACGATTGTCATTGTTGCTGCATCGCGTGGGTGAACCATATGTCTTGAGTCCTGTAATTTGTCATCGTTGTCGAACGCGTATGTACCGCATTATAAATTGTCGTTGTGCCGCATATCGCTAACAGAAACAAATATCACATTGTAATTTTTCGTCGTCGCCGAACACGTAAACACAAGACAAATAACACGCTATAAACTGTAGCCCGCCGCAACGCGCGGGTACCCCACTATAGAACCTATATATGATGGATGAGTGAGACGAAAATTGTGAAATCCAACTTGACCGAGAACAACAAAGAAGGAATAACACTTGCACTATTTTCGTTGGTGGCTAATATACAAATACATGTTACCCTTTCATATTGATCTGTAAATAAAACTATTGGTCTCTCATGGAGAAACAAATGGCCCTTATATAGTTATATTCCAATACAATTAATTTGGATATTTCATTAGCATTACGAACGACATATTCATCACACTAACAATAACGAATATCAAGTTGTAAATTGTCATGCCGTCATAACAAGAGCACAAATGACGAATAACGCCCTATAAACCGTCGCCGCTGCAACGCGCGGGCACACGGCTAGTAATAATAATAATAATAATAATAATAATAATAATAAAATAATAATAATAATAATAATAATCATAATAATCATAATAATAATAATATATTTCTTTAAAAAGAGCATAGCTCTCTAGAGTTAGTTATTCTCTTGAAGAAAAGTCACTCGTAAAACCTAAGTTTTTAGAAAACCCGCTCTTTACAATTTTTACCCATTCTTCTCCCATATCCAAACACTTACCCCCAAGCCTACCCTTTAAGTCCTCATGATTCTTAAATGGATTCCAGTGAGATCTGTGGCGGTTCGATCACATTTTAAGCCTATGCTTTCCGCTCGTCTTCACCCAGGTATGATTGTTCACCCAGATTATCAAATACAGTCCCTGAGAGTTGAGTGAATGTTTGTGAGGATAAAAGTTTGGATAAAAATAAATTCTAGTAAAATTGCCATGAATCTTTGTATTTCAATAAGAATAAAGAAAATCAAAATAAGTAAATGGAATAAAGATGCCAAAATGATGGAGGACCACTTTTGTGCTGTATTTGACCTATAAGACACAAGCTGATGAGGTCTTTGGGATTATTGGGATCATCCTGAAAACGCTAGAGCGGATGGATCGTGATCAGTTCGACATCATTGTGTAAGCTAAACAATGAACAATTTGTGTAAATAAAACTCAATCTCATATTCAATAACTGATACGAATTACAAAGAGACTTAGAGTTGTTTCACACTATAAAACACACACATAAGCAAAACTCGTTACAGATTTCAAACCTATCAAACTATTTATAGACATACTACTGTCCAAACCCTACAGCTGGTCTGAACCCTAGGTTCGGCCTAGATTCGGCCTGGGTTCGGCCAGGGTTCGGCCTACAGAACTTGGTTGAAATCTTGAACTCCATAAAAGCTTTGTCTGATCCAGCATGTTGCCACATTCAGGTAATAACAAACTCCCCCTTGGCAAATGCTGGACCGTTCTTCATCATTCTTCAAAATTAGCCTCCATCCCAGTCCATGTCAGTTGGTGATTGTTCCCGGCATATAAATTGAACGCGAAGCATATCGGAATCACCCTTTGAAATTGCAGCGCTTGATCCATGAAATCAGGATGGAACAAGATCTGATTATGATATAGCACATCAATATCCGCCTTAGTTGGGTTTATCAGCCACATTGGATCATAGATCCTCACAACTCTGTTCTCATCTTTCAGCACGATAACAACTTCTCTAGTCTTCTCATTATAATACCACCATCTCAGGTCTTTCATAAAATCTAATTCTAATTCCATTAAAGGAATCTTCTTTATAACCTTTGGCTTTTTCTTGAACCAACACAATCAAATTCTTTCCCGTTCTCTTGTGAATCTTAGTTGGATGCTCACGCCTCTTGGGTTTCTGAGGTATCAAATATTAAAAACCTTCAACACATTCTTTCTCAATCTGCTTCTTAAAGAAGAACCCTCTCCAATCATTGCCATAATTGCAAAATGATTTCCGAGTCAGTTCCCGAATATCCCAGACTGGTAAAGACTCAAAATCTCTTGACCTCTTGAAATCTTGAATACCGTGCTAACGTTTAATTGCATAACACTTCAAACTCTCAGCGTACATCCAACTTATGATTTCTCCTGAAGCTTGACCCTTGAATCTGACCTGCATTTCTGTTCGATCGGTTTAGGAGGTGGAACATAGTTGGCATGAAACTCCTTCAAATAATCATTGTACGCATGACGTTGTCGTTGTTCCTTTGCCTCCTTGGCAACTGGGTCTTCTGGTATTTCAGCTTCTTTCTTTTTTAACCTCTCTTCAGCTTCATCACCTTTTTCTTTTGGAAAGAATTCAAAATCATCACCAGCTTGGTTGTTGTTGCTGAAATTTGAATACATACTAGGATACTCTTTCTCGGTAATGTCTTCAACCTCAACTTCTTCATCAAACATATCTTCCTCCAACTCTGGCTCTGATGATTCAAATTTCTCAGGTGTCTTTTCAAAAGCACTTTTCAACTCCTCGTCGTTTAAATCATTCGCTGCTTGAAGTTGTTCGGATGTAAGTTCGCCAATAAGTTCACCTTCTTCTAGTGTTTGCAACATTTGTTTGAACTCATTCAAATTCACCACAGCTTGATTCGACGAGATCGAGGTAATCGGTACAGCTTCTCTTGAATCTGTCTCCCCCCTGGGATGTAGATGTCCCAACACCCGAACCAGTGGTTCTAATCGGGCCTGATCCTCCACCAACATTCCCTTGAGGATCATCTTGATCAGGATCATCATTCAAATAATTCATATAATCCTCTTGACAACCACACCCAGACCCAATCCCCCCCTGAGCTTTAAATTTTTGCATCAATAATTTAATTTGCTCACTCTTCTCGAGAAGCATAGCACTCTGGGTCTGACTAGCCATACCCAAACGTATAATCTCCCGATATTTAGCCGATTCTCAACTCTGTAATTGCAGATAATCTCTCTGCAAGGTAGTAATCATCTGACCTTGAGATTCATTTTGAGCTTTCAATTCATCACTACTTGATCTCAGCTCAGTAATCACCTTCGATTACTCTTATGTCTTAGCTTTCAAACTATCAATCTGGGATTGTTGATCAGTTAAAGCACTCTGAAGGATACTCGCCTGAGAGAAAGACACAAAACCTCAATCGAGATTGAAATTGACTTCTGGTGTTGATTGAGTTGAAGTTATAGCTGTGTAGTTGTTGAGAACACAGGAGTTGTGGGTGTTGAACCCATAGACTGATTGACATACTGAGCACCAGCACTTGCTGAAGGTGTTGTGCTAACCGTTGTAGATCGTGTTGCATTCATCAAGTCTTGCAGAAAATCTGACTGACTAACCCCTTAAAAAATATCATCAGGTGCTGTAAAGACAGAAGTTGTGGTAGTTGTAGTCATTTCTGGCAAAGACATAGCTTGAGTGGCAGAAGAAGTTACACCGGAATGAGTTTTCAAAATAAACTGTTGACCTATCTGTTTCTTCCCTCTTCCACCGGTAGAAACTGCCTTCTTCCTCTTCTTTGATGGAGTTACTAAAGAAGTAGCAGTTACCGGCTGTTTTCCTCTGCCAAGACTTTCATCAGCATTGGGAGTGTAATCTTCATCTGATTTGGATGAGGCTAAAACATCGTACACACGATCTTTGTAATGATCCTTGCTTTTGTTCAAACTATACGGTACATGAAATGTTCTTTGCTACCTTTTCTCCCTTTACATATTTAGAATTGATCTTGATACGAACAAACGGATTGTTTGTATTAGACACATCCTCAGAGCTAGCCCCCAAATTCCCAAGTTTATCTTCATCATCAGATTCGTCATCTTCATCTATCAAAGTGTTAACTACTGGTGTTTTAGACACACCTGACAGTCGCATGGACTTCTTGTGCTGAGACCACCGGTTATGAAACAGGAGGTTGTGATACAACCGGTTCTTGGTTTACAGGTTCTTGTATAACTGGTATTCTTCGTTTTGGTCTTTTAACTCTTCCTTTTTGTGGTAGTTGATTATGTTCTTCAATCCATCCATAATCTAATTCTTCTGAATCACTTCCCGATGAATGACGAGCTGCACCCTGAGCTGGTGCTACATAATTAGGATTATAAATGACCGATCAATCTCTTCAGTTTTGGCTATTCTTCAGATGAATTTTTTTGGTAAGAAGCCAATGCACCCACCATAGCCTCATTCATATGTTTCAACTCCATATTTTGATCGTCAAGATTCACTAAATCTAGATACAGATCATTCAGAATCAGCTGAAGAAATCTTGAATATAACGCTGCTTTCTTGTGCCTTTGAGTCAGATTATCTCTCATTTAGTGAAAGATTAATCCAGCAACGTTGTATGGACGATTCATTACCAATGCATTTAGAAATGAAGGCATCATCTGATTGACTTCATCATGCCCTAAAAGTTGGTACCCCAGACACAACTGCAATACATGCACCAGGTATTTGTATGGAACACTGAGCGATGATTTGTAAATCTACTCCTTACTTGGATCTTCAGTATACCAAATCTGCTCCAACAGTGCCACATTATCAGCTTGTGAAAATTCTAATGGTGTTCTTGTTGTGTCAGCAATCAGCTTCAAGACTCTTCTTATATCAGCTTCAGTGAACTCTATAGTTCGATTCTGAACTGTTGCAGAAATTCTGATAGGATCATCCGTGATTGTTCTTGCGGTACTCTAGAATTCCACCAGAATATCACGATACACATCACACGATTGTGTGATTACATAATGAATCCTCAATCGACGGAAGAAATCAAATATTCCAGATCCTCCAAATTTAGCGAGCTTTGATTAGCAACGCCAAGATAAGCACATACATTATGTTTGTCACCAACTTTCAAATCGTCTGCCATATCTGAAAACATATAAAATGAAAAGTTCATCAAATTCCATGTTATTAACAGATATATTCACCAATGTCATCAGTTCGTTGTCGTTCGCATAAACAATCAACTTTTTAGTCAAAAATTTATCTTATGCGAACCTGGTCCGAACCTAGTCCGAACTTGGTACGAACTATGTTGCATGTCCGAACCTGGCCCGAACCCTATGGTCAACATTGAACTTCGGTCAATGTCCGAATCCTATGGCGATGTCCAAACTCAGGCATTCACTCCCTATGTAAGCTGTAGTATACCGCTTATCACAAATTTGGGAGACACTCAGAAGGTTGTATTCTAATTCTTTCACGTATTCCACTCGGTCAAAATTGATCGCACCATTGCTCAATTTACCATTCCCAGTTACTTGACCGCCTTTATCCCTCGCAAAGGTGACTTTGCCTCCATCAAAATGTTTTACACCATGGAGAAGAGAAATATCACCAGTCATATGATGAGATGCTCCGCTATCAACAACCCAAAAGTTATTCATGGACTGTCGCGAAGATCCCTGCATAAATTAAAACAGAATATTAGTTTCGGGACGAACCCAAGCTTGATGCTTTGGGTCAACCGCCATCTTTAACAAAATCGGTTACACCAGTGGATGAACCCTTAGGTTTCCACTTGTCATTCACAATACCTGTGGATCCCGAATCTGAGTTCTTCAAAATTGATTTTACATTTTCAAATCCTCCATCTAATTTCTTATCAGATTGATGTTTATGAAATACAGAGGTTTCATCATAAAAGCGAACTCGACCCTTGGAATCCACAAATCTGACTTTCTTCTGTGAGGTACCAGAAGCAGGTGTCTCGGTATTATAACCATCAGAGACATCCATAGATTTGTTTGTTTTGTCCTTTTTCAGTGGACAATTTCGGTAAGTATGACCACGGTTCTTGCATTTAAAACATTTACGCTTATCGATAACAACTTCTTCGACCGTGTCATCATCTACCACAGTTTCTATCATTGGTATTGATTTCTTAGGCTTGGTGACTTTCTTTTGATGTTGAAACATTTTGTTACCATTATAATCATCACCAAAACCAGAAACATAACCTTGTTAATATTTAGAGAAACATTCATCATGAAAATATCTATTATTCTGATAACCCCCCCCCCAGGGTCCACCTTGTCTCCTTGGACCACCAAGCTAATTTGGACCCCTTCCATAACCCTGAGGGTATGGTCTAAAATCAAAATTGTCATATAATCCCTCATCATGATAAGGAGATCCTTTGAAAAATGAATTTGATCTTTGAAAATTTGAGTTATCATGAAAATTTTGACGATGTGCCTTAAATGATTGAGGCACATTGGATCTTAGTGAGTTTTTAACAAATTTCGTGCTTTGATTAACCAACCCACCAGCATCAGAATAATGATCCGGATGATCTGAATCATATGTTATGATTTTACCATTTGGTTTTTGAATAGACACACTTTTCACGTTTGGGTCAAATTTTGGACTAAAACCTCCCGTGAAAACTTTTTCGATCAATTCAGGATTGACCATTTTCAACGGAAAGTCCTTATCGTTGTACATGACATCAGACCCTTACAAATGATAAGTCGTCCATTTTGCAGATGGATCAAATTGGGATTCATAAGTTGGATTTCCAGATTTTATCTTTTCTTGATTTGGCATTTTTGAAGAAGAACCTTTTTCAAAAGTTTTAGATTTTGATTTTACCAACTCAGATTCAAATCCAACTCCCCCATATTTCACTTTGTTGCCACCCACAGACTTGCCCCTTGCAATCTGATTTTGCTCATACCTACTCAGTTTTGTAAGCTCAGTTCTAATAGAATCAAATTTATGATATAAAATCATATCATTGTGATCTGGCTTAGAAACATTTTTCAAAATAGGTTTAGCAATGGATTTGGCATTCTCAGTTTCTAGTTCAGAAATTAGATCATCAACTTTGTCAAAGTCTGACACATCATAAAATATTTTATCCATAGTAGAATCCAAAACAGATTTTTCAGATGTTTTCTTGTCAGACTTTTGATCAATTGGTCTTTGATCAGATTTCTTTTCAGTTGATTTATCCAAAACACGGTTGAGATCAGATATGGAATTTTCCTTACCATCATCTTTGATAAGAGAAGGACCATTTATCAGAATTACAGGAACAAGAACATTGTTTAACTTTCCAGATTTATTTTCAGAATCAGTTTTGTAAAGAAAGTTTGAAAACAATAAAGGAATATGAAAAGTGTAAACTTTGTTTGTTAACTCAAAAACCTCAATCTTAAGATCAGACACAATCTTTTAACTATTAGCAAGTTTCTTTTGTGCATTCACGAGCATTTCAGATTGTTTAGAAAATTCGTATTTTTAAAGACGAAGTTGCTCGTGAACTGCCGTTAACTCCTTAGTGGTACCTTCCCAATGTGTCTTGTAAATTTCCATATCAGCCTTTGCTAGCAACAATTGATCACTCAATCTTGTTTTGTCATCTAAGAGCTTACTCTTAGTGGTAGTTAACTGATCACAATTCTTACAAAGATTTGGAGTAGGAACTACCTTAGATGTATAGGTCATAAGAGAAACAACCGAATCTTGAAGATTATTCCTTTTCATTGAACCATTCTCCATCTTAAGACTTTTGTTCTCATCAGATAGCTTCTGCATCTCTTTCTGCAAAGCTATCATCTTGTCTGCAACTTCCAAGGCTATCTGTTGAGCTTTATCATACTGTTGCTTCAAAGGAAGACTCTTGTTATACAAATTTTCAAAGTCTGTTGCTGTATCAAGTGCCTTAGCTTTGGCAGCCGCACATTCTTTCATCAAAGTTTTTTTTTTCTTGATGTAAGACTTCAATCTCCTTCTTTAGTAGAAACACTTCATTTAACTGAGCTGGCACAGAAATTGTGTTTGCCATGAATGCAAACTTTTCTTTAAGCTTCGTGTGGATATCATCAAGTGATTCTTCAACTTTAGATTCAATATTTCCATTACTAGCTTCAAACTTTTCTTTAACAGGTGTT
>JBCNJP010000025.1:24582544-24601101 GCA_039602395.1 Deinandra increscens subsp. villosa
TATATCGTTGTTTTACTATTCTGCAAATCAAGCATTTACATTATACAAGAACTTAATATCGCTTAAGTAAAGTGAAATATAACTTTAATTCCGCAGGGTTATATTTGCAAGTAAAGGGCTTAGTTTTAGTTCATTCATAACTAATAACGATCCTACAAACCACCACTCAAATCAAGTTCCTAATCACTTCTTTGATCAAGGTAATCCATTCCTCCATCTCATTTCATCATCTTTCTTTCAATATTTCCTTCTAATTCTTCATAAAAAACCCTTCTAATCTTTTGTCTTCTTGTCAAAATCCATGACAAATCTCTCATTCTTTTATCACCATCTTCCAAATTCAAGATCAAGGTTGGGTTAGGAGCTAAACTTGGAAGCTAAATCAAAAACCCATCAAGTCCCTTACCGATCCGGGTTTAGATTAAGTGAGAAACCTCCTTCTTTTCTTAACTTATTTCATGATTTATTCAAATAATGTCACAAATTCATGTTCATGATTAAGTCTTGATTGTGTTGTTGGATGATTTACTAGCAAACCTACATGTTAGTAACATTATTTACTTTGATGGAAACTAGAGTATTATTTGCACAAGTTACTTGGAAAAATATAAATTTAAAATGTATGTTTATGTTAAAAAGTCTCACATATGGTGAAAAGTTTATAAACCATAACATGTTATAAGTTTGTAATGTTTTAGTATGATTGTTTTGGTGGAAATACATAAATCTAATGTTTGGAAACCAAGTTTTAAAGAAAATATATATTATGTTAAAAATTGAGAAACATGACACTTTATTTTGTGTCATAAAAGAGTGTCATCTTGAAATATATATTTTACAATATTGAAAACACTACATTATTTTGACCTTAAATCTACAAACAAATTTGTCTTAGGATGACTTTGAGATACCAAAGTGTTATTTCGAAGGTTGACTTATAAAATCTTTAAGAAATGGGAAAATGAAATTTTTATGATTTAAATATCATTTACTTTCATGAAAAATTAAGTAAAAACCCTTGTGACCAAAAAATGACCACTTAGGACTTCTAACATATGATTTACGGCTGCTAAGATTAATTTATAAACTTACAAAGTGATTCGGAAGTTAAACACTTGAAAACGGAACAATCGGATACCGTAATAAGACTTTTCGACAATAAAATATAACTTATTTTTGAATAAAAATTGAATCTGGTCCAGAACATAAAACATACTCATTTTGACATATAAAAATGTTTCCTAAGGTTCAAAAGTGGAAAAACATGTTTTAGAAGTAAACCGGACCAAAATGGTAACTTTCGGTAACTTGAAAACGCCAAATTTTACAAGTTAAACTCCCACCGGAACCCTTGGCAACTAAAGACCCTAAGCCATATTAAAACAAGTCTATTAACAAATCCTAAGTGTTAAGGGAACTTAAAAAGTCATAAAACGAGTCAAATCGGTCAAACCGGTGAAACTGGCTAACTACCGGACTAGCCGACACTTAATTTTACCCAAATATAATTTCATATATTTTTGGAAACATTTCTTCATACAAATAGACATCTTTTAAAAATATCGAAATTCTTTTCATAACACGCGACTTATACCGTGTAACGACGCGTGGTATAACACGCGCGTTCGAACCTTAATAAATGAAAGTTTTTATTTATTAACCTAAAGGGTTCAAAACCTTACAAATATTTAACGAATTAAATATTTATAATTTTCATAACGTTTAATGAAAAATAATCTATATTATTCAATATTTATTTTTCAAACGTAAAAATCTAACTATTATTTATTTACTTGAATAAATAATAAATTCCATCAAATTCAATATTATTTATTAGTCAATAAATAATATCCTAGGATTTCCATCACTGTCATCGGGTATTGACAATCGAGACTTAACCTTGAACATTGAGTGACGTATTCACTAACTCAAGATAGCCAAACCCTAATACGTCATAATATTATCTTGTAGACGTTTGCTAGGCTAAGTTCAACCAATTATACCTGTCAGTCTATATTCAAACAAATGAGTCTTCACGGTCCCTTTTACCTTTCTGTTTTCTAACTTGGGGGAGATTCAATAATTGCTTTTTAATTTCACTTTTGTCAGATATTATGATAACTGTAAGATGTATTGATTTCATGTTCTTTTCGTATCACCAATCTATGTATTAATGTTGGTTCATGTTATATGCCTAAGTCCCACTATTAATTGAGTTCAATTAGTTCATTCGAAATGATAGATTGTGAGTAGATCTATTTGGGTTGACGACCCTGCCCTGACTTGGTCGCTCCAGTCATGACTCCATGGTTATAGTCAAGGGGTACATTTGTTATTTGGGTCATTCGGTGTTCTTGGGGAAGAACATTAGGAGTGGGTAAACCTATAGTTTTGAATTCAAGGTTCATGATTGATCTTTACAACAACAGTGTCAAATAAACTAATATCTTGACAGGCTAAACATTTTCAAACATAATTTCCAACAGTTCTAGTGTCATAAAACCTGTGAACTCACCAACAATTCTGTTGACTTTTTTAAATTCTTGACTTATCAGGTGATTAGAGACTGCAACTCCGTGTTATTCTGTTCCGGTCCTTCTGCCGTGTGTTCATGCATTTCATTTTGGAGATTTAGACACATTACACCTTAGGGCAGTTATGTTTATAAATCTCATGTCATTGTCTTTTGGAAACTTTATCATGTAACCACTACCTTATTTCCGCTGCCATGGTTTTAAATATTTATATAAATGTTTGAGACTTATATTTTCGAAAGACAAATGGTTAATTAAATATTCATTTAGATGTCAATCATTTGTAACCATGACCATGATGCCAAATCAGTCACATGCCCACATTTAGTCACTTCTCGGGGTGTGACAACATGTTACCATCAAGTCATCATCTTTACACTAAACCGTGCATATATTTATATAAAAATTAGTCTTTCAACAATCTTTAACCTTCCACACCCTAGATCTATCATAACAATTGTATCCCTAACATTATCCATGCATCAAGACATCATCTTCAACATGTATCATGCAAGATCCATCATCAAACTCATAAACATCTGATCTTTAATCATAAAACCTAACCTTTATTTATAAAGTTCACATTGTTAACACGAATATCACTAGATCTATACATAACAAGCATGCATGGCCTAGATTTAGCTTAGATCCATCATAAAGATCAAGTCTTTAAGCATGTAAGATGAGGAATGACAAGCAAGAACACTTACAATTTGAATATGATGAAGAATGGTGATGAGATACACTTAGATCTTTACAAAACACACTCCAAATCTCAAAATATGATGATGTGAGTGATGGGGCAGGGGTGAATGACGGTTGAGGCAATTTTATGTTGAGGGGAATGAGGTAAACTAGAGATAAGTTACTTAAATAGGAAAAAATCTAGGTTTTGCCTGTCTGATGTCCCCGAGTGTCGTGAGGGGTTTGGACAGGGGGCCTCACAACACGATCCGACCCCTGGTCCAGCCTCTTGTTTGGTTTTCCTCGTCTTGTGTGCTCGTGTTGCCTTTTTTGTTGTTTTCAAGTCCCGTTTCCACTCAAATCACCGAATTCATCATTCCATCATGTTAATAACATTTAATCCACTCAAAACAAATATAAATGTGCCACACAACTCATAACGATGCACAAATTAGGTCAAATTACACATTTTGGTCAGTTTTGGCATAGGTATCGATTTTGGGCAATTTGATGCACACGAAGTATATATATATATATATATATATATATATATATATATATATATATATACTAGCCGTGTGCCCGCGCGTTGCAGCGGCGACGGTTTATAGGGCGTTATTCGTCATTTGTGCTCTTGTTATGACGGCATGACAATTTACAACGTGATATTCGTTATTGTTAGTGTGATGAATATGTCGTTCGTAATGCTAATGAAATATCCAAATTAATTGTATTGCAATATAACTATATAAGGGCCATTTGTTTCTCCATGAGAGACCAATAGTTTTATTTACAGATCAATATGAAAGGGTAACATGTATTTGTATATTAGCCACCAACGAAAATAGTGCAAGTGTTATTCCTTCTTTGTTGTTCTCGGTCAAGTTGGATTTCACAATTTTCGTCTCACTCATCCATCATATATAGGTTCTATAGTGGGGTACCCGCACGTTGCGGCGGGCTACAGTTTATAGCGTGTTATTTGTCTTGTGTTTACGTGTTCGGCGACGACGAAAAATTACAATGTGATATTTGTTTCTGTTAGCGATATGCGGCACAACGACAATTTATAATGCAGTACATACGCGTTCGACAACGATGACAAATTACAGGACTCAAGACATGTGGTTCACCCACGCGATGCAGCAACAATGAGAATCGTATATGATGAGATCATGACACATATCAATTGTGATTTACCGGGTGTATTCTTTATAGATGCTTAAATAAATAATAACGATTTAATTTGGTAGGCAACACAAACTTGTTCCCACCCAATTCAAAATAAATTGTTTACTAATTCAACAAAAAGAACATACTAATCAATGATAATTTGCAACCGAAAGAAGTTAGTTTCTTCACACCAAAGTTGTAAAAAAATAGAAGTATCTTATGATATTATAAGAGAACACAAAATTAGATGCGAACTTTCTAATTCTTCATATCTTCTATCTCATACAACAACTAATCCTATACACACCACTAATCCTTTATAACCAGCATCAAAAAGATATCAAAGTCAATGAAAGTGAAGTGCAAATAAAACTCAAGTCACTATAAATCAAAGCAACTTGTAAGAAACTGAAAAAAACAATAATCAAAATTTCAGATCAATTCTTTATTTCTAACCGAAATCTCAATGGACTAAAATTGCAACTTGAAAAAATAATAAATAATTCAATAATCATACAAACTCTTTCTTTCAAATCAAGAGCTCTATGTTGAAATAACAAAATAAAAACAAAAAAACAAATAAATAGTGTTGAGCCTAGAAAAGTTCCTGGTTTATGAGAGTAACAAGGTCCCCCAATTAAGTGCAACCAACCCATAAAATCTAGGTTTTACCCATAATGTTAGCAAGACCTGATATGTTAACAACAAAAGGCATTGTGCAATTCATCATGTTTATGACATGTTAATAACAAACATATTAGTTCAGAAGCCAGTCCGTTTCAAAGTGGCAAGTGTAGTACACAAAATGGATTCCACGATGTACGTATGGCGAAAAGAACAACCTACCTTTTATAACCAAATTTGCACCCTGTAGAAATTCTTAATATCAATAGCCAGACCAGTTGTTTAGGAACTCCAAAAATACCAAGCCACCAAATACTATTAGTTGTAGTTTTAGCACAAGGAATATAATATCTCCAACAGCCTTCGCCTTCTGTACACAAAGCCTACAATCCCTATAATATGACATAAAACCGTGCCCATGATCTACAAACCTACACAGTTTTAGTTGGGAAGAAAACGAACATGTTTAGATAACGAATCGAACACCTACTGTCCCAAGTATACACCAAGCAAATTGACTTTTAATCATGATTTGATATCTTTAGATTTCCGGTCTTGACACATTATCCAAACCCACGCAATCCACCACTTTTCAAATCTTTACTTTTACCTATCATAGTCCAAAAGTAATAGAATATTAAAAAAAAAGCATTAGATGATTTGTGTCTATTAGTACCTCATTTGCAACATGATTGTAATCCACCGCATCCCTTCCATTTATTGTTTCTAAAAGGACCCGTAATTGATGCCTGCTACAAAAAAAAAGTGCCTACGTTAGTATGGCTGGTGTTAAAAAGAATTCATTCGAGTTCTAAAACTAACTTATATCGTTCTCAATATCGTTCACCACCGCTACAAGCGCTCGAAACAAGGAAAGATGATACACAGGGATATTATTAAGGACGGATTTAATCAGTTTTACATGACCTTCAATTGAGATATATATGGCCTTCCAGCAACACAAGCAAGATAATTTTGAATCCATCTAGGTAGCATTTAGCATTTAGCATAAACCGACATATTAAGTGCAACTAACAAGATGCACCTCTTTCTCCCCAAAGCTGCAGATACAAAAAAGATGACAGACAATTAGAGTATAAAGATTACTTTACATAACAACCCATCAGAAAAAACAAAATAGCTAATGTGATAACAACATGCTGAAATTACACTCATCATCATAAACTAATGAATTACTAATTTACATAAAGCTCATAAAAATGCAAAAATAGGTGTTTGAGGGGTAATAAAGAAATCTTATGTTTCAACACCAACCAAGTTTTACTTGTTACCTGCTCGCCCATCCCATCTTGTCACTCTACTACCAACCCTCCTATCTTAAGTCAAGTAGAAAATTATTAAAAAAAAATCCAATCTTGGTTCGAATTTAAGGAATAAAAAGATTCAAGAATCATTTAGGTTGGCATAAAAAACTAAATGAAATAATCATTCAGGTAAAATGTCTTTCCTTATAAGCAGCATGACAAATAACTCTACCCCCATCTTTTACAACTGTGATCAGGGCCTCGTTTTATAACTGTAGGTTGCCACAGATGGAAAAAAAGGTTCACTTTAGATCCTGAGAGTCAACATAACAATTCTGAAGAAAACTATAAGAATTCAAACGTGAGAAGATATCAAACCTTCAAGAAAGCGGATCATGATATCGTTTTAAAAGTGTTGAATCTGAACTTAGAACCTGAAATCAAGTGTGTAAGAGATTAGGAACCTGAGCATCAGAACTAACAACACATGTGAATGGTGTTAGTGTGGTAAAAAAAATTATATGATGTTTTCTGCCAAACTGCTATATCATCTTTCGTGTTATATAATCTAAAGCACATTGAAGTTAAATATTCTAACTTATCGTAATCCGAATTTTGATCCTCTTTTCTTGTGTTCCAACCTCTGCATCGTTTCATTAGTTTATCGGTGCATCTGAGATGAATCACAAGCTTCCAAGCCTAAGGATTCGGTGTACTTCAAGAAGGTAAACGCCACCTGAAACTCATTCAAGTACATCAGTTTACAAAACTAAAGTTCTTAGGAGACACCAAAAGCAAGAGCGGTTTTACCCATACCAGGAGGTCCAGGAGGTCCAACAAGCAGAAGTGCCCTTCCGGCCATCTTTTTATGGCGAACCATATCTACAAGACCGTCGGCCTCTCTTGCAGCCACCTGTCCCACAAATCCAGCAGCTAAAAATCACTACATAGAATAAAAACATCTTAATTACCTTTTTTTGTGTTCTTTTTGAATCCTTGTTAGATAATCAAATTCATTACTTTAATGCTTCGTTAAAGCTTGAAATTATATGTTTGTTTCAAGAACATGAGAAATCTAATTATTTCAACTTTAGTTGAAGAACTTGTGTAATAGATCCCTATGTTCATATTTATTATTAAATCTATAAATAGTACTCATTAAAGGAGAAGACTAATCTATTAAAGTTTTAATATCAAAATCTGTTTTCTAAAACATGAGAAATCTGATTATTCCAACTGTACTTGAAGAAATCTGTTTTCTAAAGCTAAAGAAATGAACAACTAAAAGATCGAGTAGAAGAAATAAGAAACCTAATGAAAAAATCGACGGAACATTACCTTTGGAAGGATCACATTTGATTGAAGAAATATAGCTTCTTCCCCAAAACCTATAAAAGATCCGCGACAACGGCAAATTAATAATCACATAGAACATACATGACATCAAACATCCAAATCAGAGCATTATATGTGTAGCTATAAAGAAATAGATGAATTACCTGCAAGTGTAACATGAACTCCCACCTCTTGGGTCTCCTTAAAACCCTGCACAGGAACCAAAACGATAACCTGCAAAGAAAAGAAAAAAACTAAGCAGCTCAATGTGCGAGTATATAAGAAAATGGCATTGATAGTAGTTGCATCAGATGATATATTCTCAGGTGTGCCAAAGAAACAATGAGAGTATGCCAAAGAAACGTAATAATTGACTCATAGAAATCTTCCCAGGTGTTTTATACGACTTGTTTTTAGAGGATGCAATTTAGAGGGGCATTCTCAGATGCCATATGGGGCTACAGCCGTTCTTAAGACTACCGGTGAAAAAAAACACTAAAAATGCACACATGAGAATTAAAATTTGTTGGTTCAATAAAAGTTGAACAGAAAAACCTGTATGAAAAGAGGGAAAATAGAAAACATTTCAACAATTAATATATGTTAATTAGAAGGTCTTTACGTGCATATACACATAAAAAATGTACCAAGATATCCATATACAAACCATATGGATGTAGTTACTAAGTCATTACCCTAGCAATACTTTCAGTAACAGTCTAAACCTTGGACAAACAAAAATTCATGGTTCGAATACAAACCTTAAGATTTTCTAACAAGTTGCAGCCACAAAGTAATTAAAAACAGATCTTTAACTTCATTAAGAATAACTATAACATTACGTACCTCACACTCTTTAACTTCATTCTTCATAATAAACCTTAGTATCCTGAAACATGCCAAGAAACCATTAGTCCATACATAATAGGTTCTCTTTGCTCTTCTTTATGTAAATCTGTCTAAGTAAATTAAAACCAAAAAGTTAGTCATGCTAGAACACTAATTAGATCTTGTTGTCAAAAAGAGTAACCTGTGTGCTATAAACTTAACGATAAAAAAAAACGTCTACATCTTGTTAGTCATGCTAGAACACTATTTAAATCTTGTATCATTCTCCCTTCTTGCATAGACATGAAAAGTGATAGATTTAAAATATCATTCGGCCCCAAAGTAATACCATGTTCATTGAGGCATTTTAACAAACAGATAGAATTGAGTTGATAAATGATAACTAATGCATGTAAACATATCATTAAACCCCAAGATGAGAATCACAAACAAGTTTCATGTCATTAAAGTCAATTCCACAACAAAAGCCCCAAAAAAATGCCTGAGTAGAACCAAAGCGAATCAAAATTATTCAATTTTGATAATGATATGCGAAGCTGATGTTATGAAAATGGATCCAGTCCATAGAAATTCGATTATGTAATGAACCCAGTAAACTGTTGTTCCTTAGAAGAGAAAGATCGAACCTACTTTTTGACCGATTAGGTATGAAGTGAAATTCATCAATCACGATTCTTCTTCTTCATTGTTGATTTGGCTTCAAAGGTGCCCATGGCAGAACAAATCAAACTAAATCTAGAATAATCAACAAATGGTTTAGAACATACAATATTCTGATTTGTTAGCAGCATGATGGATTTGAATGTCACAGAAGGAAAATTCATAAACTACGAACATTTTTTGAAGAAATTAAAAACAAAACCTCAAAGAAACCGACTGTTGATTAAACATCGACGTACATAACGAACCAAAATCATACCTGAAGAATATTTCTGTTGGCCAGTAGATCTGAATCAAGAACATTTCCGTCCTCGTCTGTCGATTAGGTTTTTATGTAGATCTGAAGCAAGAACCTTTCACAACATGAACAGATCGAGAATGGACAAAAGCAAAGCGTCATTCCGTTTCAC
Organism: Deinandra increscens subsp. villosa; assembly: GCA_039602395.1. Classification (NCBI taxonomy): domain Eukaryota; kingdom Viridiplantae; phylum Streptophyta; class Magnoliopsida; order Asterales; family Asteraceae; genus Deinandra; species Deinandra increscens. The sequence goes on from JBCNJP010000025.1 coordinate 24,592,079, forward strand.
TGCTTGATGCGATAATGGTGAGGGGACCAGTGAAGATGAACATAGAAGCCGAATCGCTGGAATCAAGAGGGTTTTAATCAATTAGGTTACATGTCAATAATCCATTAGGTTAGAATCAAAGATGAACGAACGTACCAGTGGACCAATTTTGTGAGGAAGACGAATGCGAACCCTAACTTTTGGGTTTTCAAATTGAGCGCACATCACTTTTAGGGTTTTCAGGTCTGCCTTTATGCCTCAGTTCAAATTTGAGAGAGAGAGATCATACTTCATATTCAAATTGACGTTTTTCCCATTTCATGTTAGCGTCGACTTTCAAGATCAAAAGAAAGGGAGGAATCTCACTTAAAAAGGAGATTCTCTGCTTTCTCAAGATCAAAAGGACATCGAAATCCAAAATCTGATCCCTGTAAGGCTGTGATTTCAGATGGATTTTGAATAAGAGCTTATTTAAGGCAGCTTGAACAGATGGAAAGGGGATTGATGTCTGGCTTTGCGATTAAGGGCATCTTTGGTTTGAGAATGATGGATCGAGAGATAGATTGAAGCTCAAAGGGGAATGCGTCTTAATTTTAAGACGCTTTAATTACGAAAATGCCATTTTGAGCAATACTCATTATATAGTAGTATAGATATTTACTATCTTATAATGCATTTCTTTTCAAATGAACCAAATCCCTTAAAATTAAAACGTACAAATAAAGGAAGCATAATGTACAAGCAAGAGAAGCATCATGAGTTCCACATGAACCGAATCGTTCATTTTGAACCAGAAGCGTTGGTGGTCAGACAAGGACACCTTCGATGCGACATCTGCTTTTCTTTCTTCACAGTTAAAGCTTTTCTTCGTTCTTCTTCAAACCAGAAGTATCCAACGAGATTCAAAAGCAAACCTGCAGGTGAGATGGGACATATGCTTTTCGCCTTACTGTTGATTGCAGGCGCTCCTCTTCTTCTTGGCGTTCAATTGAAACCTGCAAGTGAGATGGGACGTATGCTTTCTTCTTCAAAAGCAAACCAGAAACACTCCTCTTCTTGGCGGTCGTTTGAAATTCAAAATCCCTGAAATTAAAATCACCCTATAAATACACACAATCCCTGAGGTCAGTTTATTTCTTAATTCGTTTCTTGCAATTTCCTAAACCCCTGAGGTCAGTTTATTGCTTAATTCTTCTTGCTTAATTCGTTTGTTGCTTAATTCGTTTCTTGTCTTGCTTAATTCGTTTCTTGTCTGTAGAAATTTATTTCTTGCATCGCTGATCTCCAACTTCATCTCTGCTACCATCTCTCCTCAGGTCAGTTTCTGCACTCTACAGATGTATACATGTTAATTACAGTTTATGCCGACTGTTTGATTTGCAAAATTGACAATGTACCTTTGTTTCTTTGATGAACACCAAGTGTTTGAAACTTAGGACATGAGAGGGAAACACTATATTGGTAACTGGCAGTGATTAAACACTATATTATAAACTATACAACTTCTTTTATGAACATGTTTACATTTGGTGAAAATTTTGCTTCCATGTGCTGCTGTTATTTTCTTTCAAAATTTACCTTTTAGCTGTTTCTTTTCAGAAATTTGTTTGTGTTTATCAAATCTGTGTTCAGAAGTTGAGATCTTTAAATGAGTAGCAAGTTCTTTAATAAGTTGGGATGATATTTGATTAAAGCTTTGGTTATCTAAACTTTAAATCTGTTTGTATGTATGTTTGTTTGTATGATATTTGATTCAAGCTTTGGTTATCTAAACGAGTATGAAGCAAGTATCATGTTTGACAGATTTGATGACCACATTTATGCTTCTGATTAGCTACTGGTAGTTTAGAAGGCATGTAGAATGCATGTAACATGGCCATTTTAAGGGTATTTGTAGCCATATGACATGGCCATTGTATTGACATGGCCATGGTCATAAAGGCTTTAGGCTTTTAATATATAAAAACCATGTTTCATTGTTGTCATCAAATCTTGAGCATGTACAGTCCAGTTTCTAAAATTCCTAAATTTTGAGACATGTCTTAGAAAGAAGGGGCTGGTCATAGAGGTTGTAGGCTTTATTTGTTTAAATAGTGAGTAAGTATATTTTGTTTAATTTTACTAATGATAAATGTGTCTTCATTTGTGTTAAGGAAAATTTGAAGTTCATCAAGTTCAAGCTCAAGTTCTTCTCAAGTTCATAGCAAGTTCAGGAGGTACAATTTCTATTTCTTGAAAACACAAGTTTTTAATAAAAACTTAATCAAAATACCTCAAGCAATCAAGAAAGACTCGGAGTTATGTGGTTCTCTAAATAAATTTAAATACTTGTACCTATAGGCTCATACTTCCACATCAATATATATTGCTTCAACACTGATGACAAAATATTTATATCTTAAATCAGTGTTATCAAATGAAGTCTAAAACTTGGTTTTCTAGATGAACAATGACAATAGCTTCAAACATTCTAAATCAGTAACAATTGTTATGATTATGATACCCAAACTTTAGAGCTATTGAAATAAGACACGTTTTAAATTTTAGAGTTGTAGGTTTGTTATAGATATGGTTTCTGCAGCTAAATATGTTATGATTTCTGTAGTTTTTCAGCTTTTCTCTAGCTATTTATGTTATGAACACACACACTATTGTTTAGTAGCTTTGATTTGATCCACTGGAAATTCACAACTCACAAGTTTAAGTCACTTCTCTATCTCACAAAAACCTATAACAGAAGCATAGTTTAAGTCACCTAAAACCTATAACATGATACATAGTTTAAGTCACCTAAAACCTATCAAACAAATATGTGTTTTGAAGTTGTATGTTTAAAATGTTCACTTCTCAATAAAGAGCAGTTTCTTCATGGATTTAGAAATAAAAAACTTCCCAAATACCTTAAAACAGTAGCAATAACAACCACAACTCTATTTCATAAATTTGGATTATTACGCATTTATTACTTATCATCAACTATGGATCTAAATTGGGCGTGTAGTCAATCCAACCAAACTTGATCCAACCAATATCAATCCATACTATAAATGACCATTTTTGGCATGAAGAAAGAAAAATGGGCATAGGTATAAGTATGAGTCTCTCAAAATCCATATGAAAATTGATGATTAACTAAGATTATAAAACCTGCACATTTATTAAGACATTCAGATTTACAAAGTTACAAAAGTTTACCTTAATGGAAGGACCAGGGCTGCAGGGCATCTATCACAAAGCCAAAATTTTAAATTCTAATTCTTGCAACTTCTAACTGCTTCTAAGTTCACTTTTTCAAAACTAAATTCTGGAACTAAGTTTCAAATCAGTTGAAATACAAAATTGGAACTTTAAAATTTGAGTACTTACTGTATGATGAGACCTTGGTGTTCTAGCTGCTTTTGAGCATTTCTCTTTTGACTCTATGACCCTGTAAAGAAAGTCAAAATTATACAATCTGACAATTCATATAATATGTGAGTTATACCATCAAATAGTGAATATCTAACCATTTCATCTCTATTCTCATTCCATTCTTCCATATAATATGTGAGTTATATCCTTAAATCCTCAATTGTGATCCCTTCAACAAATTTAGACATTAAATCATAATAATAAATCAATAATGTCTTATTTATTTCACAAGGTTAAAAGATTAAAGGCATGCATGTTAAATAAAACAACTGAACAACAAACAGTTCATAAAATAAGAACAATCCCTTGAACATAGAATTTAAAGTGGTCAGAAAGAGCTGATTATACAGATTGATTTGAGAAATTGATTTCTTTAAGAACCGATCGTAACAATATAATCGACCCTGTTACATCTTAACATCTTAACAACTAAATCTGAGAAATTGATAAATGAAGAACCCTAAAATGCTAAACACCCAGCAAAATAAAGAATAGAACTACCTATAGAAGCAATAACCCTAAAAAGGAAGTAGATGACGCCATGAGCATATTAGCCGACTGCTGAAGCTGTTTTCAAAAACCGCAAGAAAATCGACCGGTGAAGAAGATCCACGATTATCCAAAAACCCTAAACCTTTTGTAAAAAAAAATTAATCAAAACAAAAAGTGAATAAAACTAAACCCTAACCTCAAGAGCGGAATTTTTTTGATTGTCGTCCAGCATATCGGAGAGATTTCGAAGAATGGGTGCCGGAATGGGAGAGATTTCGAAACACTCAAAATCAAACTCATGATACGGTTAACTCATTTGTGTAGACCATTCAATTTCTAAAACATGGTTGATTACTTCAGATAAATATTAGCATCAGAATCAAAACCATGTATACATGATGATCATTTAAAAATTAACAACACATTCATTTAGCTTCTTTTGTACACACATTTCATTCTTTTGCTTCACATTTCCCTGCAACATAAAAACACAAATAAAATATTTAAAATAGTATTAATATCTCTAGATAACTGTTAGTAAATAAGAAAAAAGATTATCTTTTATGACTGCATAAGTATACAAAAAGTACATACTTATAACCAAGAAACGAAGGTACCAACATACTAAAATTTATTACAGTTTTGACGAAAAACATAAAGTTACATTCAAGAAATAAATATCAAAACTGAAACAAATATATCAACAGGCAGAAATGTATCCTGATTTTGTTGACAAATTTCAAAAAAGATTATCTTCAAATAGGGCTGCAAAAAATTACAAATATTTTACATGTTGAAAATACAATTCTGTTTTATGTTACATATCCATAACCAATATTGTTTTTAATCATCTTTAGAACCCTTTGTTTGCTATAATTATGCCATAACCCTAATGTTACATTTTAATATTATGGTCAATCTTATAACCTATTATGTTGAGAAGACCCACTATAGACCAATATTGTTTTAAACTGATTTTGGTGTATGTTGTCTTTGGTGTATCTTGTTTTGTAACCATTTTAATATTATGTTCAATCTTTATTTGTGTTAAGGAAGATTTTGAAGTTTATCAAGTCCAAGCTCAAGTCCAGCTCATCTCAAGTTCATCTCAACTTCATCTCAACTCAAGGTACAACGATACATTTTTCATAACTAATTTAGGATGTCTAAAGTCCATATATTCACGTGTTTACCAAACACCCAATTTGTTTTGCCAAGTACCATTAGTGAATGTTAATGTTTAATGTGAATGTGAATGTTAAAAAAGTATATAAAAACAAATAAGAATCCATAGAAAATTTTGATAATATTGGGCTCAATACACGATGAATCAGTAAGTTGATGTGGGCCAAGTCAGCCCAAATTTGTTGGGTTTTGGTTTGTAATACACTAATACTACAAAAGAAAATCGACAAACTACAAAGGTTTTATTCAGTTTTACGTATTTTTAATATGTTCTATCTTTACTATCTTCAAATCTTATATGTAGTAAAGATATTGTTTTAAACTGATTTTGGTGTATGTTGTCTTTTGTATATCTTGTTTTGTAACCATTTTAATATTATGTTCAATCTTTATTTGTGTTAAGGAAGATTTTGAAGTTTATCAAGTCCAAGCTCAAGTCCAGCTCATCTCAACTTCATCTCAACTCAAGGTACAACGATACATTTTTCATAACTAATTTTGGATGTCTAAAGCCCATATATTCATAACAAAGTTTATGCTATTATAATTGTGTGTTACCATCATTTGTGAATGTGTGTTAATGTGATAGGTAAAACATTCGTTTTCTTGCATTTAGATAAGAGTTCGTTTTTAGATATACGTGGTTTTTAAGCATATTTTGTATATATGTTCTTATGATCAGCTACAATCATGGACAAACATACAATTGTTGATTCATTTTCGTCACTTACCCAACATGGAGCTTGGTATACTGTGACTTTCGTCTGGCTTGAGTTCGTTTTGCCTTTCGTCGATGAAAACAAATTATGGATTAGTTTTCTTGACCAAAACGTAAGATCATTTGTACATATATAAAATAATGTCAATTTTGTGGTCAAATCACTAGATTTATTTTTGTTTTTTAGAGACAAAGAATGGTGGGTTTCGTCACGGAACCATTTATAAAACTTTACAAAAACCTAGAACTTGTAGACAACATGTTTGTACTACATCGTTTCCAACTTGAGAGTTTCGCTTATCAAGAATGGCCGAGGCATGAAAACTACGTCTTATATGCGGGCGATTTTAAGATTTTGATTGGTGAACACACTCAACTTCTTCCATTTACAAACGATATTCCAAGACGATTCCGTTTATATCCGTTAGTGCCTTCTTTAGAAACACTTGCGCATGACAAGGCGTCTTTGAAACTAATTACCGGTACGTATAAGTATTTTTGATACAAAAAAAAATTTTCTATAGTACACTATGTAATTTCACTAATTGTTAATTTGTTGTAGATGTCTTAGGGAAGATAATACGTCATGAGCGACGATTTCAACATTTTGTTTTGGAACTTCAAGATGTTACGTAAGCCATTTTTCATATAAAAATTAAAATTAAATACTTCTTTTTAGTTTCTTTATAATTACTTATTTTATTATGAATGACAATACAAATTACATGTCACAGCGACAAAACAATACAAATATTTCTATACGACCCGCCGGAGGTTTTGTTGGTAAAGGCCTTTCGAGCAATGTTAGACAAATCTATTGTCTATATATCTAGGGTCAAGCTGGTTCGCAAGCGTACAAGTACGTTTTAATCTACATATATATTTTTTTAAATAAAATTGAACTTCTCGCGTTAACCCAAATTTTACAATTTATTATATATATATTCTTGTCTTCAGTGAATTTTTTGAAGTCAACACAGTATACCAAGATCGTCTATGAACCCGACATGCCAGAGGCTCACCATATTAGGATTATGCGTTCTTAATATATTTTGGAATGTATTGTTTGTTTTCGAATGAATGTATTTTTTATTATGTTCTTAATATAACTACTTTATGACTTTGCTTACATGTACTTTGTTGCATTTTTCATAGTATATTTAGCACTAAAATACTAATTGGTAGGTTAGCTGTATCATCTATACTTTCCTTAATATAAGACTAATTAGTTGTTATTCGTGGTAAACAAAGGTATCACAATGGTTTACCTTTCTGATGATATAATCGTGTCTGAGATATTAACGAGGGCGGCCGCGAAGGTTGTAGGCCTATCTAAGTCTGTTTGTAAGCAATGGTATGCCTTACTTTCAACAGAAGACTTTGCTAAGAAACATTGTTCCCTCTCATTAAGTTCATCTAATCAAAGAATCCTTAAGGTTGGCGACCTAGGATGCACTGTTCATACAATCAACATTGAGTCATGTGATTATGGGCCAGACACCATTGTTAATTTTCCATTCAATGACATCTCTATCCATGCTTCTTTGGATGGATTGTTGCTTGTTTGCTTGGAGAGAGAGTTTGACATGCTTCTTTGGAATCCAGTCACCCGTGCTTACAAGAATTTGTCAACACCTGATTTTCTTGGAATGTATTTAAATAATCATGATGGGATTGGGTTATACATTGACGCTTCAGAAGATTACAAGGTCCTGCATATTACGCGTAGGCGTGGTGTATATGGCGTCCATGTCTATTCGAGGAGAGTTGGCTCTTGGAGGAAGATACCTTTCGAAACAAGACCGGAGTACACCCAGCCAAATTTCTATTGGTCATCCGGTACTTTATGCGGTGACACTCTATATTTCACGCTTTCTGGAAGTTATGGAAATATCGCAGTGATGTGCTTCGATGTTAATTTGGAGCAGTTTAAGGAGATAAGTTTTCCACCGGTTCCTTGTGTTGGAATTTATAAAGGAGAATTATTGAATGTAAAGGAAGAACTTCACATGTTTGTCAGCACCGGTTATCGTGAGATGTCAATTGATTTGTGGAAGCTAGAAGGGGAACACTGGACTAAGGTTTTCTCATTTCCTCAAATGATGACAATGGATCAATGGTGCAGCATGACACATTTTATGACAAACGGTAATTGGCAGGTGATGACCAAGGAGGGGAGGATTTATGAAATCCTGATCGATACGAAGCCCTTCAAATGTTTTTATCATCCTACTTGCTTTCGCCTAAAAAACGGTGCAATGTTTCTCGAGACCGTTGTTTCACCAACGCTTTAGTTTCACTAAGAGCTTTTGTTTTCATGTAATTTATTGACTATGCGGATTTAAAACATTCATTGTCTGTAATAACACTCTTTTATTTTATTTACAAGGCAATTTTCAATTTACAATGACTAATGGACAACTAAAAGATCATAATGGTGCTTCTACCTCAAATGCATCTATGTCAACTGAACAAAGAAAAGAATATAATGCACGGTATTACGCTAAGCGCAAAGAGAATAGACAACCACAAGATCGAAATGTCGCGTCTACCTCAAATGAATTAACGTCAGCTGAAAAAAGAAAAGAATATAACGCACGGTATTATGCTAAGCGCAGAGAGAATAACAAAGTATCGAAAGTTGGTACCAACGATCTGTCCGAAAGTAATAGTAGTCCCATGACACACGAGAGGACGACTGAAACACAAAGTACGACTGACAATATTACGCCGAGAACCACACTCCCGTCAGTAATTGACCAAGTCATGCCTCGCATATCACGAGGTTTCTATTTATTTACAATGCTCTCTATTCAATTTTACATTTCTATAAGCTCTCGTCCCTTAATACTACGAATGTCTTAGGTATTCGTATTCAGCCGCGTACACTATTACACCAGTTTACCAACGATCTGTCCGAAAGTAATAGTAGTCCCATGACACACGAGAGGACGACTGAAACACAAAGTACGACTGACAATATTACGCCGACAACCACACTCCCGTCAGTAATTGACCAAGTCATGCCTCGCATATCACGAGGTTTCTATTTATTTACAATGCTCTCTATTCAATTTTACATTTCTATAAGCTCTCGTCCCTTAATACTACGAATGTCTTAGGTATTCGTATTCAGCCGCGTACCCTATTACACCAGTTTCAAGAAGTTACGCATCAACCAACCATCCAAGATGTGAACAATGAAAACCAGTGTGTCTTAAATGAAGTCATGCCTGCA
>JBCNJP010000025.1:24601601-24711186 GCA_039602395.1 Deinandra increscens subsp. villosa
TTGATGGTGAAAAGTGGTGGTGGTGGCGGTTCTCTTGGTGGCCGAGAGCAAAGAGAGAGATGAGAGGAAAAGTGTGTTTGTTTTCTTGAATGGGTTATGTGTGAAATGAGGAGGTTTGAGTGTTATAAGAAGTGGCTAAGTTGTGGTGTTTGGTCTTGGTTTTAAGTGAACCGAAGAGGGGGTTCGGTTGGGTGGTCTAGCCGAGAACAAGAGAAGAGGAGAAATGGTGAACCAAGGTTTGAGCTCTCTTATTTGTGGCTTGAAATTTGAATCAAAATGGGTAGGTGTGGGGGTGTAGGAAACGGTTCAAAGAGGAGGGAAAGGGACAAGAGACAAGGTGGTGGCTAGGGGACAACTTTGTTGGATGTGTAAGTGGTTAAAGGGATTAACCAATGGTTCTTAGTGTAGTCTTGTACTTAGGCTACAAAAATGTTTAAGATCAAGAAGACATGAGGGGATTAGACATGTGGGAATTGTGACCAAGTTCCAATGGAAAGTTGGGGCTTGGTTGAGGATTTTGGTAAGAACCGAATGAGAGGAGAGGAGGAAGAAACCGGAAAAAGAAAAGGGAAAAAGAGGGGGACGAGGGTCGAACTCGGGACGGGCCGAGAGGAGAAAAAGAGAGGGTGAGTCATGGGCTCGAACCCGGGAAAAGAAAAAGAAAAGAATTGGGCCAGTGGCTCAAACCGAAAGGAAAAAGAGGAGGAAAGTGGGTCGGGCCGGGCTGGGCTGGGCTATCGGGCCGAAGGGAGAGGAAAACGAGCTAAGGAAAATGGGCCGAAGGGTTTGGGACGCGAAGAAATAAAAAAAAGAGAAAGGGATTGGGCCGGTAGGCCCATTGGGCTCTATGGGCCGAATCGGGTCTCAGGTCGGGTCGGGTTGAGTCCGGGTCGATCCAACGAGTCCAATGACACTTTGTTTGAGTCAAAATGATAAACGGGTGAAAAGTCGGTTTTTGGCTCGAGAACGAATGGTATATATATATATATATATATATATATATATATATATATATATATATATATATATTAATCACTAAAATGGTTAAGCATCGTGTTTAATTTGAATGAATGGGAATGTCACAAATCTTGATTGTTTGTCATGGAATTTTGCACAATGATGAGATAAAATTTAAAATTAGATGATTTGCTTGACGTAAGCGGTTTGTGTTTGAATGTTTTTGCGACAATGTTTAATTGTTTGTTTTTTATGAATATAAAATATGGTTGGAAGTAGAAATAGTTTTAGGAATAAATCTAATAATTGTTTGACTTGAATTGTCGTTTGAATAAACGTTCCGTTGAATTGCGTTTGTCATTACGTAATAGTTTTAGAAAAATATAAAATGTTTGTTTTATATTTAATTTTCATAAAACAATGGTTATGATTTTTTTTGTTATTGAAGTTCCATCTTGAATGAATTCAGAACTTAAGTTGATTTCCAATACGGTTAATTGTTGTCGGACCTATGTTGTCTATGGTTGCACGTAAAGTCACCTAATTTGGATGAATTAAGTCTAATGCACATAGAATCACAGTTAATTGCACATAATTATAATATTAATGTATACCTGGAAAGTTCGGGAGGCAACTAAAGATGGTATGCTACTGGTCCAATTTCCTCAATGATTTCAAAGGGACCGATGTAGCGGGGGTTAAGCTTTCCACGTTTTCCGAAACGAATAACACCTTTCCATGGTGCTACTTTTAACATGACGCGATCTCCTTTGAAGAAATTCAATGGTTTGCGGCGGTTGTCTGCGTAGCTCTTCTGTCGATCGCGGGCAGCTTTCAAATGGTTATGAATTTGGGAGATTTTCTCGGAATTCTCAAGTACTAGTTTGGGACCTGTGAGTTGGCTGCCACCAACTTCAGTCCAACAAAGTGGTGAACGACACTTTCTTCCATACAAGGCTTCAAAAGGGGAGGCTTGAATACTAGTGTGATAGCTATTGTTATAAGAAAATTCAGTTAAGGGCAGATGTCCGTCCCAACTGTTACCGAAATCGATGATACATGCACGAAGTATGTCTTCGAGAGTCTGAATGGTTCTTTCGCTTTGGCCATCAGTTTGAGGATGGTATGCGGTACTCATATCAAGGCGAGTACCCAAAGCTTTCTGAAGGGTTTGCCAAAATCGGGCGGTAAAGCGGCTATCTCGATCAGAGATAATAGAAATAGGTACTCCATGACGAGAAACAATTTCCTTCATGTAAATTTTGGCAAGTTGTTCAGTGGTGTAGGATTCCTGAATGGGTAGGAAATGAGCAGATTTAGTCTGACGATCAACGACAACCCAAATGGCATCATTTCAGGCTCGATTCCTTGGCAACTTGGTAATGAAATCCATGGAAATTCCTTCCCATTTCCATTCTGGGATTTTTGGTTGAACGAGTAAACCAGAGGGCTTTTGGTATTCAGCTTTGACCTTCGCGCAAGTCATACAATTACCAACGTACGTGGCGATTTTAGCCTTCATGTTAGGCCACCAGTACAACTCTTTCAAACCATGGTACATTTTGTCTGAACTAGGATGGATTGAGTACCTAGACTTATGAGCTTCATCTAAGACTAATTTCTTCACAGTATCGAAATTCGGTAACCACGGTCTTTCCATGAAATAATAAGCTTCATCAGCCTTCTGGACTAATTGCTCTTCCATTCCACGTAAGCCTTCATTAGGGATATTTTCATTCTTGAGGGCTTCGACTTAGGCATCACGAACAAGAGAAATGAGATTGGATTGAATGGTCAATTCGAGGGCACGTACACGGAGAGGTTTTACTCGGTCTTTTCTGCTTAATGCGTCGGCGACAACATTGGCTTTACCTGGGTGGTAACGGATCTCAAATAATAATCGTTGAGTAATTCTATCCAACGACGTTGTCTCATGTTCAACTCTTTTTGATTGAATATATGCTGAAGATTCTTATGGTCAGTGTATAGCGTACACTTTGTACCGTAAAGGTAATGTCTCCAAATCTTTTAAGCAAAAACAACGGCTCCAAGCTCAAGATCATGAGTCGAGTAATTCCTTTCGGGAATCTTCAATTGTCGTAAGGAATAAGCAATGACTTTGTCTCGTTGCATAAGGACACATCCTAGACCTTGGCGAGAGGCGTCACAGTATACTACGAAATCATTTGTTCCTTCGGGCAGGGACAAAATCGGTGCGTTACACGACTTTTTCTTCAACAATTGAAAGGCGGATTCAGCTTTAGAATCCCAAACGAATTTCTTGTCTTTCTGAGTGAGAGCAGTCAACGGCTGAGCTATCTTTGAAAAGTTCTCAATAATCCTTCGGTAATAGCCAGCGAGACCTAGGAATTAACGAATTTCGGTTGGAGCAGTAGGTGCACTCCAATCCTTGATTGCTTCAATTTTGGACGGGTCAACGTGTATTCCTTTCTCGTTAACTACGTGGCCTAAGAATTGTACTTCACGAAGCCAGAAGTTGCACTTTGAGAATTTTGCGTACAACTTCTCATTCTTGAGTAACTCTAGGATAAGTCTCAAATGTTGCTTGTGTTCCTTTTTACTACGAGTGTAGATAAAAATATCATCGATGAACACGATAACAAACCTGTCCAAGTAGGGTTTACACACACGATTCATTAAGTCCATGAACACGGCGGGTGCATTTTCAGGCCGAATGGCATTTTGTTAGCGTATATTCCTATGCTACGTTGTGTCTCGTGTATTGTATCTAGGTTAGAGCATCTTTGTGAGTCTTAGTGCCAACATGCTGAGGTGGCCGGACCAAATGGTCCGCAGGCCATTTGGTACGGGCGTACCAAATGGTACGCTGGTGGTCCGCCACTTAGTATGTCAACACTATAAATAGTTTGTGTTAGAGAGAGTCAACTAGTTCTGTCATTTCTCTATCTCTTAACTATGTGTTCTTAAGGTGTTTCTCTCTCTACAAGTGTAATCTCTTTGTGAATCAATAAAGCGAAGCTTTATTTACTTCTCGTTGCTTATCCGTTTACCGAATCATGCAGTAGTAAGATCGTACAGTGGTTTTACAAGTGGTATCAGAGCAATTGGTTGCTCTACTGCTGTGATTTCGAGTTCTAGAGTGAGAAAGTGTGGGTTTTCTTCGTTTTTCATCAAAATTCTTGCAATTCCGAGTGTTTAAGATGTGAAAAATGATTTCTGAGTGTTTCTGGAGTGTTTTCGCATCTATCTGAAGCAAGTTCCAGTCGAAAACATCAAAATTCGCGAAAATCAGACGAATCAGGTTCGAACTGCTTTGGTCCGCTCGAAGAACACTTGGTCTGCCATTGGTCCGCAGCTGGTCCGCAAGGCAATCTTCATCCGTATTCTGGTCCGCTGAAACTGGTCCGGAAGGCAATCTTCAAAGTTGGTCCGTGGCGGTTATATTCTGGTCCGCCGTACCAAATTTGGTCCGCTCAGATAATCTGATCCGCATCTGGTCCGCTAGTTCAATTGGTCCGCTGAGCATATTTTGGTCTGCTGATTTGATCTGGTACGGAAATTGGTACGCTGAAATCTTATGGTCCGCTGAGAATTGATTGGTCCGCTGGCAGAAAACATATGTTCACTAAAACTGACGTAACTTGAGAACCGTTAAGAGTTACGGAAGATAATACCAGTCAAAACGTTCGTAATTTCCTTAGGTTGGAGGATTATGATAACGAAATAGGAATAAATCAGAAAGTTCCTAAGTTCCTTAGGTTGGAGGATTATGAGAATTGGAAGCAACGATTTGAATCGTTCATTAATGCTCTTGACATTGATTTATGGATTTCCATTGAATAAGATTATACATATCCTCAGATAAATGGACAACCGATTGCACGAAGTGATCTTGATGAAGATCAAAGAAAAGTTTATGCCCGAGAAAAGAAATGTTATGGAAATCTCACAATGGCACTACCAAGAGAGCTTCTGCATCAATTCAAAAATTGTACAACATCAAAAACTTTGTGGGATGCATTGAAAGATATGTGTGCAGGAAACGAGCAATATAAGAAAAGTCGAAAGAAAGTTTTGTTAAAAGAATTGGACAACTTTCTACATTGTGACAAAGAAAGTATTGCGGACTTGATTTCTAGGTTTTCACATCTGATCATTGATCTTGAGGTTGTTGGAGTCAAGAAAGAAAAAGAGGAATTGAAAGAAAAATTTCTGGAATCTCTACCCAAAAAGTGGGAGAACTTTGTTATGATGCTTGCTAATGATCGAAATTACTCCAGTTGGTCATTCAATCAAGTGTTAAGCAAATTACAAGCTCGGGAAATGGAATTATTTGTGAAAAAGTTAGCAACTCAAACAGTTCAGAATCCCGAAATGTATTTTGGAGAAAATACTGCTACGGCGCATGCTAAAACTAAATCATATTCTATTTCAAACAGTAATCCACCAGTAACAACATTTCTTGCTGGAAAGTCTGAAAATACTGGTAATTCTTCGGGTTGTAGTTTTACCATTCCTGATAGATCATCAAGCAAATCTACTTCTAATCAAGCAACCGAAGATCTAGCTGCTTTGTTGGGTGCTTTTGTATCATCATCATCTGGCTCCATATTTAGTCAAATTGGTAATTCTGGGTTGGTTCCGGACGATCTAAAACAGATGGATGATGATCAGCTAAATAAATTAGATTTGGATTGGCAGTTGGCTATGATTGCTGAAAGAGGAAGACGGTTTATAGGCAAACATGGAAAGAATTCTATTATGGGTGAATTTAGAGGCACCAAACTGGGTTTAGACAAGTCTAAACTAAAATGTTACAAATGTTCCAGTTTGGGACATTTTGCTCGAGAATACAAGCTATCTTCTTCCAAACCTAGTAATTCGGATAATCATGATCACAATAAAGAAGTTAAAGCTATGATATCTCAAACTAATGAAGAGTATGATTGGACTAAAGATTCTCCAGATGAATCTGCATTTATAGTCCACTCTTCAGATCATTATGCATTTATGAAAAATATTGAGGTTGAATCGAGTGGATATGTATCTGAGACTAGTAAATCTGAATCGAGTAATTCTGATTCTAAAATGGGTGGTTATGAATCCTTGTGTGAATTTTGTACTCAGAAAGATAGAAAGATTCAGGAATTGGGTCAAGAAAAGGAAAAGTTAGTAGTTGATAGGGTGAAGCTCGAAGAAGAGTTAGACAGTTATAAACAGAATTGTGAAGTTTCTGATGGCATTTTCAAAATGAATGAGAAGTTACTCCAAGAGAAAAGTCTGTTATTGGAAGAGTTAGAAGATATTCGGAAACAATTGGCAGAAGGGAGTATTCAACATGATCAACAAAAGTCTCAACTTCAACACGAAAATGATGAGTTCATGACAAAAATTGTCAAGCTTACTTCTATCAATGAAAAGCTGGTCATGGAAGTTGAAGAATATAAGTCTCAAGCTAAAGATGTTAGTGAATATTTTGAACAGTTATTTCAAAAATCCATCAAAAAGGTTGAAGTCCTTCAGACATCGAATGATGAACTTCAGAAGGCATTGGATGAAGTTACTGCTGATAGAACTCAATATCAAATTGTTCAGTCTGAATTGCAAGACACGATCATTTCTTTGAAGAAAGACAAAACCTTGTTAACCAGAAATATTGAGATCTATAAGAAAAGAGTGGATAAGATTACCAAAGAAGTACATGCTGCTCATGATGGTATGAAAAGAGAAAAGTCATTAGTAAACAGCACATCTGAGAGGTTGATACATTCAGAAACAGTTGTTGCCCAATCTTAAAAGACCATTGCCGATTTGAATATTGAAATTTTGGATCTAAATCGGCAATTGCATAACTTGAAGAATTCTCATTCTTTTACAAGTTATTTGTGTCACGACGATAATTTCAGGAAAGTGTTTGAAGGCGATGATTTTAATCAAATTCCTCATCCAGTGATTCAAACAGAGTCTGTTGTTGATTGGAGCCCTTCAACTATGAAGCAAAATTATTCTGAATGTGTTTCTGGGAAACTGGAGGAGAAGAATTCAAAGATTCTCCACGAGAAGGTAAACTCTTCAACATCTGATACATCTACGTTTGTTAAATTTGTTTCAAGTGAAGGTGGTGTACTTGGCAAAGAAATGTCTGATGGCTAGAAAGTTGAGAAAAATGAAGTGGAGTTGAATGATGCAGTAGTGGCTTCAAAGTTGGTTGAAGCAAACAATTTGAAAGGCATTAAAGCTAAATTTACACAGGCTGCTAAATCTGGTAGTTCCAGTTCTCAGATAAATCTATCCAAGTTACCTGGTTACAAACAGTCTGGATTGGGAAGTGAAGGCAAGAATTTTGCAAAGAAGAAGAACATGTCAAAGAATGTTTAGAAAGCAAAGAAAGATACAAAGTTGGATCAAATATATCATCTGGCTCAAGTATTCATTTCAACAATGGAGAAAGGATTTGGAGGAAAGCAAAAGAAGAAAGTTTCATCTGACAGTTCTCCGAACGAATCTTCTTCATTCGGTTCTAATGCTACACCTCAAAGTCCTACATCGAAATGGGTACATTCTAACCGATTTCAAGTTTTTGACGATATTTCTGATAAGTCTGAATTTTCTGATAAATGTAATCCGGTAAAGGACAAGCCACAATTTAAATGATCATATCATTTGTGCTACCAATGTCGCCAAAAGGGACATCTAGCACAGGATTGTCCTGTCACTGTTAAAAAAAAAATTTCTGGAAAAGCTGCCACGATAATTGATGAATCCAGCAGAATTTTTTCTGAGTCACCAACATCACATATTAAATCAAAAAGTAAATCAGTTTTCAAAAGTGATTCTAGTGTTGGTGTTTCCTCACAAGATGAAGTTTCAGTAAAAACTGCACCTGCGACAATGCAGTGGCGACCTAAGATGGTCCGCAAAGCTACAACTGATTTTGTGGAAGACACTGGTCGACCAGAAGTTGTGTGCTTTGGGTCATTTGAGTACTAATTATTTAAACCAGTGTGCAGGTTTCTTCTAGAAGACCTATTGCTGATTCTGAAGTTCGAGCTTCAAGCAGTTACTGATAGTGGAGTTTCCTGCTTAACTTAAATTGAATGTTTCGTATTTCAAAACTGAACGATTTTCTAAAAGGCTTAACCTGAAAGGTATCAGTATCAATTGGTCAATTTTCTTTCTTTTTACATTCCGTATGTAGTTTAGGGGGAGAAAATTGAAAAACCAAAAATAGTGTCTTTATGTTGTTGTTTTTGTTAAAATGAAAATCCATAAATAGAGTTTTCATTTTAAGGGGGAGAAAATGGAAAATACAAAAACATTGAAAAATAGAAAAATTCAAAAACATTGAAAAATGAGAAATTGATCCGACATGATTGGGAAATGATGGTACATTGGCTTACGTATCTGACTCATGAATAAAATCAATGAAAAAGCCATAAGATCATGGTTCGATGTACTTGGTAGGCTCGGCATTTATATCAGAAAGTATTCAAATGTGATATTCATTAAATACAAATGCTTGACCAAGTGGACAACATCTTGATGCATATCTCATGATATATCAAGAAAAGATATGTGAAAATGAAAATGAGAAGTCACTGTGTATACATGTGTTCATTTTGCAAAGATTTAAACTTGTTTGATTTTCTTTATTATGTCAAACGATCGGACTTTCTTTGCGTATCGAAGGATCACTGATTGTTGTTCGTTTGACGTTCTGCTTTATTTTCTTTGGTGTTTCATATAACTCATCGGACTTTCTCTGCGTGTACGGGAGTATCGACCTGATTGTTGTTGGGTTATACAATTTCAACTTGTTTTATTTTCTTATTTTGTTAAATCCGAGGCCTTATCTGCGTATCGAAAGATCGATCTTAAGGTAGACGATTTAACGTTCTTATTTCTTTTTGCATGGAACACAGTTGACTGATTCATGATTACAATCATTATGTGATTAAATCACAAATGAAATCACAAAAGTGTGATATAAAAGCAAAAACATATCTGAGTATGTCCGATAGTGTGGGGTACACTGGTCAAAGCAAATCTAATCAATTCAATAATTATGCCTGAGTTTAAGATGGACAAATTATACCAGTAATCGACATGACTTGTGTGCTGAAATAATTGAAATTGAAGTGTAGTTCAGCATGTCATGATCAATATGATCCCAAGTTGTGATCTTTCTCACAAAAGACAAAAATAGTGTGTGATCCAGTCTTTCATTTTTATATTGCATTTATGTTTCATATCTGAAAAATTCAAAAAGATTTTCGGTGTGTTTTAATATAAAATTTCAAAAAGCCAAAAAGATTTTGTTTCTTATTTGTTTTCGACCGATCGATACATGATACGAAATCAAAATTTCAAGTATATATCTTGGATTCTCGAAGAGAAGTTTTGCGCCAAGATTAAATCAATTTTTTCAAAAGAAAAGAAAGCCACGTTTCTGTGTTCTGAAATTGCAGGTTATCTGTGTGACAAGACTCAAGCATGGTGAAAGAGGGAGTTTGTTATATCTTCCAAGTGGATCTTGAAATTCAAAGACTGTTCAAGATTGATCCAGCCATGCAAGCTCTATTTCTAACAAGATTTCAAGTTGAAGATCGGACACAATAATGTTAAAGATTTAAGACTAAAGTTTTGTTAGAATATAGATACACTACACGTTAAGGGGGAGTTTGTTAGAGCATATTCCTATGCAACGTTGTGTATCGTGTATTGTATCTAGGTTAGAGCATCTTTGTGAGTCTTAGTGCCAACATGCTAAGGTGGCCGGACCAAATGGTCCGCATGCCATTTGGTACGGGCGTACCAAATGGTATGCTGGTGGTCCGCCACTTAGTATGTCAACACTATAAATAGTTTGTGTTAGAGAGAGTCAACTAGTTCTGTCATTTCTCTATCTGTTAACTATGTGTTCTTAAGGTGTTTCCCTCTCTACAAGTGTAATCTCTTTGTGAATCAATAAAGCGAAGCTTTATTTACTTCTCGTTACTTATCTGTTTACCGAATCATGCAGTAATAAGATCGTACAGTGGTTTTACACATTTCTAGAAATTCATAGTCGCCATAACGGGTTCTAAAAGGAGACTTGGCAATGTCTTCTTCACGAACTCTGAACTGATGATAACCAGATCGCAGGTCGATGTTGGAACTAAAATCAATGTGACTGACACCATCAAATCTGTTTACCAAAGCATTCGACTGAAGAATCCATGTGAATTGATTCAGAGACGCGGGTTGTGATGCTCAAGGCTTGCAGTTTGGACCGAAGATTGTTTTCCAGAAAAGTCAACCGTTTGGGTCAACGGTCAACGTAAAAGTCCACAGAAGATCAGTTCGAGCAAGTCAAGCTTCGGATTAATTAAATCAACTTTGATTTAATTAATATTTCATGTTATTTGATTTACTTGTAATTTTGTTCATTTATGTTTCTGTTGTTAGTCACCCTCACTATATATATAGTGAGGGTGCCCCATTCATAAAAAGTCTCCAAGATGGATGGATGATTTTCTGTTAAGGATGTTGAGATTTCCATTCTAGGGAGAGAGAGTGAGTCATGGAATTCTAGAGAGAGAGAGTGTTGTCATGATTTCTTGATTGTAGTCATTCGGTTAATGAAATTATTCGACTTTGTTCATCATCTTTCTTATGTTTGTGATTATCCTTGATTCTTCTTCATCTACATCCTTTTTTTGGGTTTTCGAATCTGAACCTCGTTCTTGCTTAAGATCAGGATTCTCGTAGTGAAAATTGGTCCTGACAAATGGTATCAGAGCGGGTAACCGATCAGATTTCATCTCACGATGAATCTGGTCACTCGAATCTGGATTTTGAGCTTGAATTGAGTGAAGATGAGAAAACCCACTTTTTGAGACTTTTTCATATTTTTCTTCATTTTTGGATGATTCTGGACATATTTGATGTTTTGGATGTTAGATATGGGTCCATTGACTTCATCTTGATGTTATTTCATGTTTTACTTCTGCAAATCTGTGGAGAAAATGAAGATCAGAGCTGATTTTTCGTAACAGTGGAGTTCTTCACGTTTTTGGGTTGTTCTTGAAGATTTCGGGTTTGATTCTGCGTTTTTGGTGTTATTTTTGATGGATTTGGATGAAATGAAGCTGAATCTTGATGAAAAACGCGTTCTGGATCCATTGGAAGCATCCGTTTCGTATGAATCTCAACATTTTGGACAGATCTGGAAAAACACACACTAGTGCATGTTTCACGGTGTTCTTCATGTTCTTGAGATTTCCAGATTTTTGTGGACTGATTCGATCTGGTTTGCAGTTGTTTATAGATTGTTTGTGGCCAGAATTATCTCGTGAATGGTTCATCTCATCATATCAGTCACGAATCTGTGATCTACACTCCTTTGGAACATCAGAATTGCATCCGGGTGTTCATGTGTTCTTCATTTTTCTGGGTTTTTCTTGAAGCTGTTGAAGATGTTCGTAATGATCTGGTTCAAGTTGAAGCTTACCCTAACGACCTGAGTTCATCTTGAAGATGTACTTAATGATCTGGACTCAGTTTGAAGATTGTCTAAACGACCTGCTTATTCTTAACGATCAGGTTCTAAGCTAAACGATAAGGTTAATGAGCTTAACGATCAGCTTATGTTCTTAACGATCTGACCTTAAGTCTTAACGACCTGGTCCTAATCTTAACGACCTGGTCCTAATCTTAACGACCTGGTGAGCTGATCGTTAACTAAAATTTAACGACTTGGTTTTTGGGTTTTTGTTCAAGACATTTTCAGAAGATTCTAATCGTTAAGGGTTGTGAGCTTCGAACAAGGATCACCGGGATATAAAATTCGTGAAAAATGGTCGAGTATTCGCTGAGATATTAGCGAAATACGCTTTTCCAGCGAGTCACGTTTTTCCAGTGTGTATTTCCGACAGAGATTAGGGTTTCACAGGTTTTGGAGAAGATGAGCTGACGTGGCAGGTGCCTATTGGTCAGAGGGGTATTCTCTCTCTCCTTCTTGTCGGTTTGCTAGGTCAACCATTGCTGTTGTCGATTTATCATTGGTGGATATAAGTCTCTTGGACCCCACCAGAGAATATAATCCGCTGAAATAGAGAACGCGTGGGGCCCGCCGGCTGCAAAAAGAACCGCTGAAAGAGGTTTTTGTTGTCGCCTCCTTATTGGCCAACAGCCCACTACACGGATCAAGCTTTTATGTCTGTCAGATCCACTCAATCTCCTCCCTTAGATGCTTTTGTCTGCTAAATCCTGATTGGTTGCTGTTTTTCACATGGATCAGCATCAGATCCGTTGGATCACCATATTTCTGGCCGTTGATCTTGATTTCTAGGAGAATTATGATTGGTTAACTTCAAAACACATGGATTATGGTTTTCTTTGAGGGATTTTTGATGATTAATTAATTTTTTTCTGTATATTCGTTAAAATGCGGGATTTTTTTTTCTATTAGTCTTTTACAAGATTAACGGAGATGACGCATAACGGAATTGCGGAAAATTTTTATTAGTCTCGGATTTATTCCATTTTATTGGGGTTCTCGTTTATTGACGTCACGCGCAACGTTTGCTATCGACCACTGACGGGTTAGCTTTATTATCCGATTAATTACAAAGCTTTTTCCGTTATGTCTCACGGTTTTATTTTGTAGCTGATGCAGTGTTGATGTCAGCTAACCGGATTAACTGGAATCTCAGTTAATTATGGAATTTATTTGTTAAATCCCTCGGATGGCCATTCCTTGATGAAAATTGACGGAATTTTTCAGATCGCGCCGTTTTCACCGATAATTCTCAGAAATCTTCACGGAATATTATTCCAAGAACGTTTTCTTCGCCCAAAATTACGAAGACTCCGATTATGATCATTTTTCGCTCAGGATCTCAAATTTTCTCCAATTTGACACTTATCTTTATTTTCGCATCCAACCCAGTCACGCGGAACACAAGATTTATTTATGGATCATTCACAACTATCAGCATCTGATTTCTGGTTTTTTGCGAGATTATCCGATTTCAAGATTATTTATCTTGTTTATCTAGGCAACCGATCGCGACGGTTCGACTCTCCGCACCTGATTTTTACGCTTCTGACTTGATGTTTTTGGAGAGATTTGGAGAAATAGGAGGAATTATTATGGATTTGGATATCGGGTCGATTATTCGAAGTTGGAGCATTTTCAGTGTTTGATTGATTTATCTGATTCATTTTGTTGCGGTTGTAACTCTGATGTTCAATATTTTCTTAGTATTATACCCGACTGTGTGAACCGAGTGAGCGAAACACTTGGATCTCGACTGGAGCAACGAGAACAGAAGAAGCTTATTCAGAGGGGGAATCTCTAGGACAGATTGTCTCGGGTTTATCAGTTTCTCATTGAAGATGTACGACAAAGCGATTCTTTAGCAGTTGAACAGATTTGAAAGCATCAGTCAAGGGGGAATTGTTGGAACTAAAATCAATGTGACTGACGCCATCAAATCTGTTTACCGAAGCATTCGACTGAAGAATCCATGTGAATTGATTCAGAGATGCGGGTTGTGATGCTCGAGGCTTGCAGTTTGGACCGAAGACCGTTTTCTGGAAAAGTCAACCGTTTGGGTCAATGGTCAACGTAAAAGTCAACGGAAGATCGGTTCGAGCGAGTCAAGCTTCGGATTAATCAAATCAACTTTGATTTAATTAATATTTCATGTTATTTGATTTACTTGTAATTTTCTTCATTTATGTTTCTGTTGTTAGTCACCCTCATTATATATGTAGTGAGGGTGCCCCATTCATAAAGAGTCTCCAAGTTGGATGGATGATTTTCTCTAAAGGATGTTGAGATTTCCATTCTAGAGAGAGATAGTGAGTCATGGATTTCTAGAGAGAGAGAGTGTTGTCATGATTTCTTGATTGTAATCATTCGATTAATGAAATCATTCGCCTTTGTTCATCATCTTTCTTATATTTGTGATTATCCTTAATTCTTCTTCATCTACATCTTTTTTTTTGGGTTTTCGAATCTGAACCTCGTTCTTGCTTAAGATCAGGATTCTCGTAGTGAAAATCGGTCCTGGCAGTCGATCTTTGAATAGTAGCTTGATCTTTGAAGTTGATCGAACAGATTGTCAATTCTTGGGAGGGGATAACGATTCTTCACAGTCAACTAGTTTAGTTCACGATAGTCGATACACATGCGAAATGATCCATCCTTCTTTTTAACGAAAAGAACAGGATCACCCTAGGGGGAGCAACTGGGTCGAATGAATCCTTTATCCAATAATTCTTGCAATTGATTGGATAATTCATGCATTTCAGAAGGGGCGAGACGACAGGGAGAACGGGCTACGAGTGCAGCACTTGGAACAAGATCGATGTGAAACTCTACTTTCCTGGCTGGCGGGAGTCCTGGCAAGTCTTCAGGGAATACATCAGGAAATTCGCGGGCGATAGGAACGTCCTTTAGTGTTTTCTCCTTTGGTTCCTTTCCCACGACATGGGCTAGAATAACATGATAACCTTTGCGAAGATATCGGCGTGTCTTCATACAAGATATAATATCTAGCTTGGTTCCACTCTTTTCACCTTGGATGACTAAAGTTTCGCCATTTTCCAGCGGGATTTTGAATTGCTTAAGATGACAAATGATTTTCGCACGATTCTTTGATAACCAGTCCATGCCGATTACGATATCAAAGCTTCCCAATTCGACGGGCAACAAGTCAATGTTAAACGAATGGTCGGAAAGGCGTAGGGAATAATCTGGAAAAACCTTATCGGTTTTTATTAAACTACCATCTGCTAGTTCTACGGTGTACTTAGTGTCTAAGGCACATGGATTGATTTTAAGTAATGGGCAAAAAATCGGTAGACACAAAGCTTTTCTTTGCTCCGGTATCAAACAAAATAGAGGCATAATAATCGTTAAGGATGAACGTACCAGTGACAGTATTTGGGTCCTGTCGGGCTTCTCAAGCATTCATCACAAAGGCTCTTCCACGAGCAGTTCCAACAGCTTGATTCTTCTTTGGGCATTGATTCTTCATGTGTCCAACAGCTCCATAGCCATAATAAGTGCGGGACGGATAGTCTCTGGCGATGTGACCTTTGGCTTTGTAGTTGTTGCAGTAAACGTTACTGCAATCCAGTGTGTGATGAAGGTTGCACTTTGGGCACAGGGGTTGATTTCCTGTGTAGCCATATTTCTTTGGTTCTTGGACAGATGTAGAAGCAACAAAAGCTTTGATTGGTGCGTGGGCTTTTTCAGGTTGTTTCTCGGATTGCTTCTGTACCATCCCACATTGGTGGGGAGGAGAACCAAGCATTGCTTTATAAGAGTGTGGATACCTCCCCTACCAAGACGCGTTTTAAACCCCGTGAGGGGCGGATGCATGAGGGCATGCCGGCTGCCAAAGCATACAATACCTTGGTGCGACGGGTCTAGGCTGTGACAGATTGGTATCAGAGCCATTGGTTACAGCGAACTAAGATTCGTCTTAGACTGTAACTGTTTTGCATTAGTTGCACTTAAACATTTTTCTCATTCATCGTGATACTCACTCCTACACGCACCTGGTATACGATTTGTCGTTTACATCATCCAATCCCCTTATACTCACGGGGAGGAGCCGTTAGTCTTGAGTCATTCTTCTTAACCTCTCTAAGTTGTGTACCTATTTGTTAACATTCATGCATGGCAAGACGATGAATAAGATCGAAGGATCACGTTTATACCTTTGACGAGCTGGTTTCTACTCGGGATTATTTCGGATTGTAAAACTGGGCGTAGTGCCCATACTATGGATGTATGTTGCATAGGGAAGGTGGTGTAATACCTCTTCTTATCCTTAAAACTCTATCTTAGCTTAGAAGGTTCTATTTATACCTGCCTTATGTATATCTCTAAACTCATCCGTTCAGGAAATGTTATCTTGATGTGCTAGTAGCGTGATTATTTAGCTTCACTAGAGTTAGGAGGGTATGAATTCAAGTGGCTGCCTATGGGGCACTTATATCAACCTTTGTTATCCTGGTCGTCTTCACATTTGTTGTGATCTGCTAAGATCTTTCCCTTCTCGATTTTGTCTCATTGTGCGTTGAAATAATGCAACTTGTGTACAATTCTTATAACCCCAATGAAACCTGATGCGGGTCGACTGAAATTCCCTCTTTGTGTATCGGATTACGATCACGCCAGTATGTGTGGTAATTATTTTCTAACTTCGAGCTAAGCTAGGGTCATTGTGATAAACCCTAGTCAGATCCTATTGAGCTAAATTTCTGGCTGACTCGCTTCGGGTGAGTCATTCCAATCGGAGTGAGCATTCTATTCTGGAAAACTTGTCTCATTAACAAATTCTGGGGGGGGGGGGATAACCATGGGCTAGTGAGCACACCATACTTGGTAGCTGAAGTAAGAGGAGCTAGGGTCGTCATATGAAGTAAATCACAGTTACGGGTGCACACGTAAATGTAATTTGCAGTATATGAAAATCCTGGAGAATCCTACTAGGCAAGCCAATGGTCGTATTGGGACCAAATTCCTGTAAAAAAAATTTCCTCGTGGTATTGAATGTTAAACATGTTGAACTCAACCGAATGATCGAAGTCATCGATCTTTGAAAACGCTATCGCACCTGATTTGCCCCATTCCTATTAGATTCTAATCTATACGTGAACCATTTTGAAGCATATTATGAAAAGTTGGTCCTGGTAGGACACCGTCACACTCGTGTATTTCAATGACTAGTCTTTCTTAACTACGAACACTCTCGACGAAACCCCTGACTGGTTGAACTCGTTCTGAATCATAATTCTATTTTTACGATCTTACCGACCATATCAATCCCTAGAACTTTACGATCGTGAGATATCTTGGACATGCATTCACTGGATAGATACCTAGACAGCAGTAGATGAACGAATTGGATAAATCATATACCGTGAGCATCGGGGCGTATTTATTGGCTGAAAGCTCTTGTGAAGCTACCCTCTGAAGATTCATACTCCCTTATTTTCTTGTGCGAACCAATACTTGTTTCCAGCAACATCGACATGGTTGTACAAACTGCCTACCACACCGCAAGCATATTTATCTCTAATGGGGCTAATGTTAGTAAGAATCCTTTCTGACTTTCAAAATAATAACTCCCAGTTTTAACGTAAGGACTATTCCGATTGATCTCCTGAGCCTGAACTATCGATTTTTGTTTGCATAATTCAACCTTTCATGATTTAGCAACCGGCAATTTCTAATTCTCGTGCTTTGTAATCCTTTATGTCCTGGATAAGCTTCAAAGCTTTGAACCGAAAGGTGTTACATTTTTGTTTAGCTTTTCTTCTAGTTAACACCATTGATGAT
This sequence comes from Deinandra increscens subsp. villosa, assembly GCA_039602395.1. NCBI lineage: Eukaryota > Viridiplantae > Streptophyta > Magnoliopsida > Asterales > Asteraceae > Deinandra > Deinandra increscens. The sequence continues at coordinate 24,618,886 of JBCNJP010000025.1, forward strand.
AAGACGACCCGTGCTTCAGTCGCAGTAACAATACCAAGCTTTATATGGAATCTCTATTTGCACCCATCGAGCATGAACTTCTTCTTATCGATAGCTAACTGTGCGATCAAACTATATTTACCCTTCTTACACATTGCGTACACCAAGTTATCCATAAATTTTGTATATTTATTTATGCTCCTCTCATATCAACTATCGATAAATTTCTAGTATGCGAATCCTCATCGTTCTTTTTAGAAAACTTTCATTGATGAACCCCTAGCTTGAACTTAAACCTTATGGCATGTTTAAAATTTTTATCCTCTTGAAATCTGATGCGTTATGATACCTACACGTGTCAACCTCGCGAAGATCTTCGCTAGAATAGCAAACCTTACGTATCTTACTGGTATTGTGAAGGGAAACTCTTACACCTTTTGTTTGCATAAGGTATTGAGGTTTTACCCTCTCACCCCCCCCCCCCCCCTTACCTTTAAGAGTATGAACTTGACGTCCTCTATTTCGATAAAATAACCAGTGTGGTTTGACTAATAGCTAGTAATGGTAAGTTTCTGGTACGCCTTCAAGGTGCTAGTAGTGTGGTGGGTTAGCTGCGGTACACCCTATATATAAACATTGGTGGCACGTTGAATGTGGGACCAGTACCAGACCAAGGATTTACTTTAGAGTCATACACAAGAGCCTCGTTACGCGAAACTCCGTCTAACGCGACTAGGTCCTCGACAAAACTGTTTAATGCTACTTTCTCCGAGATTACGGATATCCCTTACGTATTTCTACCAAAAGAGACATACCCAAAATAATCAAACTTCATGCTTTCAATTGTCCGAGTCTAGAAGATAACTTTCCTAAAGCGAATTTCCTACCATGATTTAGAAGCGAGTTCTGACTCAGATGAACATCAACGTTTTGAAAACCAGAGATTTATTCTTACGAATGACAAACCACCTGATCGAATGATCAACTCCAATTTTTAGAAGAATGTGTTAAGAAGTAGATCAACTTTCGTTTAAGGGACACTGCTTTTGGGTCGACTGCCTTGTTTTTATGAACTCTCTGGCAATAACTGAGGTGATAGGCCTGATCCTTTTCTATGGAACACCCGATTTGATCTTTTGACCCGCGGTAAACCTGCACTGAACCCTAGCAAAGACGCATATGTGCAGACACCCTTTTTTTTACACTTTCGTACTTTATCTTACTTTTAGGGACCATTTGAACCGATGTTTTGACAAGAAAAGAAGCATGATGCATTAACAGGGAGATTGGGCATACTAGCGAGTTTAAACAATGAAGATTTCCCTAAAGAGATGTTTACTCTATTGGTTTGTATGACCGTTGACGTGTTCATTTCGATATCTATTTACGCGAGTTCCTTTCCAATCCTGTCAGGCACGCTATATAGTTCTCTCTGCATTCTATACTATCCATTACATTATTTGCATAATCCTTGTTGGTATCTTCACCAGTGCCAGTTTAATCTCACATGTCACTCTTGGGATGTGTAGATACTGTTGGATTTAGGTGTCCAGCCCCGACTAAATCAAGTACCCGACCCGGTCAAGACCCGTAAGAGTTACACCGGAGGCAACGGGTATTTAAGACCGCTTACTTTATAACCGGCATATTCGCAGAACAATTAATTGTTTGTTTATTAAATAGTTTAATAAATAAATAATTGATTAGATTATTAAAACTAAATTAGCGACAAAAGACGATAAATAATATTACGTCTTAAACGACGATTAACGTATTAGTCAATGACTAATATTCGTTAACTCTCGGCACACGACAAAAGTTTAACAGTTAAATGTTAGTCGTGTAGATTAAATGGTTCGATTGAGGATTAGAATAAACACGAGGGACCTAACGGAAAATTAGTCAGATATATATATATCTGACTAATGGAGGGGGCGCAAAACCCTAATCCCCATTAGAGAATTTTCGGCCCCTCCCTCTCCTCTCTCTCGTCGCCACCGACAGCACCCCGCCGCCGCCGCCTCCTCTGCTTCTCCGGTGATCCGTTAACCGCGAGAATCCATTCACCATTAGCCGAGCCGCCGCAGCAACCCAAGCCGAGCAGCCGCAGCAGCCCAGCCCGAGCCGCCGCAGCAGCCCGCCGATCTCGCTCCGCCGTCGACAGCCGCCGTCCGCCGCTACCATAGCCGCTGCCTCCACCTGCCCCTCCGCCGTCGCCGAAGCCGCGCCGCAGCCGCCGCCTCTCATCGAGCCGCAGCCGTGAACCGCGACTCCAGCCGCCGCCGCCACGTCGCACGCCGCCGCCGCCCCTACCGGCCGCCGCCCTCCCCTCGCCGTCGCCGTTCCACCGCCGACAAAACCCTAGTCGCGAATCGCGACTGTCGCGTGTTTCGCCGTCCTCCGCGAAACCCTAATTTCGAGCCTATCCGACGTACGAGTTTTCGGTGCCGAGTCACCGAAGGAAATCCATAACTGCGAGGTCATTCTCGATTTGCCCGTCAAATCGATCTGCGAAACCCTAGCGTCACCCGTTGACTTCCGGTGTCTCGAACGTTTGTTTGAATCACCGCTCAGGTATATTTAAACTCGCTTTTAGTCTAGATTTGATTGTTCAATTATATGTTTATATCGCGTTTTTGTTTAAACGCATTTTTGGTGTTTGCTTGTTTGGTGATTGTCGAATCCTGTTGTTTTTGGCTTACGTTAAATGACTGGTTTTCGTGTTTGTAAATTAAATCGTTTCCGCTGCCAATTAAATTAGTTGTTAATTTAATCTAATTTAATTTACTTAGTAATTGATTAAATAATTATTTATTGTAAATAATTATTTCAAAAAAAAATTACTATTGCCGAGACCCGAATGCCACTGTCGTAACCCAACAGTGGTATCAGAGCCTTGATTACCACACGCAAACCCATATCGGTTATATTAAACCAAAATATTTTCGCGAACTGGGGTTTTGAACCCGAAAGTCGCGAAATTGCATGAATCGCCTTTTCATTATGTTTAGTCGATTTTGGATCCACCAAACATAATCCGATTAAATTTAATTGATTGAATTATCTTTCGTACATATTCGGCCCAACCACATTTGATTTGGTCATGGATTTGTTATGGTTTGGCCCATTAGGCCCATGTTGTTTTGTTTTAGATTGGCCCACTTTTATTGGGTTCAAAGTTGTATACATTTGAAATAGAATAGGTTTATTTTAAATTTGTAATTGCTCACTTTCGCCTGGACGAACGAGACGAGCCTGAGTCAAGGACCCATTAGAAATTATCCTTTAAGGGAATTTCGTAAATGGCTAGAGCCCAAAACGAGACCGACGTTTCCTGATGACGCGCAGGAGTTTGTTGAAGTCAGTGGGAGCAACTAAGTCGATCAGGGAGTTTATCTGTTCTCGTGGTTGATTTACTTTTACGTCCCTTGACCCTCCTTGATATTGTCATAGGCTCTGACAATATCGAATCCCCTGTCTGGCCGAATATGTACATGTGTGTTTGCTTGTTTTGGTTGTTTGTCTTAATTTGATTAACGCGCCAACTAAAATCCAAACTTAGTTTTACCGATATAAAACTAATTTTTCAATCAATAAATTTAAAGTCCTAATTTTATTACGAGTCTATTAAATTTGTTAACCAATTCTAATTCGACATTAAATTCGGGTTTTTCGATAAATCGAATTCAGCTTATAATTGGTTATCGTCTCGCGACACGTAGATCATTAATACCTAGGTTATCTTAAATGATCATCCCGAGTGAGATAGGACTTATAATATTGTCGTCACATTAAATATTAAAATATGACATAATAATCCTATCTGGTAAGCCTAAAACTGGTAGTCTATGCCATCCTAAGTTGTGTCTAACTTGGAACATATTTACCGAGGCATTCGTGTTGGAGTATTTCAACACCGCACGTGGTGTTTAGGGTATCTTCCAAGGTGTGCGTATTGGAGTATTTCAACACCGTACGCACGCACTAACCGCTTGGGACAACTACTATTTTCTTTACACGCACCTTTGGTATTGGAGTATTTCAACACCGTATCTCTGGTCGGCGTGTAAACAGAATGGGTATAGATGGGGCTAAACGTATTTCGTTGATCCGTTCGCGAAAGCCCCATATCGGGAGTTGTGATGTTACTCACAAGCGACAATCGTTGTCCATTCAGTTACTTAGAGATTTTGAAAGCACTTTACGCTGTCTGGAGAAATTGTCTGACTGACTGAATTCCCAATTCCTATTCAAGATTAGCTTGCATTCCTTGAATACGAATCAAACATCGAAACAATAAAACATTTGCCTATTGTTTCAGATGGCTAACCGCGCAAACCAAGAGATATTCCATCTCAAGTCTCTCCTTGAGAAGGAGAAACTAAATGGCGCCAACTTCCTTGATTGGGAAAGAAATCTGAAAATCGTCCTGAATATGGCTAATATGGAAAACGTGCTGGAGGCTGAGGTTCCTGAGGAACCTGAAGCTGAAACAGCCACGGCGCGAAACACCCATAACACACTGCGCACAAATGCTAAAAATGTCGCGTGTCTTATGTTAGCCACCATGGATTCTGAGATTCAGAAGAACATGGTTGACAGGACTGCTTTTCAGATGATCGGTAATCTGAGGAGTATGTTTGAAACTCAGGCCCGACAGGAGCGCTATGACACCGTTGTGACACTCATTAGTTGTCGCATGGCCGAAGGCGCTCCGGTCAGCCCTCATGTCCTGAAGATGAAGAGTTACATCGACCGTTTAGCAAAGCTGAATTACGTCATCCCCGCCGAAATGGCGACTGACCTGATTCTTCACTCACTGTCCAGTGCCTTTACCCCTTTTCGGGTAAACTTTAACATGCATAGCATGGTAAAGACAGTGACTGAACTTCACGGCATGCTTAAGACCGCTGAAGTTAATTTTGTTAACGGCAAGGCACCCGATGTACTCGCAATCTGATCAGGAGGCGTCAAGAAGCCCGAGGTAAAGAAGGGTAGGCGTGGGAACAAGAAGAAAGGCAAGGCAGCTGTCACCAGAGCGTCTGGAAGCTCCCAGAAGGGCAAGTCCAAGGTAACCAAGGCACCGCCGCCTGAACAGCGCGAGTGTTTTGAATGCCACAAGATGGGGCACTTGAAAAGAAACCGCCCAGAGTATCTTGCCAAGGTGAAAAGCGGAAAAGCCCAGCCGGGTAATTCCTCAGGTATACACATAAGTTCATGTTGTATGATGCTTCACTTATTCCTACAAAATATATGTTTGACATACTTTACATTTTGTAGGTGCATGAAGCTGAGAGAAAGCATACCAAGACGACACTGAGCTACCCTGCGATTCTCGCACCTAAATAAAGTTTGTGTCTTGAGTTTTTTATTTAAAACAATTCTTGGTGGTTTTAAAACAACTTGTTTTGTTTGGTTTCCCTGACTGTGTTCAGGATGAACAAATAGCTTTCTTTTGGATTTTGATCGTGACATGTTTTGGCTATAGTTGATTTTCAAAACATGCATGACTGTTTTTAATCTACTTTGAATTTGATTCAACCTTTTGTTAGATTAAGTTCAAAATCCCACAACAGCATACCTTATTGCCTGGTGCACTTGATTTGATCAAGGCTAGCTTAAATGCGACATGATAACCTTTAAGTTATTATATCCCATCAGAGCTATAATGCCTTAAGCATGTATCGTAATTGTTACGAGACAACACATGACGTAACAGTAGTTCCTAAAGTCCCATGACTTTGAACCACCTGACGTCAAGAATATTAAATCAAGTCGAACCGATTGAAGATCGCCGTTTCGATCTACAACCGTATGAACATATCAATTCTCTGCTTTAAGCAGACATTTGTTCACATAATTTCGATTCACCAGCCGAATACTACAGGAACAATCACCTGATGATTGAAACACTGTAAAATGGTCGCACCAATTCTGGTGCATATTACCATTACAAATACATGTGCATACCCACTCACATCTTGAAAGTCTTAGACTACACTTGTTGTACTCACATGTGTTTAAATTCGACATGCACTAAAATGTTTAGCACAGCGATTCATGGTTTCATCATGAAACAGATAAACACAAGACAAATGACTTGCCACATCTATAGCCCTTGACACTTTGTGACCATAACGCCCCTTCATACATCACTTGCATAACTAACCTCCAATCCCAAGATTAGTATTTTGCGATGATGGAATTTAGTAATTACTACTTTCTGATCTGAATTAGGTATATTTATCATGCATAGAAATCATGGTACCCACAAATTCAAGCCATTTGAGAATCTGATTTATTCTAATTTTCTATTTTTCCTTTTTTGTTTTATTCATTCATGAATATTTACAGATATAAGTTGTTTGTAGTGTTTCATGAAAAAAGAAAGCAAAACCCTAAACAAACAACATAGAAAGTGTAGAATGACTTAGAGAGTTAGGCTATCATTCTAACACAACCTATTTATACTTAGTGACTAAACAGGCTGCGTACCAAATGGTACGGGCGTACCATTTGGTCCGGCGGACCATTTGGTCCGGCGCCAATGATATTGTAACTAAAACTCATACTAAGACACGCTCACATAGATAAAATACACGAGACACATCATAGCATAGGTATATGCTCTAACAAACTCCCACTTAACGTGTAGTGTATCTATTTTCTAACTAAACTCCAGTCTTCGACTTGAAATCTTGTCAGAAATAGAGCTTGCATGGCTGGATCACTCTTGAATCATCTTTGGACTTCAAGATCCACTTGTTGAAGATATAACAAACTCCCCTTTTCACCATGCTTGAGTCTTGACACACAGAACCTGCAATTTCAGAAGACAGAAACACGGTTTCCTTTTTCTTTTGAAAATTAATTTAATCTTGGCGCAAAACTTCTCTTCGAGATTCCAAGATATAGTTTTGAAATTTGATTTTGTATCACATGTCGAACGATCGAAAACAAATAAGAAATAAAATCTTTTTGGCTTTTTGAAACTTTATATCAAAACACACTGAAAATCTTTTTATAATTTTCAGATATGAAACATAAATGCAATACAGAATCAGACACTATTTTTGTCTTTTGCGAGAAAGATTACAACTTGGGATCATATTGAACATGACATGCTGAACTACACTTCAATTTCAATTACTTCAGCACGTAAGTCATGTTGATTACTGGTATAATTTGTCCATCTTAAACTCAAGCACAATCATACTCATAACATCTGGATATGTTATTGTATTGATTATGTTTTCTTTGACCAGTGTACCTCACACTATTAGACATACTCAGATATGTATTTTTTTTTATCACACTTTGTGATTTCATTTGTGATTTAATCACATAACGATTATACTCATGATTTAGTCAACTGTGTTCCATGCAAAAAGAAATAAGAACGTTAAATCGTCTACCTTAAGGTCGATCTTTCGATACGTAGATAAGGCCTCGGATTTAACAAAATAAGAAAATAAAGACAAGTTGAAATTGTATAACCCAACAACAATCAGGTCGGTACTCCCGTACACGCAGAGAAAGTCCGATGAGGTATACGAAACACCAAAGAAAATAAAGAAGAACGTCAAACGAACAACAATCAGGTTGATGTTTCGATACGCAGAGAAAGTCCGATCGTTTGACAAAATAAAGAAAACCAAACAAGTTTAAATCTTTGCAAAATGAACGCATGTATACACAGTGACTTCTCATTTTCTTTTTCACATATCTTTTTCTTGATATATCATGAGATACGCATCAAGATGTTGTCCACTTGGTCAAACATTATTATTTAATGTGTTTATCACATCTGAATACTTTCTGATTGAATGCCGAGCCTATCGAGCACATCGAACAATGATCTTATGGCTTTTTTATCTAATTTATCCACGAGCCAGACACGTAAGCCAATGTACCATCATTTCCCAATCATGTCGGATACAATTTCTCATTTTTCAATGTTTTTGTATTTTTTGTTTTTCAATGTTTTTGTATTTTTTCATTTTTCTCCCCCTTAAAATGAAAACTCTATTTTTGGATTTTCATTTTAAGAAAAACACAAAGACACTATTTTTGGTTTTTCAATATTCTCCCCCTAAACTACATACGAAATGCATTAAAGAAAGAAAATTGACCTCTCGACATGGATACCTTGCAGTTTTAGCTTTCAGAAAAAATTCAATTTTGAAATTGATATTACGTGTAATTTAACTTAAATCAGCAGAATACTCCTCTATCAACAACTTTTCAATCACCAATAGATCTTCTAGAAGTACCTGCACACTGGTCAAACACGTCAGTTTATAAATGACCCGAAGCGAATCTCCTCTGGTCGACCAGTATCTTGATTTCCTTTCGAAACCACTTTAGGTTTCCAGTGTTGTTGTTTTGGTAAATCAGTAGTTGATGAACCTGTCATAGTTGATTGTGACGAACAACCTACATATGGAACATTTTGAAAACGCAGAAGAAATCTTCCTTGGGTTTTGAAAAATGTAGATTGTGGGTATTCATCAAATACTCTGCCATGTTCATCAATGAATCGTTGTTTGGCAGCTTTACCAACAAATGGAACCTTTTCTTTTCTTGAACTAGAAGCAGCAGAAACCGGAGAATCTTGTACCATATGCCCTTTTTGTCGGCAATTGTAACACAAGCGATTGTTTACATTTTTCTTCTTTGGAACCTGCAAAGCTTCACAAAAATATTCATCTCCAAAATGATCATAAAAAGAATCGAATACATGATAGTGATGATCATGAACCCATTTTGAAGTCGGGCTCTTTGGAGTAGAATTTGAATTTCCAGAAGAATATTTTGCTGTTTGTTTCTTCTTGGTCTTTGGAGCAGCATCAGTTTTGATAAAGACCTCAGCAACTTTCTGAGAATTCACACAGTGAAGTGGAAACTCCTTATCAGAAAATATCTGATCTGAACCTTTAAGTTTATAAAATCTCTCAGGTTGAACTTTGTCAGCTTCAAACACATCCTTCTTGACTTGCTTTAGATTTACTTTCTTCAAATTCTGTTGCTGTTAAACCTTTGAAACATTCACTTTAACCTGTTTCTTTTGGAAACCCAAACTTGTATGTTTACCAGAAACCTTCTCTGCTGAACTAGATGTTCTATGCCCTGTCTTTGCAAGACGAGAAAACTCTGCTTTGACCTTGTTGATATCGTTTGGAGCATCAACTATTGTTTTAGCAATGTCAGTATGTGAACTTGCAGAATTCTCTTTATCATCAGATGAAGAACTAGACACACCCTTTGGAGCTTCAGAAGTTGCAGCACTCTGGCCTTTGTTCTCTTTCCTTTCTTCAACAGATTTGGAACCAACAAACTTAGAATAATCATCAGTCTCAACCTTTTCTTTCAAATCATGAACGCCTTCTTTAAGACTTCCTGGTGGTGACACGGTTTTGTTAAACATCTTCTCAAAATTCTCATCCTGGGCCAGAAAACTTGTAAAAGATTGTGAGTTAGTAACATTGTTCAAAAGACGTTTTGAATCAATGACTTCAATCTTGAACTAAAAAATTCTTTGATAAGCTTCACCCAACTCTTTTTCTGTTGCAATGAGCTTCTTTGCCACTTTATTAGTTTCATACTTTTGCAATCTTAACTCATCTAATCCAGCCAATAATTCCTTCTCGAGTTTATCTTCATTTCTTTTCTGAATATCCAAATTTGCATTTTGCAACTTGTTCACTCTAACCAACTCCCTCTTCTCATCAAGTAACTTTTCCATATCATTCTGATAAGATTGAATCTTAGTAGCTTGATCACCAGAAAGTTGAGTAAGAGTATCAAGTCTGGACTTTGATTTATCAAAAAGATTTTGAAAATCTTTTGCAGTATCCTCAGCTTCATCTTTCCATTTCTTCACTTCTTGGACTAATTCAGCCTTTTCTTCAGATGACTTTGTAATTTGCTGTTCAAATTCTTGTGTAACATATTGAAATTTTGATTCTTTCTCAACAATTGCTGCTTGAAAATCTGAAAACTTTCCTGTCTGAGAAAACAATTCTTGACTTAGATCTTTTGACTTTTGCTGTTCATTGGCCAATTCTTCTATCCTTCTTTTGTTTTCATCAACCAACAACTCATTTTCTTTTATCAATGCTTGAATCTTCTTGTCTTTTTTAGAACAAAACTCACAAACAGATTCATAACCACTATTTCCAGAACCACTTGTTTCAGATTCAGTATCAGTTACTTCTTCTTCATTATCACTATGAACAACTTGAGCAATCAGAGCACGAAATGCAGACTCATCAGGTTCATCGTACTTTTTCAAATGCTTCAAGTACATCAGCATCCCAATCATAACCTTCATTGGACTCAGAAGCAACAGCAGTTAAAGCAATTGGAGAATTAGAAGTTTGCCCCCAGTTATATTGTTTATCAACTTGAGAGACTAAAGCTGTTGGAGACTTGGATGAAGAGGCATTTGGTTTTGAACATTCACGAGCAAAATGTCCGAAATTAGAACATTTGAAGCCTTTTGCTTTGGATTTATCTATTCCAACCTTGCCATCTGGATTTAGACTTTAAAAACCTGTTTTCTTTTTGAATCTTTTAACTCTTTGAGCTAACATTGCCAATTGCCAATTGATATCCATTTGCTCAAGATTATCAGGATCATTCTGATCAAAATCTTCTTCAATCAGATTAGATGATGTTAAACCACCATTCAACATTCCATAATACGAAGATAACAAGGCTGAGATTAATGCCAAGTGCTCATCCGGTGTTTTTGCTGAATATGAAGTCGGACTTGAATGATTTGGAATAGTGAAGTTACATCCTCTTGATGAATTTCCAGAATTTCCTGAACCATGACCAGCAACAAAAGCTGTTTGAGGTGGATTTAATGAATCAACACCAAATGATTTAGACTTTGCATTGATACTTGCAGAATTTTGACAATGATACACTTCAGGATTTTGGAATTGAGCAGTTGACTTGTTTGTTGTCATCATTTCCATCTCTCTAGCAAGAAGCTTTCCGGTTAAATCATGAAATAATAATGCAGAATATTCTTTATCATGAGTAAGCAATAATACATAGTTTTCCCACTTTTCCGGTAATACTTCCATCAATTTCTCTTTCAATTCCTCCTCTGTCTTTTCAATTTTAACCACTTTCATCTCACTAGTCAGATGTGAAAACCTTGAAACAAGAGCAGAAATGTTTTCTTTTTCATAGTGTTGAAACTTTTCAAATTCCTTGTTTAACACTTTTCATTTACTCTTCTTATATTGGTCATTTCCTTCACATCGAGCAGATAAAGCATCCCATAATTGTTTAGATTTCTTGCAAGTACTGAATTGATGGAACAACTCGGTAGGTAAAGCCATGGTAAGATAACCATAAACTTTTTGTTCAAGCTCATAACTTTTTCTTTCATCCTTATCAAAATCTTGAATTTCCTTATACTCGCCATCTGCAGTTAGACGTACATACAACTTTTGAATTGGAATCCATAAATCAATATCGTTTGTGCTGATGTATGCAGAAAAACGATGCTTCTAGTTTTGATAATCATCCAACTTTAACAGCTTAGGAACTTTCTGACTTGTTCCTATTTCATATTCAAAATTGAGCATAGCTTGTACCGTGCTTTGCATAGCTGCAAATGCTTGAAAATCAGACATTTTTCACCGAAAATAATACTTCAAAAACTTCGAACTCAAAAACGGAGGTCTTCCAAGCGGATTTTGGGGGTCAAAACTGAACGGTACTAGCCATAGGCGAGTACAAGTCCTAGATCTCGTCGAGACGAACGTTTTGGCTGGTATTGGGTTCCGTAACTCTTTACGGTTCTCAAGTTACGTCAGTTTTAGTGAAGGTCACTTTTCTGCCAGCGGACTAAACCAAATTCAGCGGACCAAATTTGCACTCAACGGACCAGTTCCGGATCAATCTAACTAGCGGACCAAATTTTTACCTGCGGACCACTTCTGGATCAAACTCACCAGCGGATCAGATGCGGACCAGATATCTTCAGCGGATCAAATTTGGTACGGCGGACCAAATGGTACGGCGTAACTGCCAGCGGACCAGAAAGTAATCGCCACGGACCAAACTTTGAAGATTGCCTGGGCGGACCAGTTGCGGACCAAACGTTCTTCGAGCGGACCAGACGTGTTTCACGCGGATTTTGATGGATTTTTCAAATTTTTGATGTTTTGAGCTAGAAAATGGATCAGTAAGGTGCGAAATCACTCCAGAAACACTCATAAATCATTTTTTATCATAGAAACACTCGGAAATGGAAGAATTTGATGAAAATGTGAACAAACCCAAACTTTCTCTCTCTAAAAATCCGAAAATTGATCAAAAACACAGCAGTAGAGCAACCAAATGCTCTGATACCACTTGTAAAACCGAGATACGATCTTACTACTGCATGTATCAATCAATCATAGTAAACACGGATGTAAATAAGAGAATTCTTATTGAATCACTTGAAGATACAAAGAAGTTCTCTCTGGTTTCTCTCTCTAGAAAACACACACAGAAAGTGTAGAATGACTCAGAGTGTTCTACTGGTTACTATGCACATTCTAACACGAACCTATTTATACTAAGTGACTAACTACTCAGCGTACCACGTGGTACGCCGGATCATATGGTCCGCCGGACCATATGATACGCCACCTATGATATATCACTACAACACATTCTAAGTCACGCTCACATAGATACAATACACGAGACACTCATAGCATAGGGATATGCTCTAACACATCCAAACAGATTGTCCCTTTGCATTGAGTATTCTCCTTGCAAATGCTTAGAACAAATAATTAAGCAAAATCCAGATTTCATTTCTTTAAAACTTTATAGATACATGAACATGCCTATATTAATTAAAACTTATATTTACCTGATACACATTGTTGGAAAAAAAAACTAACAACCTTGGTAAGAAATCAATCTCAGAGCAAATTTCTCTGATAAATAATCATGAAGTTGCTCATGTTATGTATGTGAGCATATGTGGAAAGAAACATAAATGTGATATCCTATTTTGTAAATGAAAATTCTTTGTCAATAAATATAATGATGCTCCAAGACATGCATAGCGCATATAACCACGCATATTTCCTGTATTCTATGATGCTCCAAGACATCATCGTCACTGTAAAAGCCATTGGCAACCCGAACTTCATGTTACCCCTTGCATCATAGTACCTTCCTACAAGATCCATCTTCATAACCAGATTTAACCATCAAGATTTCATATTTTTCAAAATCGTTTCAAGGATTGATCTAAATTTGACTTTCAAGGGTTACACCTAACATCATACATGAGGATAATTGAAAACAATATTAAAAACAGTCAAAACTAACTACAAATACCTGCCTTTCACTTCTAGCTCTACTGAACCTGATCTTTGTGCTTATTCCCTGCAGCAAACCAAATCATGAAAACTGTTATTTCCATTTGTAAATCACTATACAGAAGCATTTTCAAATCTGATTTATGATGACAATAAACAAACAAACAAACACAATCAATGGCTAAATACCTATAATACTCAATTCTGCAGGGTTCAAAAACTAAGTAAGTTATAAGATTTTATCACTAGAGTACAAATAGATGACTGCAACAACATTTGAAAGCTGAAAATCCGTTTACAAATAGTTCAGATTATTTTATTAGATCTGCAGGTTTTCACAAGCATTTCCTCTTGCAGAATACAAATGAACAATAGCAAAGGCATAGAATATAAAGAACACAAATTTAGAATATTTTTTCGGAAAATCATGCTACTTTTCAAAGTATAAGGAGATACACCAATGTTAACAGAAAATACCATTGAATACAACACAAACAATAGGAGGCACCCATAGAGATAAAATTACCATGGAACAAATGCAACAAAAGATATCTACATCAAAGCAAAAGGAAACGAATGTTTCAGTTAGTATAGAAAACAAATTACAGGCCTGGTGAAAATTTATAGAGAAACAGAAAGTTCAAAAACATAAAACATAAATCAAAATTTTTTTACCTCAAATTCTCAGTGGTTACTTTCGGATTGTAATGGAGAGGGATGTGTGAACTTATAAAAGGATTTGAATGAGAAATTTTAATTGAGATTTGAATTGGGCGCTATTTTCATAAGCGTGTGTCTGCAACTTTGCTTGAATTCTTGTGTCTGCATCTTTGCCTCCATTAAAAACTGAAATGGCGTTTTTCCAAGATTAGGGTTTGGTGGACTCTGAAGATGAAAAGCAAAATCGGATACTTACTAAAAGAGGAGATTTCTGATGGAAAGGTACTATAGGCGTCTGCGACCCTGATGAAAAGCAATGAACGAGTAATTGAGAAGCAATGGATCAAAGGTTTTTTGCGATGAAGATGTCTAGTGTCTGCGATGAACGATGGATCAAGAATCAGATTGAAGCCTAAAGTGGTAACAGTCTTAATTTTAAGACGCCTCTAATTACCAAAATACTCTTTTGATCAATACTCATTATATAGTATATATATATATATATATATATATATTGATCTATATACAAAGATTTTCATCAAATCCTATACAAAGATCTATCTAACTAGCTAAGACCTAGCATCCGACATATAGTCTTCATCATCAAAAAAGTTCTTGCTGCTGCTGTCATCAGGAAACAACTTTTGACCAGGCGGCAAACTCGGTCCCAACTCGGAGGTGTAGGTGGAATCCCTGTTCCAGATTAAATACACATCCAACTCTCTCTCCCCCTCTGGTCCCTGGAGATGAAGTTTCATATCCCCTACAACTTCGGCAGTGATGAAATCAGTGTACTCAAGCTCGTATGTGATGGACAGAGGTGGGATCGTCCAATAAATGAGGAAATAACCAATCGATATGTGGTTTAGGTATTGCACCATTTGATTCATATCATGACAATCAAATGTGCGAATGTCGACATAGTCGACATAATCTACCTTTCCCTTCCACACATCCTGGCCGGCGGCATTCCGATGGAAATCGCCGCAGTGATGGATCTTGAGGGTGAACCTCCGACCACCTGTAAAAAACCCAAATGCAGATTAGAGAGTAAGTAATTAAAAAACATAAAACCCAAAAAATAAAAACTTGCAGCCATTGTTGGGTAAAAATACACATACGGGGACTCTTGCCCTAGTAGGGCGCTGGTTCATTAAAACCCCTAATCCTCCATTGTTTACCAAAGTCAGCCGTTGATCAATCGAAGTTTTTTCTTAATGATCATGAGTTCATACAGAAGATTTTGGTGGCGAAAAAGTGGAAATTTAAGGCAGACATGCCACGCTACCAGCTATGGTGGGAAGAAGTGGAAAGGTCAGGCCATGATAACCGTGTATATTTTCTACCTTTACCACGCAAATCCTGTTTTTACCGTGTCTATTTATTACCTTTAGCAACGCAAATTTTGTTGATCAATAATGCCAAGTACAAGTAAGATAAAATCTCTATAACGGTTATCTATAACTAAGAAAGATAACGATTATTTAGATATGCATCTATATACATTGCTTATGCCAGCAGCCCTATAGCTTCACACGAACAGCTTGGCCACCTCACCCTGCTCAAACCTTAGCTTTCCCCTTTTATACTCGGATCCTTAAAGTCACCTGATATACATATTTTAAAGGATCAGCTTTCGCTGGTGAGTTCTACGTTTTTCTAAAAGCGTTACCTTTTCTCGAAAGTTTATTCCAACGCTTGGGCCTAACGGCCTCCCCTTTTTTATAAACATTCATCAGGTATAAAACATAACAGAATTATACCAAAACATTTAACCATTTATCCATTTTACTAAGCATTGTCTATTGGAACCACGTTAGCTCCTCAGGCAACCGTCGCCACCCGAAACCTTTCATAGAGTAACCGTCGTTACCCCGGGGAACCGTCATTCCCCGCTTCTAGTTGTACAACCACCTTTTCCCTTTTCACTAGACAATATCCGCTTAGATTAAAACCTTTTCAACCTTTTAAACCTTTTCAAAAGTCCATTTAAATAACTCTTGTATTTGGACTCATAATCTTTTCAACACCAGTCCATCGCCCGTATATGGAAATAAGCGTTTCTTAAATATAATGTTATGGGTCTTGTACAACAAGGCTAATAAGATCATATTTACCCGACACTCATTCACATACATAGGCTTAGACCAAACATTCACATTTTTCATTTTTCAAAGCTTTATATAAAAGTTTCATTCTTTACATTACCCGTTTATATAACCTTCCCGAAAAGTGTAATAACAAGTAATAATAACTTTAAAGCAGTTATAAGTATCAACACATAACAAGTAAAGGCATCTCAAGTATTAATTATTTATTTAAATAACTCTTGTATATGCCCTTTTTGGCGGCAATTGCAACACAAGAGATTGTTTACATTGTTCCTCTTTGGTACCTGCAAATCTTCACAAACATTAACATCTTTAAAATGACCATAAAAGGAATCGAATACCTGATACCGATGATCATGAACCCATTTCGAAGTCGGGATCTTTGGAGTAGAATTTGAATTTCCAGAAGAATATTTAGCTGTTTGTTTCTTCTTGGTCTTTGGAGCAGCATCAGATTTGATTCCTTAGCAACTTTCTGAGAAACCACACAGTGAAGTGGAAACTCCTTATCAGAAAATATCTGATCTGAACCTTTGAGTGTATAAAATCTCTCAGGTTGAACTTTGTCAGCTTCAAACACATCCTTCTTGACTTGCTTCAGATTGACTTTCTTCAACTGTTATTGTTGTTGTACCTTTGAAACATTCACTTTAACCTGCTTCTTTTGAAATCCCAAACCTGTATGTTTTCCAGAAACCTTCTCTTCAAAATCAGATGGTTTATGCCCGTTCTTTGCAAGACGAGAAAACTCTGCTTTAACCTTGTTAATATCATTCGGAGCATCAACTATCGTTTCAGCAATGTCAGTAGGTAAACTTGCAGATTTCTCTTTGTCATCAGATGAAGAACTAGACACACCCTTTGGAGCTTCAGAAGTTGTAGCACTCTGGCCTTTGTTCTCATTCCTTTCTTCAACAAATTTGGAACCAACAAACTTAGAATAATCACCAGTCTCAACCGTTTCTTTCAAATCATGAACGCCTTCTTTAAGACTTCCTGGTGGTGACACGGTTTTGTTAAACATCTTCTCAAAATTCTCATCTTTGGCCAGAAAACTTGTAAAAGATTGTGAGTTAGTAACATTGTTCAAAAGACGTTTTGAATTAATGACTTCAATCTTTAATTCAGAAATTCTTTGATAAGCTTCACCCAACTCTTTTTCTATTGCAATGAGCTTCTTTGCCACTTTATTAGTTTCATACTTTTGCAATCTTAACTCATCTAATCCAGCCAACAATTCCTTCTCAAGTTTATCTTCATTTCTTTTCTGAATATCCAAATTTGCATTTTGCAACTTGTTCACTCTAACCAACTCCTTCTTCTCATCAAGTAACTTTTCCATATCAGTCTGATAAGATTGAATCTTAGTAGCTTGATCATCAGAAAGTTGAGTAAGTGTATCAAGTCTGAACTTAGATTTGTCAAAAAGATTTTGAAAATCCTTTGCAGTATCCTCAGCTTCATCTTTCCATTTCTTCACTTCTTTGACTAATCCAGTATTTTCCTCAGATAACTTTTTATTTTCTGTTCAAACTCTTGTGTAACATTTTGAAATTTTAATTCTTTCTCAACAATCTCTGCTTGTAGATCTGAAAATTTATCTTTCTGAGAAGAAAATTCTTGAATTAGATCTGCTAACTTTTGCTGTTCATTTGCCAGTTCTTCTATCTTTCTTTTATTTTCATCAACCAACAACCCACTTTCCTTTATCAATCCTTCTATCTTCTTGTCTTTCTGAGAACAAAACTCACAAACTGATTCATAGCCACTATTTCCAGAACCACTTATTTCAGATTCAGAATCAGTTACGTCTTCTTCATCATCACTATGAACAACTTGAGCAATCAGAGCACGAAATGCAGACTCATCACCTTCCTCAGCAGCCCAATCATAATCTACATACCAGTGTTCTGATTCAGAAGTAATAGCAGTTAAAGCAAGGGATGGAGAATCATCAGAAGTTCGTCCCCAGTTATATTGTTTATCAACTTGAGAAACTAAAGCTGTTGGAGACTTGGATGAAGAGGCATTTGTTTTTGAACATTCACGAGCAAAATGTCCGAAATTAGAACATTTGAAGCATTTTGCTTTTGATTTATCTATTCCAACCTTGCCATCTGGATTTAAACTTTGAAATCCTATCTTCTTTTTAATCTTTTAACTCTTTGAGCTAACATTGCCAATTGCCAATTGATATCTATTTTCTCAAGATTATCAGGATCAATCTGATCAAAATCTTCTTCAATCAGATTAGATGTTGTCAAACCACCATTCAACAATCCATAATATGAAGATAACAAGGCTGAGATTAATGCCAAGTTCTCATCCGGTGTTTTTGCTGAATATGAAGTCGTACTTGAATGATTTGGAATAGTGAAGTTACATCCTCTTGATGAATTTCCAAAATTTCTTGAACCATGACCAGCAACAAAAGCTGTTTGAGGTGGAATTGAGCAGTTGACTTGTTTGATGTCATCATTTCCATCTCTCTAGCATGAAGCCTTTCGGTCAAATCATGAAATGATAATGCAGAATATTCTTTATCATGAGTAAGCAATAATACATAGTTTTCCCACTTTTCCGGTAATGCTTCCATCAATTTCTCTTTCAATTCCTCCTCGGTCTTTTCAATTTTAACCACTTTCATCTCACTAATCAGATGTGAAAACCTTGAAACAAGAGCAGAAATATTTTCTTTTTCATAATATTGAAAAATTTCAAATTCCTTGTTCAACACTTTTCGTCTTCTCTTCTTATATTGGTCATTACCATCACATCGAGCATATAAAGCATCCCATAACTGTTTAGCTTTCTTGCAAGTACTGAATTGATGCAACAACTCGGTAGGTAAAGCCATGGTAAGATAACCATAAACTTTTTGTTCAAGATCATAACTTTTTCTTCCATCCTTATCAAAATCTTGAATTTCTTTATACTCTCCATTGTCAGTTGGACGTACATACAACTTTCGAATCCGAATCCATAAATCAATATCATTTGTGCTGATGTATATAGAAAAACGTTGCTTCCAATTTTGATGATCTTCCAACTTTAACAGCTTAGGAACTTTCTGACTTGTTCCTATTTTATTATCAAAATTGAGCATAGCTTGTACCGTGCTTTGCATAGCCGCAAATGCTTGAAAATCAGACATTTTTCACCGAAAATGATACTTTAAAAACTTCAAACCCAGAAACGAAGGTCTTCCAAGTGGATTTTGGGGGGAAAACTAGAGTATACTGGCCGTTGGGCTAGTAAACGTCTAGATCTCGTCGAGACGGTCGTTTTGGCTGGTATTGGGTTCCGTAACTCTTAACGGTTCTCAAGTTACGTCAGTTTTAGTGAAGGTCACTTTTCTGCCAGCGGACGAAACTTGTACTCAGCGGACCAGTTCTGGACCAACTTACCCAGCGGACCAGATTTTGTACCTGTGGACCAGACACAGACCAGATTTTCTCAGCGGACCAGATTTGGTACAGCGGACCAAAATGGTACGGCGGACCAAAAATAACTGCCACTGACCAACTTGAAGATTGCCTAGCGGACCAGCGGTGGACCAGTAGCGGACCAGAATTTCTTCGAGTGGACCAGAAGCTTTCGAAGCTGATTTCGACAGATCTTCGCGAATTTTAACTTTTGGAGCTGAAATTTGATTCCGTAAGGTGCGAAATCACTCCAGGAACACTCAGAAATCATTTTTCACCTCGGAAACACTCGGAATTGGAAGAATTTGATGAAAAATGAAGAAAACCCAAACTTTCTCTCTCTAAAAATCCGAAAATTGATCAAAAACACAGCAGTAGAGCAACCAAATGCTCTGATACCACTTGTAAATGACGCGTACGATCTTGCTAGTGCATGATGTGATCGGATTCGGTAACAACAATGTAAATAAACGTTTCCTTTATTGATTTCAAAGCTCAAACACTTAGAGAGAGTTTACAGGTTACACACTGAGAAACACACAGTTAAAAGCTTACAAACCTCAACAACTAACTCTCTCTAAACGAGTTAAACTATTTATACAAAATCTGTCCAGCGGACCAACTAACCAGCGTACCAGATGGTCCGGCGTACCATCTGGTCCGCCCCTGGTCCGCTGAGACCAGAATACACAAAAATCTCAATTACACAGACATATCAACAAGACCTAGCACTAGACATCAAAACATGCTCTAACTTACCTCATAGTTACACTTTTATTTTGTTGGATCTTCACTCTTAATTTTTGAATTCTTTAGCATGGTAATGTGCATGATGATATGTTGTATGATACTAAACTCCAACATAAATTTGTACCTAATTATCTATGTGATTTCTTGAATAATTCTTTACAAAATTGAGTAATCCTTTTTCTAATCAAACTGCTACGCATTACCTTTTCAATGGCAATGGGCTCTTGATTGGATTTCTCTTTAGACCTCAGTCCTTTTGTCACAATAGCAGTGTGCTACCAGATATATATATATATATATATATATATATATATATATATATATATATGTATGTGAGCAGCTGTTGAACCATTTCAGCCATGATAAATAGTTTGTTTTCATCCGATCTTCATATGAGAAATGTTTATATAACATACGTGTTTATGCGTGCTAAACTTTGAGAATCTAGTCCTTTGTTTATGGTATATAAATTGATTAATTATTAAAGTGCCGGTTTAAACATAAGTTGCTTAGAATTACATGATTAGTTATGTGTATGAAACGTGTTAGGAACCCAAAAATGACATATTGTGAATGTATTAACTTGATTAGGTATGAAAACCATACACCATACAAAGTCCTAAGTCTCCTACCTCCTTGGGAATGACAAGACGGTGTGAAGTTGCCCCATCAACTTTGGACCGTATGGGTTGTGTTGGTTAGTTTATGGACTTATATGCTAGAGAAATGTCATATTAGGGTCGTATGCTAGTATATAAGGTGTTCGGATAATTGTATGCATTGTATGGTAAAACCCTCATGATAGACAACATGCTAGTATGCGTTGACCACATCAACCGTTATCTGAACCGTTATTGCATGAAATGTGAATTTCGAATTTCAATGTTACTATGAATCATGTGAACTTAATTGGTCATAAATCCGTAAAGTACCAAATCAATCAATGGGTCCTCGTGTTAACTTGATAAGTCTTAAGTCATTCTATGTTACTTGCTACTTGTTAGGCAAATTCAGATCTTTGCGTTTTCTTTAAACAATGAGTCTATTAGACAAACACTGATTGACTTGACACACACAACTTCCTCATACTCAAATTCCTTTCTCTTCAACTCATTGGGGTTATTAGCGGATGCAAACGCGTAAACCGAAAACCAGACATAAAATGAAAATCTCACCTCCAGCATTGGGTAAGTAGTCGTAGGCTACTCGGATTATTATGGTTCTTTTTCATATTGAATTTTATATTTCAGATACCTATGTTAACATGTCATTTTATTTGACCTTGCCACTAGACACAATACCCGTAATACACTCGTTCGACTTTTCACATAGAAACACTTGATAAAAGAAAACCACTCTCTATACTTTTAATTTGAGTTCCTTTTTAATTCTTCAAACATTTGACATCTTCTCAACATCTGGTACAAATTCTTGACCATAACACCCCTCACTCCTTTTGGAGTAGGAAACCTGAATTCTTTCGATACGTTAATATCAATTCGACTTTTCAAACAATTGTAACTGATTTAAATTTCGGGACGAAATTCTTTCAACAAGGGGATGATGTGACGACTGAGAAAACTTTTCTTTATCTTGTGACCAACTTGATAACCACGTTATTCAATTTTCGCGACGAAAATTCTTCAACAAGGGGATACTGTGACAATCCGTCTTTTCAGGTCCTTTCTGATTTATCTAAACCTAAACTATTATAAATGTTGTGTGAACATTTATGTGTTTGACTTGTGTTGACCTTATTATCTAGGGTTTGTATAACTAGCAATACGAGCATACACTTGAGTCTAGACGTTTTGTATTTTTTGATTTTATGTAAACGTTTTAATATTTTATATTGCAATTGAACTCATGATTTTATATGATATATATATATATATATATTCACATGTTATTCTACGATCTTATGTGACAATGCGTCACGTGATTATACGTAACGTTTCTATTATTATATGTGAGTTTACATGCATTGCTACGATTCCTGATTTACCATTTTACGTGGAAAAAAAAAGATATATATTTTTATGGAATTATAGTTGTGATTTTATGTGGTGAATCAAGTGTCATACTTTATAAACGTTAGGTATATTTGGACGTACACTCGCGTATTAACTGTTAAAGCCATCCCCCGTTAACCCCATTAGAGTTTGTTAACACTTTTAAACAATGAGGGACGAGTCATGTAATTATTCAAGCTCTATTTCCAGTATATAACTTAGAGGGACCATTTCTGCCAAAAGACCAACTTGATTTTCTTTTATGTGAAATTGAGGGACAATTTTTGCTCATAACTCAAAGTCGATTTGAGTTTCTTTTGAAACTGTCATTGGCAATGGCAACGCTTCTCGTCACGTATACGACCTCCTCCGATTCAATGGTGTTAACTCTTAGTTATGGCTGTTTGATTGACTTAATCACCCTCACCATCATCATTTGAGCAAACAATCAACTTATCTCTCTCGTTTCTCTCTAAACCGACCCAACAAAAGAAAAAGGAAAACCTCACCGAAACTAAGATTTCCGACCAAACATCACACTGACGACCACCAACGATCACTACACTCTGATCGTGAGCCACTGTTGAGCAACCGGAAGTCATCAGAAGTGCAAATTGAGATCGTGTTCGGGATTCACGTTCGAGTTACGGATTCAGTTTCGGCTTCAAAAACGCACCATCTTGTTGGATTTAGGTGTCCAGACCCGACAAAATCAAGTACCCAACCCGGTCAAGACCCGTAAGAGTTACACCAGAGGCAACGGGTTTTAAAGTCCGCTTACTTTTATAACCGACAAATTCGCAGAAGAATTAATTATTTGTTTATTAAATGGTTTAATAGATAAATAATTAATTAGTTAATTATTATTAATCATTAAGATTAATTAAGCGACAAAAGACGTTAAATATTATTTACGTGTTAAACAACCATCAACGAATTAGTCTTTGACTAATGTTCGTTAAAACTCGGCATGCGACAAATGTTTAAAAGTTAAAGGTTTGTCGCACAATTAAATGGTTTGAAAAGGATTGGCCTAAACTCGAGGGACTTAAAGGAAAATTAATTAGTTATAAATAACTGATTAGAGGAGACTCGAAACCCGATTCCAGAGATTAGAAATTTCGCCCCCCCCCCCTCCTCCTCTCCCTCTCCCTTTGCGATTTCGACCAAACCGTAGGTCGCCGTCGCCGCCGTTTTTCTCTGGTGATTCTTCTGATCGCGTGTGAGAGAAAGGAATCCCAATCCACCGCCGAGACGCAGCCGCCGCGACATCCCTGTCCGCCCCGCTGCCCCGTCGTTCCCCGCCGCCGACCGCCTCCCTCCGCTGCCGCCGTCCGCCGCGCGGTCCTTCGCCGCCGCCGTAGCCGTACCGCCGGTGCCGCCTGTCACCGAGCCGCAGCAGCGGCCTGCGACCATAGCCGGCGCATCCTATCGCTCAGCCGCCGCCGGTTCCTACCGCCGACACACCCCGCCGTGAACCGCCTCCGTGAGGCGCGTTCGTTCGTCGTCCGCAAACCCTAGTTCGCGCCCGATCCGACGTACGAGATTTTCTCGGTGCAAGATTCACCGAATAGTAAATCCGTATCCGCGAGGAAAGTCAGATTCGTCAGACGAATCACGTCCTGCAAAACCCTAGCGTCACCCGTTGACTTCCGGTGTCTCAAGCGTTTGTTTGAATCACCGCTCAGGTATATCTAAACTTGTTATTAGCTTAGATTTAATCGTTTATATATTTATGATTGTGTCGCGTTTTGTTTAATGCGTTTTTGTTGTTTGCGCGCTTGGTGATTGTCGTATCCTGTTGCTTTGGTTTACATTAATTAACTGGTTTCGCGTTAGTAAATTAAAATGTTTTCCGCTGCGTATTAAATTAAATGTTAATTTAATTATTTAAATTTAATTTACTCGGTAATTGATTAAATAATTATTTATTGTAACTAATTATTTTCATATAAAAAAAATGTTGCTATTACCGTGTTGTTTTATTTTGGATTGGCCCACTTTTACTGGGTTCAAAGTTGTATTTTGTTTAAAATAGAATAGTATTGTTTTAAATTGTAACTGCTCACCTTCGCTTGGACGAACGAGACGAGTTTGATACAAGGACCCATTTGAGATTATCCCTTTTGGGATTTTTCGAAAATGGCTAGAAGCCAAAACAAGAGCGACGTTTCCAGATGACACGCAGGAGCTTGTTGAAGCTAGTGGGAGCAACTAAATCGATCAGGGAGTTTTTCTATTCTCGTGGTTGATTTACTTTTACGTCCCTTGACCTTCCTCGATATTGTCATAGGCTCTGACAATATCAAAACCCCTGCATGGCCGGATATGTACATGTGTGTTTGCTTGTTTTTGGTTGCTTGTCTTAATTTGATTAACGCGCCAACTAAAATCCAAACTTAGTTTTATCGATATAAAACTAATTTTTCAATCGATTAAATAAAAGTCCTAATTTTATTACGACTTCATAAAATTTATTAACCAATTTAATTCGACATTAAATTCAGAATTTTCGATAAAGTAATCGAACATTAATAAAATTGGTTATCGTCTCGCGACACGTAGATCATTAATACTTAGGTTATTTAAATGATCGTTCCGAGTGAGATAGGATTCATAAAATCTGTCGTCACATTAAATATTAAAATATGACCTAATAATCTTATCTGGTAAGCCTAAAACCGGTAGTCTATGCCATCCTATGTCAAGTCTAACTTGGAACATATTGACCGATACATCCGTGTTGGAGTATTTCAACACCGCACGTGGTGTTTAGGGTATCTTCCAAGGTGAGCGTATTGGAGTATTTCAACACCGTCGCGCACGCTGACCACTTAGGACAACTACTATTTTCTTTACACGCACCTTTGGTATTGGAGTATTTCAACACCGTACCTCTGGTCGGCATTTAGACAGAATGGGCATATATGGGGCTAAATGTATTTCGTTGATCCGTTCGCGAAAGCCCCATAACGGGAGTTGTGACTATTGCTCACAAGTGACAATCGTTGTCCAATCAGTTACTTAGAAATTTTGAAAGCACTTTACGATGTCTGGAGAAATTGTCTAACTGACTGGATTCCCATTTCCTAATCAAGATTAGCTTGCCATCCTTGAATACGAATCATAACATCGAAACACTAAAACATTTGCCTATTGTTTCAGATGGCTAACCGCGCAAACCAAGAGATTTTCCATCTCAAGTATCTCCTTGAGAAGGAGAACTTGATGGCGCCAACTTCCTTGATTGGGAAAGGAATCTGAAAATCGTTCTAAAAATGGCTAACATGGAAATCGTGTTAGAGGCTGAGGTTCCTGAGGAACCTGAAGCTGACACGGGCGCGGCGCGAAACGCCCATAACACACTGCGAACAAATGCCAAAAATGTCGCGTGTCTTATGCTAGCCACCATGAATTCTGAGATTCAGAAGAACATAGTTGACAGGACAGCTTTTCAGATGATCGGTGATCTGAGGGGCATGTTTGAAACTCAGGCCCGACAGGAGCGCTATGACACCGTTGTGACACTCATTCGCTGTCGCATGGCAGAAGGCGCTTCCGTCAGCCCTCATGTCCTAAAGATGAAGGGTTACATCGACTGTTTAGCAAAACTGAATTACGTCATCCCCGCCGAAATGGCGACTGACCTGATTCTTCACTCACTGTCCAGTGCCTTCACCCCTTTCCGGGTAAACTTTAACATGCACAGCATGGTAAAGACAGTGACTGAACTTCACGGTATGCTTAAGACTGCTGAAGTTAATTTTGTTAACGGCAAGGTACCCGATGTACTCGCAATACGATCAGGAGGCGTCAAGAAGCCCGAGGTCAAGAAGGGTAGGAGTGGGAACAAGAAGAAAGGCAAGGCAGCTATCACCAGAGCGTCTGGAAGCTCCCAGAAAGGCAAGCCTAAGGCAACCAAAGCACCGCTGCCTGAACAGCGTGATTGTTTTGAATGCCACAAGATGGGGCACTGGAAAAGAAACTGCCCAGAATATCTTGCCAAGGTGAAGAGTGGAAAAGCCCAGACGGGTAATTCCTCAGGTATACACATAAGTTCATGTTGTATGATGCTTCACTTATTCCTACAAAATATATGTTTGACATACTTTACATTTTGTAGGTGCATGAAGCTGATAGGAAGCATACCAAGAAGACACTGAACTGCCCTGCGATTATTGCAGTTGAATAAAGTTCGTGTCCCTTGAGTTTTCATTTTAAACAATTCTTGGTGTTTTGAAACAACTTGTTTTGTTTGGTTTCCCTGGCTGTTTTCCAAGATGAACAAATGCTTTCCTTGGATTTTGATTATGACATGTTTTGACAATGGTTGATTTTCGAAACATACATTATTTGTTTTTAATCTACTTTGAATTTGATTCAACCTTTTGTTAGATTAAGGTTCAAAATCCCATAACAACATACCTTATAGCCTGGTGCACTTGATTTGATCAAGGCTTGCTTAAATGCGACATGATGACCTTTTGTTATCATACCCCATCAAAGTTGTAATGCCTTATGCGTCTATTGTAATTGTTACGAGACAACGCATGACGCAACGGTAGTTCAAAAAGTCCTATGACTTTGAACCATCCGACGTCAAGAATATTAAATCAAGTCGAACCGATTGAAGATCACTGTTTCGATCCACAACCGTATGAACATATCAATCCTCTGTTTCAAGCAGACATTTGTTCATATAAGTTCGAATCACCAGCTGAATCACTACAGGAATAATCACCTGCTGATTATAACATTGTAGAATGGTCACACCAATTCTGGTGCTCATTATCATTACACATTCATGTGCATACCTACACACATCTTGGAAATCTTGGACTACACCCATTATACTCACGTTTGTTTGAATCCGACATGCACTAAGTGCTTTGTACAACGGTTCACAGTTTAATCTAGAAACCAATAAACACAAGACTGATGACTTGCCACAACAAAAGCCCTTGACATTTTGTAACCATAACGACCCTTCATACATCACTTGCATAACTAACTTCTAATCCCAAGACCAGTATCTTGCGAAGATGGAATTTAGTAATTACATGTCCAAAGCTAGATCTTTAAATATCTAGAGAAAGTTGATTCTGATAAATCACTGAACCATGTAATGCAGCTCTCGCATCTAAACGAAATGAGCAGACCAACAATGTTTCACCAACAATGGATTGTTGCTTAACGAAACATAGTGACATTCTGATTAGAGTTTGTATGTTAACCTTACCTGAATAAGGGAAATGTTCTCTAATGTCGGACCCGAGAGTCCGATGGAATAAATCATCGTCTCGATCATCACGAGATACTTTCAAACAATCATAGACGAATGTGTCTCCATGCTATCAAACTCAGAAATGACTTTGTTGATCGTCTTTGAACTTATGAGTAAGTCATAACATCTGGATGCTAAGCATTCGATTACCGTACCATATGCTACGACATCGAACAATTTCGTTCTTGAGAACGAAATTTAATTGCCACGTTTTCTTCGTGCAAATTTAACATCCAAAAGGTTTGAAAAACAAATGATGATAGGAATGTCAATCTGCCTAAATCAAGTGGGAGCATTGCCACTGATCCTTACCGGAATAACGATAAAAAAATGCCGATTTAAAGTTCATCTAAATTTACTGAGTTAAATTTTAAATGACACCTCAACTGTTTTAAGTTTCAAGATTAAAATTAAGTATTGATCATTACATGACTGAGCAACCACTAAAACGATCAATCTCTTGAAATGATTCGAATCGTACTAAATATGATACGAAAGGAAATCCAATACTTAGATATTGCAAGAATGTCGCTGTAAAGTGCTACGCCATGACCATAGATGGAAAATCAAATCATCACTACTAGACACTGATGAAAGGAAATATATGTTCATTATCAGCGTACTGATTATACTCGTTGAATATTAATAGCCACCTTAATTGAATCTGAACTAAGAATGCTATGAAACATTCAAAGGGTTAATTCGACTCTGTAGATAGTCGGTTAACATGCTCAAGTGATAACACAGTCTAACATGTGATCACCAAGGACACTACATTATCACAAGTTGGATTCATTTAAGAAGACTCACTGTTCAAGATAAGCATTGAATCTTAAGAAACAACTAATAATGGCAATACCAAAACAAAACTCAAGGACATGATAACGAATTCGTGAATTCAATGATCAAGCTAGATCAGTGGAATAACACTACTACATAGTGCGTGAATTCTGCATCATATTGATTTTGATATTAGAGTTGGATGTCGAACATTAACGTCTTGCACCAAATCATTCGAATTCCTCTAATGTGTTAGACAAAAGTCTGAATTCTGCATAACGTGTTCAAATTTTATACGTTTTATTAACAATGAATATTCCGCTAATATTATAAAAGTTCTTCGTCGATCAGACATTGCGGGAGCAACGCCTGAAGCAAGACTCTTCTGACTTTGGACTCAAGATGTTGACTTCCAGACTCACAAGGCCTCATTAGAGAATGACGTCAGGACGTAACTCGCATCAGATTGTCTTCATGGATTTAATTATAAGACAATTCTGATTGTTGGTATACTCAACGGTATCCTTCGACCTGAGATACATGAGCGACCTCCCCTCTGCCAAAGAACATTCTTTGATTGTAGCTTAACTCTGTCGCGTAACTGCCAGCCATAACGGTTACTTTTGGGAATGTATCTGAAGCTTAGTGGGATCTGTATGTAGTCAATATGGGATTATGTACTCTAGCATTAATAATGTGACAGTTTGACATCGTGGGCCCTCTCGTTAGTTCCAAGTGTTAAGTGTAAGGCCATACCCAAACTTACTGTGTGTTTGATTGAACCACTTCGAACAGAAAAACGAGAAATACAATGATCGAACACGGAAGAGAATGAATATATCCATGTCTCTGGTT
This sequence comes from Deinandra increscens subsp. villosa, assembly GCA_039602395.1. NCBI lineage: Eukaryota > Viridiplantae > Streptophyta > Magnoliopsida > Asterales > Asteraceae > Deinandra > Deinandra increscens. The sequence goes on from JBCNJP010000025.1 coordinate 24,648,088, forward strand.
CGATTGATGTCTCATACAGAAAGGATCTGATGACTTTACAAATTCCATAAGTCTAAACTATATCACAAGTTTATTGATATGCCTTGATTGTTTTGACTTGAAGTGTCATGACTGGTTGGGACAGCCACATGTAGCTAGAGCACCTCTGACTGTTTCTTGATTTATAGTCGCGCTCAGTCCAAGTGGGAGACTGTTGGATTTAGGTGTCCAGCCCGACTAAATTAAGTACCCGACCCGGTCAAGACCCGTAAGAGTTACACCAGAGGCAACGTGTTTTAAAGTCCGTTTACTTTTATAACCGGCAAATTCGTAGAAGAATTAATTATTTGTTTATTAAATGGTTTAATAGATAAATAATTAATTAGTTAATTATTATTAATCATTAAGATTAATTAAGCGACAAAAGACGTTAAATATTATTTACGTGTTAAACGACCATCAACGAATTAGTCTTTGCCTAATGTTCGTTGAAACTCGGCATGCGACAAATGTTTAAAAGTTAAAGGTTTGTCGCACAATTAAAATTGTTTGAAAAGGATTGGCCTAAACTCGAGGGACTTAACGGAAAATTAATCAATTATAAATAACTGATTAGAGGAGTCTAGAAACCCGAATCCAGAGATTAGAAATTTCGCCCCCCCCCCCCCCTCTCCTCTCCCTCTCCCTTTGCGTTTTCGATTAAACCCTAGGTCGCCGTCACCGCCGTTTTTCTCCGGTGATTCTTCTAATCGCGTGTGAGAGAAAGGAATCCCAATCCACCATCGAGACGCAACCGCCGCGACATCCCTGTCCGCCCCGCTGCCCCGTCGTTCCCCGTCGTCGACCGCCGCCCTCCGCAGCCGCCGCCGTAGTCGTACCGCCGCTGCCGCCCGTCACTGAGCCGCAGCAGCGGCCCGCGACCACAGCCACCGCCTCCCGTCGCTCAGCCGCCGCCCATCGCCATCGCCGGTTCCTACCGCCGACACACCCCACCATGAACCGCCTCCGTGAGGCGCGTTCATTCGTCGTCCGCAAACCATATTTCGCGCCCGATACGACGTATGAGATTTTCTCGGTGCAAGATTCACCGCGTAGTAAATCCGTATCCGCGAGGAAAGTCAGATTCGTCAAACGAATCACGCCCTACGAAACCCTAGCGTCACCCGTTGACTTCCGGTGTCTCAAGCGTTTGTTTGAATCACCGCTCAGGTATATCTAAACTTGTTATTAGCTTAGATTTAATCGTTTATATATTTATGATTGTGTCGCGTTTTGTTTAATGCGTTTTTGGTGTTTGCGCGCTTGGTGATTGTCGAATCCTGTTGCTTTGGTTTACATTAATTAACTGGTTTTCGCGTTAGTAAATTAAAACGTTTTCCGCTGCGTATTAAATTAAATGTTAATTTAATTATTTAAATTTAATTAACTCGGTAATTGATTAAATAATTATTTATTGTCAATACTTATTTTCATATAAAAAAAAATATTGCTATTACCGTGACCCGAATGCCACTTTCGTAACCCAACACATCTTGCGTCTCTGGTTCAAGGTAACAACTTTTCCACATTAATCGCTCGTTCTCTGGGTTCTTAGCCGTGTTTTCACGTTTTTTCGGCGACCGGAGATAACTACGGCGAGTTTAGGGTTCGGGTGAAGAAGACGACACCCCACCCGTAATGTATATGTAATACGTTTTCTGGTTCTGAACTCAGTTGAGATGTTGTCTGGTTTGTTTGGTCGCTTGTGTGGTACGCAAGGGGCGTGGGTTCGAAACCCAGCCCAGAAGCTTTCCTGCCTTTCTCTTTTCCTCCTACAATCCGGTTTTGGTCCCATGTACTATACTATGTAAAAGATTTTCTGTCCATCAACAATCCAAGTCGACGAACTGCAGGTGGTTAGCGCCTTGAAGGGTTAGGTGAGAGGTCGCAGGTTCTACTCCAAGCCTCCACACTTTTTCAGTTTTATTTGTTTTTGCGATTTTAGACCGTTGAGTGAACAAAAACTCGTTTAGAATGGTTTCTTCGGAATATTTAAAGCCATAAAAATATGTCATGGGCTATTAAATCCCGTAAAACATATTTTTTAATTGTAAACATGTTTGACTTGTCGTTTTAAACTAAAATATAATACTAATATATATGGATTTAAAACTTGTGTGTTTTTACATAAAAGGTAATATATATATATATATATATATATGTATGTATGTATTGCATAGATTAACATATAAACGTATATGGTTAGTTTATTGAAACGATTAGACATTTTATGTTAACTTTAAATATATATATATATATATATATATTGATTTGTAATCTCGTTATTTGGCATCATTTGCACGTTTGAGTTATATATTATGCTTACATTTATTTTGGAGCTTTGAACTTAGAAAATATATATTATTGATATATATATATATATTATATTTTTTCGCGTTATTTTGATAATCACTCGGATTCTGCAAAAGTGCCATTCTCGACTTGTTCCGGACTCCACAACCATTTGTTTCATCATTTACGATAGATCAAGTCGTTTTAGTCGAACACACACTTATATATATATATATATATATATATATATATATATATATATATATATATATATATGCTCGTTAGGTGATTGGTAGATTACACAAGACCTGCTATTTGCTACTTGTTTTGGTTAATTATCTGGGATTGTTGTGCACCCAAAGGTGAGTTTCACGGCCACTTTTTATCTACATGCATGATTTACACAACTGAGATAGTTAGAATTTTATATATCACTTGAAGTACTTGAAGCACACTGATATAACAAAGTCCTTCTTATGGTACCGTTAGTATTAATGACGACAGTGGGAGATATATTGTTGTACTACTGGGTCTGACAAACCCCACCCGGGTCAGTCGCGCTGACTCGATTGGATATTGAACGGGTGTTATATTCGTCCTAACCACAACAAGGCAAACTGCATAAACTGTAAACAACTGTTAGCTTCGGTGACCATCAACGTGCGAAGTTTCATGTATATAGCCTAGCTAGCTATTTGATATATCTTAGTGATTATGCTCTTACAACTTGACTGTTGTTGAACAATCAATCTTAAGCTCAACTCGAACTGTTTTTGAACCGATAAACCTGTGAACTCACCAACCTTTGTGTTGATACTTTTTAGCATGTTATTTCTCAGGTTGCGGATGTTCGAGTATCACGAGTACGCATGCATGAGCCTTTAAAGATCCTTTTAGTGTCTTTGGGAAAACCACGTCACCTTGGATGACGATGTTTTTACATTAACACTTTCATTGTATTCACGCTTCCGCAATTGTAAAACGATGTGTTTATATTTTAATGAAATAAACTGCCTTTTTGTTAATTATTGGTTGTTTGGTGTAACTAATGGACTGCGATCCTGGTTTGTCACGCTCCCTGCGGGGCGTTATCGCGCATGGGATTTTTGGGGGTGTGACAGCTTCTCAGAATTCTTCTTACCAAAATGACCGCGTTTACGTTTGCGATCAAACTTCTTCCCAGATGAAGAAGAGGGTGAACAGGTATCAACAACAGGTTTGGATTGTTCAGAAGCCTTCCTGGTAAAGGAAGTACCTTGGCGTGTAGCCTGATAGGTCAGGCAATGTGCCAAACGAACGGCGGCTTGCAGGGTAGTTGGGTTGGAAGACATCACATTTCCTTAGATGTTAGGTGTTAAACCCCAAATGTAACGTTCAATCTTCTTATATGGTGGAGTTACCATTAAAGAACAAAGGTGAGCAAGTTCACGGAATCTCTTAGTGTATCCAGCAATATGAGATCTATTCATGGTGAGTCCCCAGAATTCAACTTCCAAGCGTTGAAGTTCCTCACGTGGGCAGTATTCATCTCCCAGTAGTTGTTTCAATTCTTCCCAAGGCATAGCGTGTGCTTGGTCAGTTCCGACGGTTTTGGCAAGCGAATTCCACCATGAGAGAGCACCATCAATGAATGTGCAAGCAGCAAATTTGACCTTAGAGTAGTTGGGACAGTTACTGATACGGAAGATAGATTCAGTCTTTTCGAACCAACGAATAAGACCAACAGCACCTTCGGTACCCTTGAAATTGATGGGTTTACAGTTCATGAAATCCTTATAGGTACATTCACGGGCACCTGAAACGTTAGACATAACCTTGAAAATAATTCGGGGGGATTTATATTCTCGGATTTCCAACATTTTATCGAAGGTCTTACCACCAGGAGCACCTTCAGGGTGGCCTCCAGCGGCGCGATTAGCTTCATTAGCAGCGATCTCATCAGCAATACGTTGGGCGACTAAGGCCTCGACTTGTTCAGCGTTCAATGGCGCAAGCGGAGGTGAATCAGCTCGGTTGGCTCGTGGGCGTCCTCGGCGTCCAGACATGTTTTTCTTAATTCGCGAACGTAATCAAGAAATATAATTAGACAATATATGACAATACATAGTCTACATATCTAATGTGAACAACCATACATGCATAACAACCATAACAACCATACATCCATAAGAACCTACAATGAAAGTAATACAACATAGTTAATTAATATCCGAAAACATCCACCATGACAAATACTACAATTCTAATACAAACATACCATAATTGTTTCAAAAGTCGGAGGCGCAGCTCCCTTTGTCAAAATACATCATAGTTTTCATACACTAATTAAACACGATACAAAAGCTTCACTAGGTAGTATCACTAGTACGGGCCTCTGGGAAATGGCGGCAGTGGTGGCATGAAGAACAAACCAACAGCCTGGCTGAGTGTAGCCATGAATGTCTGAAACATCATCATCGTATCCTCCATAGCCTGCATGCGTATCTCGAATATCTCCATAGTCAGCATCGTGGTAGTGGTCGAGTTAGAAACATCTGTAAGGTTTGCATGTAGGGAGTCCATAGCAAAACCGGTAGCAATGGCATGACCCTCGATTGACGTCAGTGTGATAAGACAGCAATGAACGAAGCTCAGCAATAACACGACGAATGGCATCATCATGCCCAGATAAACGAGACTGGATGGAAAGGAGGTTAGGCAGAAGGACAGGAACACCATCATAGATGGGAGGAGTGTGTGCAGCAACTGAGCCAGATGACTCTCCTATCTTATGAATGTATGAAACAAAAGGTGGCTCCGGGACGGATGGAATAAATTGTGGCTCAGGGGCGCACTGCCTTTTTTGGGCAGGCTCATCAACAAGGGCAGTAGTCATAGGACGAGTGCGGATCACATATTTCCTAGGCGTATGTTTTAACCTATGACCACCTAGAGCAAGACATTAAAGGCGATGTGTCGGTGCAGGGAAAAAAGACGAAGGGTCAAGGACATGTGTAGGAGGGAGAGACATAGGAGGGTCAAGAATAGAGACAATGGGGTCAGGAATGGACATCACTGCGACGGGAGGGTAGAATGTAGCGGGAATGGTCTCCTCGGGCTCATCCTCGTAGAACTCGTCATCTGACGTAATCGGATTCCAGTTGTCCTTCGTAGTGTCAGCCTGAGTCGAATGGTCGGGGAAAGGTGCAGTCTCTGGGACTGGTGAAGAAGGCGTATACTCCGGTGATCGTGGTGCCTGCTCAGCAGAAGATGGAGTGTAGTCCGTCTCTGGCTCAGAGTTAGATGGTATAACAATGGTCTCCTTGTTTGCCATGCTGTGACAATTCCAATTTATAACAATGATATATATAATACTTTTATTAGGCAATCAACTAAAAGAAATCACATTGGTTTGTAAGTTGGCACACATACAAGGCAATGCATGAATGCACACACACATAAATGAATGATGCAGAGCTTAGGCTATAGACTTTGTTTTAAAGCTAAACTTTGTTTTATCAAGTTATCAAAACTTGTGAATTCACTAACTTTATGTTGACATTTCAAGCATGTTAATCTCAGATGAATGACATGTGAAGTGGTCGTCTATTAATAAAGGAGTCACACGCTAGGAACAAGTCTTTTGAGGGATTTCACATGCATTTCTTTATATAATAAATCTTATAAAATTTTGTTTCGATGCGAACTCATATTTACTGCTTTTGGGTTGTAATCTAAATACTATGACATGTTATTTTATGAATACTTTTTAATAAAATCATATAGTTGTCGTTCAATATAATCATAGCTACGATCCATGATCGTCACCCCTCGTGCTCCCGCAAAGTTTCTGGCGGGGTGTGATAATTTCCCATTTCAATGAAAATGTTTGGAAACTCTATCGGATTGATGTCAATTATGCGTTTGCGTTCCTAAATATGTGTGGCCTCGTTGGATTCTAAATTGTTTGTTTCGCAAACCCTCTTTAGCGTTATGTACGTTGGATGAATTCTCACCAATGGATTCACGAGTCTCCAAGTTGCATGGTTATGGGATTACATGTATACACGGAGACAAATAGGCATGTTAACGAGTTGCGAACCTACGTGCATCTTCTAGGTATGTGTGCCAGGAGGTCTATCCGATTTCAAGTTGCTCATTTTGAATGTCCTTGTTTGAGCTCACGCGTATCTTCTAGGTATGTGTTTCAGGAGGTCTATCCGATTGGAAATTTACGAGTTTACAAGTCCACATGCTTACGGGATTACATGTTTATAAGTTTACGACTTTACGACCCTCAAAGTAAACCCTCATAATCATCGAGTTATGTCTTCCCTATGACTTATCATTGTTTTTTTTTTGCCACGGTGTTGTTCGCCGATGGTGCTTTCAAACCCCCTTTGCCTCTCATCTCAGCGTCCTCCTGAAGTTTTATCTCAGTTATCATTAAATTTGGTGTGTTCTATGAAAATCATTTGTATCTCGCCCGTGCCGCATCGAGCCCACATATACTTGCGAATGGAGCGCGTACACCTAGGGTGCGAAGTATGGAAGTTCATGGTCATGAATAGGGAATTGAAGATATCCGAAGAAACAACATGCCTCCCTCCCAGTCACCAGATGGACTTTCACACCGACCTTACACATCGTGCGACTCCAGTTGCAAGTGGCCTTATCGTCTTTGACCCTTGAGAACCTCTCGTACCTGCGAGATCGTTCTTTCAGCTTGAGTATTATCTCTTTCATTGTGGCAATACTCCTTAACCTGTTTTTTCATGCGTCTCAGCTATCATCTGTGTCAAGGTATTCTTTCAAATTGTGATAGTGTCAAATTCTGAATTTCATGATTCAGGTGGCACTTCGTGACCCTTTTCCAAATTCGTGATCGCCCTATTGGCAATATACGAATTTGCTCATACCTCACCCTATATTTGTTAGATCTCCTGTGAATTCAGCAATCTATCTCCTTGCGTATGTCATCCAATTCTCAATTTGGGATCTAATTGGAATGGTTCTATTAGTTGATGTGATCAAATTTCTTGTGGTTCAAGTTATTCTCCCCTCATGCCATTTGCTTCAGCGGGTTTGTGTATTTAAGTTATGTTTGTTATTCGATTATGTATCGGGTTCATGGATTTCGAGTTATGTTATTCGGTTCATGTTATTGGACTCATGTATTTCGAGTCGTGCTACTTGATTCATATTTTCGAACTTATGTATTTTGAGTCATGTTATTCGGTTCATATCACCGAATAAATGAATTTCGAGTCATACTACTCGGCTCATGTTATCGGTACATGTATATCGAATCATATTGTTTGATTCATGTTATCGATACATGTATTTCGAGTTATGTTGTTCGGTTCATGTATTCGAGTTCATATATTTCGAATCATGACATTCGGTTCGGGTTAAATGGAAACAAGCATTTCGAATCATGTTATTCGATTCATGTCATCGGATTCTTGTATCAAGAATCATGCCGTTTTTATCCATGACGCCGGAGGAATGACTATTCGAATATGTACATTTCAATTCGCGCTAGTCGTAACACTCGAACAAGTGCTAATCGACTTATGGCGACTATTGTGTGGTAATCCATTCAATTCGTGGTGCTCAATTTCATATTATATTTGTAGTTTCGTTGGATGAAGCCTTTCATGCTCATCGCTTGAAACTTTCGGTTATATATTGTTAGCTCGATCGTTAATCATTGCTCTAATCTTGCTAAATTAAGAACTCATACGTGCTACTACCAACGATTGTGTGTGATGCTAGCTTAGCATACAATCGATATTTGGTCGAGGTTATAGGTCTTGGGTTCAGCAAGGGCTGATTCGAATTCTGTCCACGTATTGTGCCTCGTAAGCTACGCCGGATGTGGGTCGCTACCCATCTAGCTCACTAAAGCCTGGCACTTTGCTTTGGTAAGAAGGTCGGTTCACAATTTTATCAATGGTAATCTCAATTTATCAATGTTGGTTTGGTAATGTTATCAATAGAGATGTCAATTTGTTAATGTTGTGTTGGATATCTGTTGTTTGATGTAGAATAGGTTCTTCTCCAAAGACGAACAGTACTCCCTTAAAGGTATTAAAGATGTGGTGGGTTAGCTAGGTACACCCTATATGTAAGCATCGGTAATATCATTTAGCTGCACTAGGAGTTTATGGAGAATGGTGTTTGTGAATTCAATGTGACGTTATCAATTGTGATGATTTTTGTGAATCCATTCTATGTTATCAAACGAGACGATATCTTCAAATCACTGTGGTGTTATCAAGTGATAAGATCTCTATGAATCTATGTTGTCAATTGTGATAATCACTGTGGATCTATGTTATGTTGTCAATGGTAATTTCAATATGTCAATATTGTATTAGATATCTGTTGTTTAATGTAGAATAGGTTATTCGCCAAAGATGAACAATACTCCCTTAAAAGTATTAAAGATGTGGTGGGTTAGCTATGGTACACCCTATATATAAGCATCGGTAATGTCTTTAAGCTGCACTGGGAGTTGATGGAGGATGGTGTCTGTGAATCAATGTGGTATTATCAATTGTGATGATCTTTATGAATCAATTTTATATTATCAAATGTGATGATCTCTGCAAATCGCAGTGGTGTTATCAATTGCAAAGATCTCTATAAATCTGTTTTATATGCCAAATGTGATGAATTTTGTGAATCTATGTGATGCCAATACATGTCTTGGTAGTCATGTTGCACCCAATACTCATCGTGTCCCTTCAGCTTTCCTTAGACTCGTTCCAAAAGTGGGGGAGACTTTGTTCTTCCTATCTTTGGTAGGTCGTTAGGATGGTTCTCAAATCAATCATAGTGTGTCCTCAAAATTTTAATCCCTTGCTATTGATGCCTCTAGGTAGTTGTGCTGTGTTGGTTAGCTGTTGTTGATTGGTATGTAGAATAGGATGTTCTCCGAAGGCGGACAATACTCTCTTAAAGGTATTAAAGATGTCGTGGGTTAGCTGTGGTACACCATATATATAAGCATCGGTAATCTCATTAAGTTGCACTGGGAGTCAGATAGGGAATAGTGTGTGTGTGGTTATGTCTCTGATGATTGGTTCTATCACTTTCTCGTCGTAATAGGTTCAGTAACTGAGAAAATATTTCCATTCTTGGTGAAATTTGTTATGTCGTCTCTATGCCTCGTTCCAGATATCAAAATATAGCGAATATTAATAAAACCTTTTTAAATGCCGTTTTCTTAAAGTTTATAGTCTATTCTAAATTTCGGGACGAAATTCTCTAAAGTAGGGGAGACTATAACATCCGCACTTTTCCGAATATAAAACCCGACCCATTTTTAAACCCTGCGTTTTAACGATTTGCGAATTGTTAAGTACCACGAGAATTTTTGGGTACTTATAACCCAAATAATGTTTTTAATGATTATAATTATTTTTCAAAACGAAACACTTAATTATTCCTTGAATTGAAAATAAAGCAAATCTGCAGCTTTTACGCGATTTCTGTACGCGATCCGTTGTTTACCGGGAATCTCGTATTTAGGTATCGTATGTCAAATTAGGCATGATTATGAGTCTACTAATTATTTGTAATGTCACGAGTCATCACACACTTAATCGAGTCATGAAACGCTGGTGAATTGCCTAAAATCGATACGTATGCCAAAACCGACCAAAATGTGTAATTTGACCTAATTTGTGCATCGTTATGAGTTGTGTGGTGTATTTATATTTTTTTTCTTAGTGGATTAAATGTGGTTAACATGATGGAATGATGAATTGGGTGATTTGGGTGGAAACTAGAATCGAAAACACCAAAAAACGACAAAACGAGCACTCAAAATGAGGAAAACCGAACAAGAGGCTGGACCAGGGGTCGAATAGTGCCGCGAGGCCCCCTGGCCCAACCCCTCGCGACACTCGGGGACATCAGACGGGAAAAAACCTAGATTTTTCCCTACTTAAGCAGCTTATCTCCATTTTCTCTCATTCCCCTCAACCCTAAATTACCCCAGCCGTCATTCACCCCTGTCCCATCACTTACATCATCATATTTTGAGATTTGGAGTATGTTTTGTGAAGATCTAAGGATATCTCATCACCATTCTTTGTCATATTCAAATTGTAAGTGTTCTTGCTTGTCTTTCCTCATCTTGCATACTTAAAGACTTGATCTTTATGATGGATCGAAGCTAAATCTAGGCCATGCATGCTTGTTATGTATAGATCTAGTAATATTCATATTATAAATGTGAACTTTATGAATAAAGCTTAGGTTTTATGATTAAAGATTGGATTTTTATGTGTTTGATGATGGATCTTGCTTGATACATGTTGAAGATGATGTCTTAATGCATGGATAATATTAAGGATACAATTGTTATGATAGATCTAGGGTGTGGAAGGTTAAAGATTGTTGAAAGACTGACTTTTAATATAAATATATTCACGGTTTAGTATAAAGATGATGACTTGATGGTAACATGTTTAGGAAATCTATAGATCTTGCATGTATTGTTGTAATGCATGAGTTTTGATGATAATACTATGGTTAGGTCATAATATTAATTGGACGCTTGCATGCAATATAGTAAATCTAGGTTTTGTCATAAAAATAAAAGTATATGAATACGTAGATATGGATTATGATGTACACATGTTGAAATTTTTGCATGTATAAAGTTGTATGTTACACGTTGTATGATTCGATGCTTAGTGTGATGTATTTCTGCTCCAGGTTTGACTCTAGGTGATTTCATGAAAATATATATACTTTGGTCACAATGAGAAATACGTATTAACGTTAATACCTATTGTTAGAGTATTACATGGTTCATCGTGTGAAGTTCAGTGTAAGGAATTATTTCTCCTGAAGAAATGATTCTGATCGGCTAAACATGTTATCTAGGAAGAATATAAAGGCCTGAGATAAGTTACCTCGGAAGAACAGACTGCCCGAGATAACTTATAGTTACCTCGGAAGATCATTTTATCTCGGAAGCCTATTTACCTCGGAAGCAAAGTTTTATCTCGGACAGTGGATACGCCCGAGATAACTCAAGTTACCTCGGTAAGGCAAGTTATCTCGAACATCAACTTGACCTGCTCCACTTGTCTCTGACATATCTAATCCAGTTTCCCGCCATTCTCCTGACATGAAGCTGACACGATTATCTTCTAGACTAGTTTAATATTATTCTAGTTCATGTATCTTTACTTGACGGTCTAGATCTTTAGAGAAATCAAGGGTTTTCCTGATTTCTTAGGGCGCTATATATAGACACTTGTAACTATGCTTTATTCATTTTATTGTTATACTTGTCTTGTATTTGATTTTATATTACTTTACATCAAATAGAGCATGCGAATTAACTTGTTTCCGCCTGGTTAATTCTAAGTAAAAACTTGTGATTGGTTAAACTCTGTAACTAGAATTCGATCCTACAAGTGGTATCAGAGTCTTGGTTCGTGATTTTTAAAACTTGAATTCTTATCAAGTTTTATAAATATATTTTACTCACATACTCTGTTTTTAGTAAAAAGTCACTCTTTCCACTGTTTTTCTTTTTCCATCCCTAATTATGGGAGAATCACGAAACGGTAGTTCAAACAAACCACCATCATTCATGCCCGATGATTTTGATACATGGAAATTGAGAATGATAGGTTATCTTCGTCATTCTGATTATAGAATGTGGAAATCTGTTATGTATGGCCCTACTGTCCCTACAGCAAAATCTGCTACTACACCAAGTGTAGATATAGTAAAACCTATGGTTGACTAATCCAATTATGACCACAAGTTAGTTGAGGGAGATCACAAAGCTTTATGGGCATTACAAGCAGCACTTCCAAATTCCGTTCTCGTAGGTTTCAACAACTGCAAAACTGCTTTCGATTTGTGGAAAGCTTTAAATGAGATGTACGAAGGAACTGATGCGGTTAAAGAAAATAAGAAATATGTTCTAAAACAAAGTTATGAAAACTTTTCTCACAAAAATGGTCAAAGTATGAATGCTTAATATTTATGTTTTGTTCAACAATGAATTACAGGGAAATGATGTGAAGATGGAAAATGGCGATGTGATCTAGATGATGTCTGGATAGTATATACTGTAAGCATCAAGTATAACAAGGATCTCAAAACTTTAAAGTTGAGTGAACTTCATGGAATGCTAAGTGCACTTGAAAAGAAAATCAATGATAAATCAGGTATTCTGAACAAACCAGTGAACTTAACCATTCCAACATCTACGGCACTTATCACTGCTCATGAAGATAGAAGTCACTAAAGTGAACAAGCTCCTTTGATCACATATCCTACATCACCAAGAGGTAATGAAATCATGCCTCTCTTTTATAAAAGCTTTGCTCATATTGCAGATAACAGACAGATTGGGCTCATTAGATCAGTTCTAGAATGCTTCAGTACTGATGATCTAGAAGAGATGGACATCAACACACAACTAGCAATGATCTCCTTACGTGCACACAAGTTCTACAAGAGAACAGCCAGGAAATTCAATGGAGATAGAAATGCTCAAATTAGGTTTAACAAAAGAAAAGCCAAATGCTACAATTGTCACCAGTTAGGACATTTTGATAGGGAATGCAAGTAGCCCAGATGGAGGAAACAAGTATCAGAGACCTCACAATGCATATACACTAGTTACTTATCCTACACATGACATAGGCTCCAGAACAAAACCATCAACATCAAGTGTGTCTACTGAAGGTCCTACTACTCCTTCATCAAGCTCAAAGCCACAAAGCCATGCAACTGATGTTGTTGCAAATCAAACCATTTGTGTTGATTAGGAGGAAATCATGCAAGAGTTCTCACCAATCAATCATGCTTTAATGGCAAAAGAAATCTCTTACTCTGCTAAGAACTCATCTACTTCATCCATAGACACCTCTTCAAACTATGAGGTAAACACTGAAATCCAAAATAAAGTTCTTTCTCTTCTTTATAGAACTGAATGTGTTGAGCAGATTGAAAATTATAGAAAACATAACCTTTAACTCATAGATGAAATGGTAAGTTTAAAGGAGATCAGAGAGTAATCTAGAAAGGCTGATATTGCTTACAATAATAAAATTGAAGAACTAATCAAAAATATTAGTGCATTAAAACATGAAAAATCCAATCTTGTTACATAAATTAAGGATCTGCTCTCTAAACTAGATTTTTCAAACAAAGAAATTGAGGAAATAAAATCTGAATTGAGTATATGTGAAATCAAATCTTCTGTTGCTACTACTGACGTGAAAAACTACAGGCAAGCAATGAGAAACACCTGAAATTATGGCAAAGTCAGAAAGCAACAGGGAATCATCTAAATAATGGTATTAGGTATAATAAAGTTACTTATCCTGATTCATACACTGAGTGTGTGAAAAGGGTTAAGAATGAAGAAACTAAAATTCAACTTACACCTGATCCCATTATTTTTTAATCCATTGAGATGTCAGAGCTAAAAATTGAGAAAGTGCCATAAGTAACTGCTGTTTCAAATGAATATCAGAATCACAACAACTTTGGTAAAAACAAGAAAACTCTTTGGAAATTAAAAGACAGCAAAGAAACTGAATCTTGCTCCTAGCAAAACTCTTCAGATGAGTAAACTATTTATGTCTCAAAAAATTCTGAGTTTAAAATGATAAAGGAATGTTTGATTTGTAGAAAAATTGGTCATCTTGCTATCGATTGTCATCACAATCCTTTTTTTATTAGCCAAGCTGCTAAAAGTCAAAAAACTAAAAAAGGGGAAACTAAATCAGAATTTGTTTGTGAAAATTTTGAAAAAATCAACTCTGAGGAATCAAAAAGTCAAAGTAAATACAACTCTGAACAGACAAAATCAAACTTAGTAAATAAAGATTTGAAAAATTCAGCAATCATGGCTTTGAGAAATTTGAATAGCTTCATGTCACTATAACTCGGAAGAAACAAAAACCTAGGAGTAATTATGTTCCTGAAGGAAGAAAATTTGATTCCGAGATAAAAACTATCTCGGAAGGAAAAATTCATGATCCCGAGGTAAAAATTACCTCGGAGGGATAAAAACACTCTGCGAAGCAACAAAATGAAAGAAAAAGGGCACCCGAGATAAAAGTTATCTCGGGAGGCAAAATTTTGGTACTCGGGGTAAAAGTTACCTCGGACAACAAAAGTTACTCCGGAAAGAACTCCAGGACTATAAACAACAGTTTTTGTCCTAATCAAACTAAAATTGTTTCAAATAATCAAAAGAAACAAGTGTTTCAAAGAAAATTTTCAGATTTCGATCCCGCAAGTTCAAATTTCAAGCTAAAATTCTCTGAAACATCAAAAGAAAGAAAACCAAAGGAATATAGATCAAGAAGGAATGTCATAAAACAAAAGGCCATAGACTTTCAGTCTGAAATAAATTCTTTTTCTATTGCCCGAAACAGTTAAAATTCTTCAACCTATGACCAGCCAAAGGCTGAGTCTTCAAAAACTGAAGAAGTGACTCAAACACTTGTGCTCAAAGAGTACAAGTACAATGATGAAATGGGAGGATCCAAGACCATAAAGGCTTGGGTCTCCCTCAGAAATTAACTCATACTTTGTCTTAACATGTGCAGAACACATCCAATAAATCCCAGAACAGCATCTGGGTTGTAGATAGTGGATGTTCTTGCCACATGACAGGAAATAAAGAATTACTGAAAAATACAAAAAGAGTTAATGGAGGACCGATTGCTTATGGAAGCACTGAGGGAAAAATTTCTGGACAAGGTACAGTTACCAATGGGAAGCTTACCTATAATAAGGTAAATTTTGTTGATGTTCTCAACTTCAACCTTCTAAGTGTGTCACGAATGTGTGACAAGAAGTTGAATGTTCTATTCAATGAGAAAGAAGCTATCATCCTTAAACCAGGTATCAAAATTTCTGATGAAATGATCTTGATTAAAGCACCAACTATGGATGGTCTATACACTCTGGATATGGCACATACAACATCTAAGGATGGTATCACATGCCTTATATCCAAGGCTTCTATAGATGAATCAAATTTATGGCATAGAAGATTAGGTCATGTGAACCGTTAAACTATGAACAAACTTGTAAAACTTAATTTGGTCAAAGGTTTACCAAAGAAAACATTCACATGTACTGAACAATGTATTGCTTGCCTTAAAGGAAAGCAACACAAATCTTCTCATAAGCCCAAATTGGAAAGCTCAATCTCAAGTCCTTTAGAACTGCTATATGGACTTATATGGTCCTACAAGAGTAAAGAGCTTAGGGAAAAAGTCTTATTTTTTTGTAATAACTGATGATTTTTCAAGATACACCTGGTTATTCTTTCTTGAAACCAAAGATGAAACCTTAGAGATTTTAAAAGCACTAATTACTCAGCTTAAAAATCAGTCTAATTTAAAAATCAAAACAATAAGAAGTGACAATGGTACAGAGTTTAAGAATCATGCATTAAACTCTTTCTGTGAAGAAGAAGGAATTGCTAGGAAATTAAGTGCAGCTAGAACTCCTTAGCAAAATGGTGTTGCTGAGAGAAGAAATAGAACTTTAATTGAGGCTGCAAGATCTATGTTGGCTGAATCAAAATTACCTGTAACATTTTGGGCTGGAGCATTAAACACTGCATGCTATGTACAAAATAGGAGTTTAATTGTAAAAGGTCAAAACAAGAAACCATATGATATTTGGAGAAAAGAAAACCTAACATACATTTTCTCAAAGCATTTGGCTGTCCTGTAATAATACTGATAACCAATGAACAACTGTCAAAATTTGCTGAAAAAGCTATAGATGGTTATTTTGTGGGATATTCTGGTGTCTCTAAGGCATATAGAGTATATAACAACAGTTCTAAAATTATTGAAGAAACCATAAATGTGGTACTTAATTAAAAGTCAAAGAACAATTTTAGAGATGAGCCCTCATGGTTAGTTGATATTGATTCACTAACCACTGCTTTTAATATAACTATTGATAAGCCTCTTAGTAAAAATGTGCAGACAGAAGATCTTCAAAATACTATAAATGGCAGGTTCAAAGGTGTTGATCCTCCATTCTTCTCATCTGTCAGCACAAGACCTTACGTCCCAGCAACGAGTTTTAACCTAACTCCAGGAGATGTTATTCAATTCAATTCTTATGGAACACCTATTCCTCAGATTGCAATTGTATCAGAGCAACCAGCTGAAAATCATCTGGTAACTCATCAAGACACTGCTATAAGTCTTGGAAACTCAAGAAAAATGGTTATCTGAACAACCAAGCACAGGCCTCAAAACAAAATCAGCCAGGAAGTAGCAACTTACCTAAAGGATTAAGCCTTCCTACTCCTGTTGATAACATTAACGAAGAAATCACTAAGCCTGCTGCTTCACAAATTCAAGTTGTTCAAAAATCACCTTCTTCATCAGAAATACCAAAATTAGTGCTTATGAATGAGTTTACTCCATTAAACCTTTCTGAGACTAATTGTCATCATGAATTCCGACCTACTTACAACTCTAGCATTTTGAAAAACCATCCTCTAGAGAATGTTATAGGAGAAGTGGAAGCACCTGTACTCACAAGAAGCAAATCAACTGATGCAAACATCTGTCTACATGCATGCTTCTTGTCATAGGAGCAACCAAAGAAAATAAATGAAGCTTTAAGATAAAACTGTTGGATTGAATCTATGCAAGAAGAACTGCTTCAAATCAACAAACAAAGAGTATGGGGATTGGTGGAATAACCAAAGAATGCACCACCACCAATTGGAACTAAATGGGTTTTTAGGAACAAGAAGGATGAAAGGGGCATTGTAGTAAAAAACAAGGCAAGGTTAGTGTTTTGGTAAAAAATTACGAGGCAAAATTAAGTAACCAAATTCGTTTGTGAGGTATGGTGCCCTGGATGTAAAGTTTATAAAATCAAGCTTGTTGGCTAAAATCCAAGGTTTAAATAGAATAGATGGAAACACAAGTAACAACTTCCCTTAATGCAATAAAAAACACCGAGATTTGGAATGGGGAAAATCCCTTAACCCTTGGATGTCTCGAAAGGCCGCCGTCATAAAAATCCCCTTGGCAACGATAACACACGTTGCCCGTTTATTTCCACTTAAAGTAATCCGAATACAAATGTTTGCAGCTTGCTTGCTAAGTGGTAGTGTGAGTACAAGTGATCGAGAGTGTGTAAAGTAAAACCTATGCGGCATTTAAATACATAGATAAGCCTAACTAAACTTCCGAGATTCCAGGGATCTCTTTCCAACTACTTTTGGCCGTTATTTGACCGAGTTTGGTGGCATGTCTCTCTTTCCACTCGTGCTTCTGACTTTGACTAGGTCAACATGACCGTTATCTTCCTTCTCGTTCCTGGCTTAATCACACAGAGTCAAAGAGAAAGATTAGTAATGTTGTCCTAGCATGCAGGATATCCTTGCATGCTGGGATTATGTAGATAGATAGATTCAGAGTACATTACATCCTGGGATAGTAATTAAATATAAAATAAGCTGAAATCCTGGGTTAGGTTACTGAAAGTGCAGTACTTGTATGCTTGACATACAAGGGTCCTAAACTGTTGGATGGGTTATTAGTAAAAATTAGGGTCAGAATTCAGGGTATAACAATTGCCCCCAAAATTCGCAGCTTGTTGATAAGATTTACAGCTGTGAATTTTCAAACCGAGATGAGTCATCGTCTCCATTTTAATCTCATCTGTAGGAAATGCTTTTTCAATTTCAATCTCATCCCTTGACGTCTCCTCACCTCTGTAACTTCTTTCGCCCATAAATACCCCAATACTCAAGTGTTTTACCTCACCCGAGTCGAGAATTGCGAGAACCGATCATCTCTTTCACCCATTCCGGCCAGGTAACTTTCTTTTCTTCGATCCTTCTTTCCTTTCTCAAACCATGACCAAGCGTCGAGTCCGCCAAGAGCCTACCGTCTCTCTTGCTGGGGTTGTAGATTTTCTCAATCGGAAATTCCTCCTCCATGCCGAATTAGAAAAGTGCACCTTCACCAACGATGAAATCGCATTGGTGAAGAACTCTGGTCTACCACCTTCTTCTGTTTTTATTAGGGCTTTCGAACCTAGGTTGTGATCAGACTTTGTCTCTCCAACCTGGGTCTGCTTTCCGTTCACCCCATTTAGCATGGGTTTATCCTTCCCCTTTTCCAGTCTTATCACCGAGTTCTTTGAGGCCACATGCCTTTCATACGCCCAAACCCTTCTTGTTGTATGGCACATCCTGGGAACCCAAGATCGTCTGAACAATTCTTTTGAACACCTGATTGGCCTGCCGGATATAGCCTGGCTTACGAACTAAAATCCCATGGTTCTAGTCGTTTTCTGTTCAAATCCCTTTTGAAAGACATATAACTCGTCCCCAATGCTACCCAACATGGTGAATGGAAGGGTAAATTCTTTTTTTGTCAAGCGTTCCAGCATTCCCGGTGGTCTGCAGCTTCCACAAGCTTGGATTGTAGAGGGTAGGCATACCTGCATTAGATGTTAGGATTTTTGTTTAAAATTATACGATCTGACCTTGAATGTTATTCTTTGCAGCGAAGAGTTTGAGGGAGATCGTTCCCGAAGAGGATGAAACGGAGAGTAACTTGCAGAAGTTCCTAGGTATCCCTGAGTTTGAACGTGCATTCAAGGCAACAGAGCATCCAGCCCTCTCTCAACCTATCGTCAGCATGTCGAGTTGTAAGTTACCCTGCATTTTGTTAGTTTTTTTGCATACCTGATTCGCTGAGATCCTGGGTTACGTTTTGTCTTACAGCTGCCCTTGCATACGATATTGACGACCTCGAGGCTGCCTTCTCCTTCGGGCTGGCTGACAACCAGGACCTGATGACCTTAAGCACCGTTAAGGCTGACCCTACTCCTGCATCCCGAGCCACTACATCCAGGGCCTCTGGACTGAAAAGAAAGACCGGAGGATACAGCACTGCCGCTTCCCAACATCCCCTGGCCGAGCTGTCTCCCTAGGAACTTGTACAGCATGCTGAGCTTGTCACCCATCAGGTAACCCTTGGTTGTCCCTGCATTTCATAGTTAGACACGGAGTCAATTTTGAACTTATGTTTACCTTTTTGTAGGATAATTCTCACCTACTGGAGCTACTTGAGGCCGCCGAGAGGCTGACACTCTGAAATCCAGGGTTGCCCAGGCTAACAAGGAGGCATCCAAGGCTTAGCTCTAGCATTACAAGGCTCAGAAGCTGCTGCTCGAAAACGAGAAAAAAGGCGGTTGAAGCTCGGGACCAGCACGAGAAGACCCTGAAGGAGTATGTGGAGATGTCCAGGAAGTCGGCCATGATCTCGGTGCTCCAGACCAAAATGAAGATGGCCAAGGAGGCAAAGGATGCGGGTCACACTAACGCCAATTGGATTGTGCCCATGTGGCTCCAACAGTTGCGTACCCTGGGTGGTGCAGTTCCCCAAGGGTACGAAGTTACTAAGACCAAGGGTGCTAAGCTAACCCTGCCTGCTGGTGCATCTGGATTCGGGACTGGAGAGGAGCAGTCGATGACCGAGGATACTAGGGGTGAGAAGGATGCTGGTGTGGAAGCTGTGAAGGAGGGAAGATGAAGGCGCTGAAGATGTAGCAGCCGTGGGTATTGTTCAATAATCCATGGTCTTTTATCTATTTCCTTGTTCATCGTGAAGCTTTTTTAAAACAATGTTTTTTGTATGGTTGCCGGAGGTTTGATTCCCGGTGTTACAATGCTCCACCCACGGGCTTAGTACCTGTGGTTCTGAATTTAGGCCACCTTGAGGTGGTTGGACACTTTGCTCCAACCAAGGGGTGGTTACTTTTTATATAAATATCTGCTTTTGAACTATATGATTGCATGATATCTTTAACTTTTCTGCACAAACAAACACGTAAATATGATAAGAATGTTAAGATAATTAACCATACCTTTTTACATACTGGGATAGACCCTGAATGCGAAACTCTTTCTTGTGCAAACAAATGATTTCTTCTATCCTTAGTGCAATTCCGCTTCTGAATGCTTAGTAACAATCTAAGTTGTTGCTTAACCGACATCGAAATCCTAGGATTTGGCATTGCCATGCCATCCTAGGCCATGATCACTTAGGTAGATCTTGCACATGTTAGGAATAAATTTTAACAACTGAGATCAAACCCAAAAATCCTGGGATTAAACCCAATCATACTAGGATTAGGACCAAAAATCTTAGGGCCAAGCCCAAAAATCCGAGGGTTAAACCCAAAAATCCTGGGGTTAAGCCCAAAAATCCTGGGGTTATACCCGGTGTCGATCCGGCGAACTGGGGTCATGCCCGGTGCTATACTGGCGAATTCTGGGGTCCACCTCAAGCCGAACCGATGAACTAGGGTATCTAACCTCATGATTGTCGCCCATGTGGTTAACACAAGTCGATCCCATAATCCTAGGTCTAATATGTGGGTTATCGTGCGCTACAGGCTATAACCCAAACGTAGGAGAGGTGATATCCTCTCAAACCTTAGAAGGTATATTAGATACCTTGAACGGAGGAGAGATGGCCAGTCTCTAACTTAGGAGAATTGCTTCCCTGGCTTCATCTATTCAGGGTCGGTTATCTATTTTCATCCAAGTACCTCAACCAAGGGAGTTAATGATTTTCATGGAAAATAATAACAAAAGTATTTGATAATAAAAAAATACAAGAGAAATACCTTGATCGATTCATTAGTTAGGAGACATACCTGACATTCAGCATCCTTGGCATTATACTTACATAAAATAGGCTTTCAAATGGATTGCATTCCATGGTCTTGGTAGTAATTCACCATCCATGTTGGCAAGCCAATATGCCCCCTTACTTTCCTCTGAGTCGATTAAGTAGGGACCTTCCCATTTAGGGGCTAACTTACTATCCCATGGATTCGTCGTGTTCTGAAATGCCTTCCTTAGAAGTAAGTCTCCTACCCTGAATGTCCAGATCCTTACATGTTTGTTGTAGGTCTTAGAGATTCTTTGTTGATATGCGGCCATTCTCCAAGCAGCTTGTTCTCATAGCTCATCCACGGTATCAAGGTCATCAGTCAGGGACTTATTATTTGCATCCTGGGTTTGACTGATAACCCTGAATGTTGGGACCACCATTTATGTTAGAATGACTGCTTGTGGCATTCTTGGATATAGTTCTATCAGCCCAAAATGCTAATGGTAGTTCCTCTGCCCATTTTCCTTTTCTCCTTTATCCTTTTCTTCAAATTGTTGATGATGATCTTGATGCTAGATTCTGCCTGGCCATTAGCCTGAAGATGCACTGGTGTAGATGTTATCATTTTTATCCCCCAACTTTCACAGAATCCAGTAGTCCTTTTGCCAATGAATTGAGATCAATAGTCACACACTATTTCAGAGGGTATGCCAAATCTTGTTATGATGTTTCTTTTGATAAATGAGATAACTTCTTTCTCTCTGACTGTGACGTATGCTTCAGCCTCTATCCACTTCGAGAAGTAGTCAGTCATTGCTAGCGTGAAGACTTTACCTCCTGGCGCCCTGGATAGCTTTCCCAAGATGTCCATTCCCCATTTCATAAAGGGCCAGGATGCAAGGATAGGATACAGGGGTTCGGCATGTTGATAAGGAATGTAGGCGTATCTCTGGAAAGCATCACATTTGAGGGAAAAATCCGGGGAATCTTTTCCCAAGGATGGCTAGAAGTATCCTATCCTCAGGATTTTGGACATTAGGGACCTGCCCCTTGTATGGTTTCCGCAGTCGCCTTCGTGGACGTCTTTGAGTACTTCGTGGGCTTCGTCGTTTTCCAAGCATCTTAAGTATGTTCCTGCAACAAATTTTTTATACAATTTTCCTTTTATAAGGACGTACCTGGCCATCCTGATTCTGAATGCTCTGGTATCCTTTTCTCCTTTTGGGATGGAGCCATTCTGTAAGTAGTC
This sequence comes from Deinandra increscens subsp. villosa, assembly GCA_039602395.1. Taxonomy (NCBI): domain Eukaryota; kingdom Viridiplantae; phylum Streptophyta; class Magnoliopsida; order Asterales; family Asteraceae; genus Deinandra; species Deinandra increscens. The sequence continues at coordinate 24,670,309 of JBCNJP010000025.1, forward strand.
TATGACAAGTCTGGTCCAGGATGACAGATCATCCTGGGAATCAGGACACTGTGCATCCTGGGTCTCGGATGCCAAGACCCTGCCCCTATGATCAATATCTTTTGGTTTCTCGTGTTGGTTGATTGTTGGGCTTAGTATGTGGATTATGGGAATATGTGTATCCTCCATTGTCTTGAATGCTGACCCCAAGTTTGCTAGTGCATCTGCTTCAGCATTTTCATCCCTGGGTACTTACTGAATGTCGAAAATTTGAAAATTCTGGGATATAGCCTTCACAATTTCTAGGTACTTGGCCAGATTTTCTCCTTTCACTGCATAAGTTCAATTAATGTGATTAGTTAAAAGTAGGGAGTCGACGTATACCTGGATGTTTTGGATCCCAAGATGTAAAGCTAATTGTAGGCCGGTAATCACGGCTTCGTATTCCGCTTCATTGTTAGTTTCCTGGAATCCACACCTAACATCCTGGGGTATCATTTCCCCCTGTGGCGATTTTAGTATGATTCCAAGGCATGTTCCCCTGACATTGGATGCCCCGTCTGTGAGAGCGTCCAACATCCTAAGAATTCTTCTTGCTGCAGGCTCTGGAATTCTTGATTTGCTTCGTCTTGGATATCGCTACTGAAATCAGCAACAAAGTATGCTAGATTTTGTGATTTTATTGTTGTTCTTGCTTCATATACCAGGTTGTAAGCACTCAACTTCAGGGACCATTTTCCCATCCTTCCTGACATTTCAGGTTTCCTCAAGACAGACTTTATAGGGTAGTTAGTTTTCACATGTATAGTATGAGTCTCAGAATAATGTCTAAGTTTAGTGGAAGCCATACTTAGGGCTAGTATAAGTTTTTCTAAATGCGAATACCTGGATTCAGCGTCAAGAAGACTCTTACTTACATAATACACCGGGTGTTGTTGACCCTCTTCATCCTTGGTTAGGACTGCACTTACCGTGTTTTTTGAGACTGCAAGGTACAATGATAAAGGCTCCCCTGGATTCGGCTGCATCAAGAGTGGTGTCGAGGATAGGTACGTCTTCAGATCCTGGAAGGATTGCTCATGCTAGGGCGTCCATTCGAATTTCTTGTTCCTTCTCAGAATGTCATAAAAATCTCGGCATCACTCCGAGGATTTGGAAATAAGTCTATTCAGGGCTGCAAACCGGCCTGTCAGCCTTTGTACATCCTTAGTTGATTCGGGTGACTTGAGGTTCATGATGGCACGAATTTTTTCAGGACTAGCTTCGATTCCTCTTTTGGTCACCATATAACCCAGGAATTTACTAGCACCTATTCCAAAATGACACTTCTCTGGATTCAGCTTCATATTGTACTTGTCCAAGATGTCAAAAGATTCTTTAACATCCTGGACATGGGGTGCTGACATTCAGGGACTTTACCACCATATTGTCTATATACACCTCCATAGTTTCTCCTAGTTTTTCTTTGAACATCATATTCACCAGTCTTTGATAGGTTTCCCCCTGCAATTTTCAATCCAAAGGGCATAAAAACATAACAATAAATACCTATGGGTGTAATAAATGTCGTATCATCTTGATCATTTGGCACCATTTGAATTTGTTGGAATCCTGAGGTGGTGTCCATGAATGTTAACATTTCATGACCAGGCATCACATCTACCATGGAGTCAATGTGTGGTAAGGGAAAGGGTCTTTAGGACATGCACGCTTCAGGTCTGTGTAATCCACACAGGCCCTCCATTTACCATTTCTCTTCTCCACTACTACCACATTGGCTAACCATCTTGGGAACTTAACTTCCTTGATCATCTTGTTTTTTAATAGCCGGTCCACCTCTTCTTTTATTATCACATACTTCTCAGGGGCATACTTCCTCCTCTTTGATGCACGGGCCTGTAAGATGGATCAATACCAAGTTTATGAGTTATAACATTTTTGGATATACCTGTCATGTCTTCGGTATTCCATGCAAAGGTTGATATTCTGAATCTGAGGAATTCCACAAACTCTTCTTCAAAGGGGCCAGGGATATTGTTGCCGATTGATAATTTTTCCCTAGGATGCAATGGGTTCAAGATTACTTGTTTGACATCTTGCCCCCTTGCCTCTAGGACATCTCTGGCCTTCTTCTTTAATTCCTATCCTTGACGAGCTTTGGCTGAAATCTTCATAGTTAAAGTGTAGCAGTCTTTCGCTTCCTGTTGGTCGCTGTGGATTGTGACCACTCCCCAAGGTGTGGGAAGTTTGACAAACTGTGGTATGTAGAGGGGACATCTTTCATGTCGTGTATCCAGGGTCTGCCCAGGATAATGTTGTATCCGGATGGAGCATCCATGACACAAAAGCGTTGCATCGAGTTCACCCCCTCAACATAAACTGGAAGCTTCACCTCTCCCAGGGTATTATTTGTTTCACCACTGAAACCTACGAGGACCGTGGATTTGGCGATGACTTCATCCTAGGGTATCCCCATCTTGGTCAATGTTTCAAGTTGAATAATGTTGACAGAACTGCCCCCGTCAATTAGGATCTTCTTTACGGAATGGTTGGCTATGTAGAGCGTAATCACGAGCCCATCTTGGTGAGGGTCCATGACCTTACATCTGTCATCTTCACCGAAGGTAACATCCTTCAGATCTGCTTGTACTGAGGCTTTGACTGATTTCTTGGGTACGTCTGATTTGGTCTCCCTTGTGTGCCTTTAAGCTGCAGAATAAGAAGTACCACATATATCAGATCCACCAGAAATAAATAGATTACCTTTGCATCCGGATATGGGGACGCTGCACGCTCAGGATACCCGCGTGATCTTTCTGCATCCTGGGTCTGGTCAGTGCCCCTGGATTTTGCAGACTGGTCAGCGCCCTTTCAGGAAGCCTTTTCTTAGCAGATAGCTAATTTCCTTGCGCATAGCTATGCAATCCTCGGTTACATGGCCAAAGTCCTCATGGGTATCGAAAGATCGACAATAGAGTTGAAATTCTGATGCTAAGCAAGTTCAGTATATTTGCATGAGAAATCTGTTGTATGTGACTTGGCTTTAATAAAAGAAAATACAAAAATATCATAATTGGTGTTGCATGTATTCCTGATAGTGTGGGTGTCATGTTATCTATGTTTAAAAATTAATACCTAAATCATATCAGAAAACCATAGAAATTGATTTGTCTGAGTTGAAACAAACATGAATATGTTACATCTGAAATCAATATAGCTTGCATGCTGATTAAGGTTGAAATTGAAGTGTGCTAGATGCATGATGCTGATCTGATCTCATGTTGTGATCTTTCTCACAAAAAGACAAAAGTAGTGTCTAATTCTGTATTGCATTTACATTTCATTTAAGAAAAGTCAAAAAGATTTTCGGTGTGCTTTAGCCTAAAGCTGTGAAAATACAAAAATATTTTAGGTATTTTTTGATTCTATTTTTTAAAAAGTGAAAAAGATTTTGTTTCTTATTTCTTTTCGATCGATCGACATACGATGCAAATCAATTTTCACAACTAAATATCTTGGTTCTCCAAAGGAGATTTTTATCCAAGATTAACTTATGTAGGCTTGGTAAGGGATAACCGCACTTCTGTCTTCTGAAGCTTGCAGGTTGAAAATATCAAAGTCTCTCAAATACAGATCTAAGAATGGATTGCAAGCATGCTTTTGAAGCTGTCAAAGAGTTTATTCCTTTAGCCAGTCAGAGGACAAGCTAATGAAGGATACTTTTACAAATGGTTCCGTTGACTTAGTCCTTTTCTTGCCATGCCTACCCTACATCATCTAACAACAGAACAACAGATTCAAAGAGTTTGAAGATCTGGTACAATGCACGTCAAGAGGGAGTTTGTAGGTGCAAAATATATGTGACGTGTGTGTATTTCAGTTAGTGTCATTAGTTGATTAGGTTGGAATAGTTAATTCAAGTTAGAGGGTAGTTTGTGTCTTTTATTAATACTTGAGGGTCCTATATGTGAGAAATAAAATCTCATATATAAATCATATAATCAAATTTGTGAAGAAGCTGCATCCGAAGTAAAACGAACTGGAAGTTCGGTTTCATACGAAATTCATCCGAAGTGGCCCAAAGAGATCTTCATATATATATATATATGTATTTCTTAGTTCGGGTAAAGTGAAGCTCCCATAACCGTTCTCTGAGATTAAATTTGTGAGGGAGGAGTTTTCGATCTTGTTTTTCCTGAGAGAATTGATGTTAGGATCGTGTTTAGATGTTGTATACGAGTTGATTCATGTAAACTTTGATCCAATTAGAGCTATAAACTGAGATTTATTTACATTTTTGTGTTCTTGAGTTCGGGTTAACTTTCGGTCTGATTTCGGTCTATAAATCACTAGATCCGAAGCAAATCGACTTTACAACTTCCAAACATTCACTTTTCTCCACTACCTGCTCATACTTCTCCGATTCGGTTCATTCTCAAACAAACATCAACAAATGGCACCTAAAGCTATGAAAGGGGAATCATCTTCGGATGCACATGCCCTATTACATGCTGACCAAAATACAGTGGCACTACTGTCGAAAACAGAGAAACGCTCTATGTTTCATAAAATGATTCATTTTCTGAAAGCATCACACATTTGCGACGCTCTTACTGTTTACCCAAACATTTGCGAAGTGGTGAATACAGAATTTTGACAAAATGCCTCAAGAGCAAAGACTACTGAAGGAATGTATGAGGTACACTCAAAAGTTCAGGGTCATAAGGTAATTATCACTGAAAAATTCATAAGAACACATCCAAAGTTCAATGAACACATCTAAACTTTCTGTCCAATTTTGGTGCAACCTTAAGGGCTGTGGGATATGGAGGATCAAACAAGAAGTTGAAGAAATCACAACTACCATTCAAATGGAGATTTCTTACACATGTGATATTGCCAAATCTATCCTTGAAGAAAAGTGTTGATGAACTCTCTTCAGTTCAGGCCTCAGCCTTTCATGCTTTGGTACAAGGTCAAAATTTTAATTTTTCTAGAATGGTGCTAGATGGGATGGTGGATAATTTGAAACCTAATAATGTTCACTTCTTTCATATGAATCCCAGATTTTTGCAGCACATTCTAAGGTGTTTGATACCGAACTTAAAAATATCAGATAAAATTTATCAATTAGGGGTACCAAATGAAAAATTATTTTCATACCTATCAAGCTATGAAAAGAACAAAGGGTATAAAGGTGTGGACACTGACCATCCTATACCTGTGCCAAGACCTGCATTGGGTGCACCTGTGGTGCAACCACATGCAAATCCTGAGCCTATTGCTCCAGTTGACAACTCTGTGTTACCAGCGGTGGTTCAACCCCCAACTGCCAATCCTTCCTCTTCCAAACAAGTCCCACCTAAAAATAGGAAGAGACACTAAAAACTTGTCAATAATTCAGTCATTTCATCCCCTACCAATGATCCAGAAAATCCTGAAAAAGAGGGTGCAAGGTCTACTCTACCTGTGCAACCCAAAGCCACCCAAACTGTAAGACCTGCCAAGGACAAAATCCTTAGGCATAAAAGAGCCAAAAGGGATAGCCAAGCAACAGTTGACTCTCCTAAAGGAGATGAACCTATAGGTTTGAATGTACTTCCCTCATTCACTAGCAAGACTCCAACAAGAGCAAGCCAGTGTACACCTCAAAGTGAAGGTGATGACATTTTCTGTACTTCTTATGATACACTATCTCCAAAAACCATATTTGCAGGATATGTGTTGAAGAGTCTCAAAGAAAAATCACCCCAACCACACTTTGGTAAGGATTTCAGCCATAGGAGTATAGACATGGCTGATGTGAATAGGGTTGCCACTACAGTTAAATCCCCACTGGATCCAGTGGACAGTGGTAACATAGATAAGACCCAATTCATGGTAGCTAGACCATCTTTTGACCCAAAGGCACCTTTAGTTGCGCCCGAAGTAAATGAGGACGTGACTAGGAAACCCAGGAGCCAAGACAACCAGGGTGAGGGACATGATCAAGCAAGGCTTGATGGTCCTTCTTTGCTCAAGGATATTGGTTTCAAACCAATGGAGAGCAAGCTTTCACTAAATGAATTAACGGTTTTATACCAAAACTTACAAACATAGTTCACTTTGCTTTCACACACTGTGAAATTGTAGGGTAAAGAATTGAAGCAAATCAAGCATCAACAGGTTCCTTATGCAAAAGAAGATGTCAACAGAACCTCAAGCTCAAAATCTAAAGCCACCACTCCACCACAAGAACTTGGTACTAATGAAGATGATGCTACCAAAATGGAGGGGTATAGGGCCTACAGAGTAGAAGATTTTTACGAATTTGACTGGTATACAAGAGTACCCAAGGAGGTTAGATTGAAGCTGTTTCAATCTACGGGAAGAGAGCCATTTACAATTGAAGAAGCATGGAGAAAGGTCTCAATACCTGACATCCTTGCTGTGGCCCCACACAAAGACAATCTTAAGGAACTGTTTATCTTCACTATGATAGCTGCAGGAGCACTTCCTGCTTCTATCAGAGAAATTCAGCAAATTATAGAAAGAGACTTTATTACCCCTGAAATGAGGGAAATTGCTAAAGAAGAAGGACTTGATCTTGATGCTGAGACATGATTAATAGATGAAGATGATGATGATAATAATGGTGATGATGGAAATGGAAAGAAAGATGATGAAGAAGTTCAAAGTGAGCTGAAAGAAGACACTTCTGACAAAGATCAGAATATTCAAGATATCAACAAAGATGTGTACAAAATTGATATGGATATTGCTGATGAACAAATAGAAGATGTCTTAAAGGATTATAGAGATCTGATTGATCCCGAGGTAAATGATGAAGTTACCTCAAAAGGTGAAGAAATTATCTCAAGAAAACACATTACTCCGGGTGAACAATTTACCTCGGAAGAAAATGTTATCTCGGGAGATCAGATTATCTCAGAACTGGCTATTGGTACGGCTGCTGATCAAGTTACCTTGGAGAAAACAGTTACTCCAGAGGATGAAACTAACACTCTTATGTTCTTTGCCGCAGACAAAGAGCAGCCAATCAGGTTTAACTTCACTCAAGCACACATTTGGGAAGAAGCAGAAACACTAGCAATGCTACATGCAAAAAGGATTTATCAAGTATTAAGCTTTTCTTGGTTAACTTCTGCTCCTCCTCCTCCTGTTGAACCTGAACAAATTCTGATGATTGAAGCTCCTCCAGTAGATTTGGGAGGGGTTAGAGATGAAAGAGGATATCTCGTGGAATTTGGACCTTACTTCCCACCAACAAAAGACTATTCAGAAATTGTTCCTGTGGCACCTTCAACTCTTGTGGAGGATATAGTAAAAGTAATTTTGGCCAATACTGGGCCAAATATAAGCCAGGAACAGGTGAAGTAAAGATTAATTCACTACCACCATTTGTCAAGAGAGTTTCCATCATTGACAAATTCATAACCTACCCTACTGACAATCCAAATCTTGGGAAAGGTAAGAAGAAAATGACTGATGATGAACTCTTACAGGCAGAATATGAGAAGAAGTTCAAACCTACCTACAATGATGTGTCATCTCCTTAAAACAAGATAGACTGTTCAAGAATAGTATTCATTCCTATTCTTAACAGGCATGGTGAAGATCGTGATGGGAGAAGAGAATGTGACAAGGCATTATCCAGAGAATTCAATGAAGGAATGATGAGTCACATTGCTCAACTGAAAAAATTCAGTGAATTGAAAAGAAGAAGCAGAGAAGGTGTAAACATTCCTACAAAATTGTTTGAAGCAGACAAAGCAAAGGCCTTAGAACCTACAAGGCTTTTGGATGGGAAAGAGACCACCTTACCTGACAGTGATGTAAGTATGATAAACTCTTTACTTGCAGCTGATTTATTTGAAAGAATGGAACAGGAAAGACTAGACAAAGAAATGGCAGAGACTTTTGTGCTTCAAGACAACTTTAACATTTATCAAGACAATGAAGAAGTCTTTGATATTATAAAAGAAGCCAAAAGAAGGTCTATATAAGAAAGGAAGAAGAAGCTAGACCAAACCAAAGAAAGGAGGCATCAATCATTTATTTAAGAAGCCAGCCTTGCTATAAACAAAGAAAATGAACAGATTAGGCTAGCTGCAAAGGATGCTAAGTGGGAGTTACTAAAAAGATGGAGAGACATTATCTTAGCTAGAGGATGAGTCACCCCTGAAGCCATTAGCTTGACCTCTGCTAATGATTTATGTGATTTAATGTTGATGGTAGTACAAGAACAAGGAAATCTCAGGCTCAGCCAAAGACTTGAAGCTGATAATCTCAATCATGAGCAATTGAAGACTGGGGAAACACAGAAAATTATCAAAGCTCCTCTTACAAAAGCATAGGAAACAAGAGCACTCAAAAGGTACTTCATTGAGATTTTAGGAGAGGAAAAGAACACAATCAATCCCTGTTCTTTGAATACTCTAAGAGACAACTATAGTGAGATAAGAAAGGAGCAATCAAGAATATCAGAAAGAACAAGAATTCATAGACCTCTAGGAGCTTTCTCATGTAAACCTTCTCTTCCTCCTAAACCTATGAGTCTCATAGACTTACTTCTTGGCAATACACCCTCTACTCTACCCACTACCACACAAATCTCCACCATTCCTATCAAAAGAAACTCACGCAGGGCTAGTAGACCTCAATTCTTAAAGCCACCAACCAAAAAAGTCCAAACCTAGCAAACCCATTCCACCAAAATTCAGAGCTGGTAACTTCACCCCAATTGAACCTCTCATCAAACCCAAACCAAAACCCACAACAGAATCATCCCATATTCCTTCAATCCAAAAATCAACTTACCATTCCACACAACCAACCTCCACACCTACTGAAGCAACCAACCCTGTGAACCCAGAACCAACTACATGTACATCAAGAAGAAAGAAATCAATGGCAAAAAGGAAAAGATATCAAGTCATTTCCTCTAGTTCTGACTCATCTTCAAACAAGAGAGAACCTGAAGATATGCATGCTAATACAAGAAGAATTCTTTCCTGGAAATTTGATGAAGACTCAAGTTTATACATGTTCACTACAACCACCAACGAAGTTCTAAGACTTAGCAGCAACGAAGTGTTCACTACCTTTTCTGACTTCGAACTTAGTGATATAAGAAGTGCAGCTGGTGATGGCAAAAGACTAAGTGATCAAGAGCAGACCCTCATGATGAAGATAAGGATGCACTTTGACAAAACAACAAGGGAAACTTCATTTGCTGAACCTATCATAACTGACTGTCCTGTTACTCATGTGGAATTAGATCCAGCTACTGACATATACATTGTATACAGAGCTAATGGATCATTCACATGACACACAGAGATAAATCCAGGTGAATGGAACTTTAATGATCAGAAAACTATACTGGATTGCATGCTCACAAACAGACTATTCAGATTTGCCATGATAAAGGATCAGTAGAAGGAATCAACTTTGGTGAAGAAGTTAAGTTGCTTTTGGTTCAAGATAGTTTAAATCATTTTGTTTTTCATTTAGTATGATATTCGGAAGATTTTGGAAGCATCATCTTAGGGGGAGATTGTAAGGAATTATTTCTCCCGAAGAAATGATGCTGATTGGCTAAATATATTATCTAGGAAGAATATAAAGGACCGAGACAAGTTACCTCGGAAGAACAGACTGCCGGAGATAACTTACAGTTACCTCGGAAGATCATTTTATCTCGGAAGGCTATTTTACCTCGAAAGCACAGTTTTATCTCGGATAGTGGATACGCCCGAGATAACTCAAGTTACCTCGGTAAGGCGAGTTATCTCGGACATCAACTTGACCTGATCCACTTGTCTCTGACATATCTGATCCAGTTTCCCGCCATGCTCCTGACATGAAGCTGACACGATTATCTTCCAAACTAGTTTAATATTATTCTAGTTCGTGTATCTTTACTTGACGGTCTAGATGGTCGTTAGAGAAATCAAGGGTTAACCTGATTTCTTAGGGCACTATATATAGACACTTGTAACTATGCTTTAAACAAGAAAGTGTAAATCACTCTGTAATGTACTTCGAATCTGCAAGTTATAATACAGTGCTCAGTTTTATTCATATTATTGTTATACTTGTCTTGTATTCGATTTTATATTACTTTACTTCAAACAGAGCATACGAATTAACTTGTTTCCGCCTGGTTAATTCTAAGTAAAACCTTGTGATTGGTTCAACTCTGTAACTAGAATTAAATCCTACAATCAGAAGAAGTCAAGCTGCAAGATGTGCTTCTCACGAATTGACATGAAGTCACACTTCGTGACCACACGAAGTGGCACTTTGTGTAATCTTCACTTCGTGTTAACTAGACATAGTAAAAATAGCTAATTTCTTGTATAGATACACCACTTCCAGATCTATATTGTGTGTGTTTTCTGTGTGTAATTCCTGAAAGCTTAGTAATACAAGCTTTATTGTATTTACCTTCTTATGTCCTCGTTTATACTTGATTTATATTGATTTCATATTTATCGAGTAGACGATCCACCGCTCATGCACTTACAAGTGGTATCAGAGCATTTAGTTCATTCTACTGATAAGATCATCTTTGTTTTTCAATTTTTGGTTTCAAAAAGTGTGTGTTATTTTTTTACAAATTAAGGTGTTTTTGCACTCGTTTGGTGAAATTAGTTGAGTTTTTGGTGCAAATTCTGATCCTAAATCAATTCTTTTCATTGTTTCTGATCTATTGCTGAAAGTCACACTCAGAAACACTGAAAATCACAAACTTTGGCTCAGAACACTCTAGTTCGTTTTAGTTCGTGTCAAGAACAGTCTGATCGCAAAATAATTGTCACGAAGTGTAACTTCGTATCAGTTTGCATCAGTTTCTTCAAAGGAAGTATCACTTTGGACCAATTCGTGTCAGTTCTTGATCCAGTTTGGTTGTGACTTCGCATCTCAGTTCGGATTCTAGTCCGTGTCATCGAAGTCATAGTTCGTACTAGTTCGAATCACTTCGTTTCAGTTTAGTTCATTTACACTTCGTACTCAGTTCGGATCACTTGGTTTCAGTTGTTCACTTCGGATCCACTTCGTATCACTTCGTGTCAACAATTTCCATTTCGTTTCAGTTCGGGTGAATAGAAATTAAGACCTATCGAGATGTCTGGTTTTTGAAGCATTTGTTGGAATGCAAACGTCGATGCAAACCACGATGCAAAGTATGTTGAATTATCATAATGAAATTGGAACAAGTCAGAAAGTTCTCAAATTACTTAGGTTGGAAAATTATCATAGTTGGGTGAAATGTTTTGAAGCGTATGTTGACACAAATGATATTGATATGTGGTTTTCATTTACTGAACAATATAAGTATCATAAAGATATGCATGGAGAGCCGATTCTTCAATTAAAATTTGATTCTGAGCAAAAGAAAGCATATCAAGCTGAAAAAAAAGCTTACGGCACATTAACTATGGCATTACCTAAGGAGTTGTTACATTAATTTTCTGCTTATGGTACATTAAAACCTTTATGGGATGCTTTACAGAAGAGATGTGAAGGTAATGATCAATGCAAGAAAAGCCGATAGAAAGTCTTGAAAAAGGAATTTGATAATTTTAAACATTATAAGAAATGAAAGTATTCTAAATTTGATTGGAAGATTTTCACATCTGATGAGTGAAATGGTGTTAGTTAATATTACAAAGGAGGATACTGATCTGAATGAAAAATTGTTGGAAGCATTACCCGAAAAATGGGAAAATTATGTCATAATGATTACTGTAAGTACCTGGACGGATTTTACTACTACATGATTTGGTCACAACAATTACAAGAAGTAAATAAAGCTCGACTTTATTGATTCACTAAGAGTTAGTTACAAATAATTCTAGAGAGAGAAACACACAGTTAAGAATGACTGAAATGAAAAAAGCTAATGAACTCTCTCTAACACGAACTATTTATAGTAGCAACATACTGGCCAGCGTACCAGTTGGCGGACTATTTGGTATGGGCGTACCAATGGTACGGCGGACCATATGGTACGGCCACCATGATAGGTTGACTCTCCGACTCACGAAGACGCTTTGAACTAGATACAATACACGAGACACAATGTAGCATAGGAATATGCTCTAACAATTACCATGCTCGAGTCTTGTCATACAGAACCTGCAATTTCAAAAGACAGAAACGGGGCTTTTCTTTTTTCCTTTGAAAATTAATTTAATCTTGATGCAAAACTTCTATTCGAGAATCTAAGATATAGTTTTGAAATCACAATTTTGTATCTTGTATCGATCGGTCGAAAACAGATAAGAAACAAATTCCTTTTGGCTTTTTGAAACTTTACATCAAAACACACTGAAAATCTTTTTGATTTTTCTAAGATTGTGCTAAAACACACCTAAAATCTTTTTGGAATTTTCAGATATGAAACATAAATGCAATACTGAATCAAACACTATTTTTGTCTTTTGTGAGAACGATCACAACTTGGGATCATATTGGTCATGACATACTGAACTACACTTCAATTTCAATTACTTCAACACACAAGTCATGTCGATTGCTGGTATAATTTGTCCGTCTTAAACTCAGGCACAATCATACTCATAACATCTGGATATATTATTGTATTGATTAGATTGCTTTGACCAGTGTACCCCACACTATCAGACATGCTCAGATATGTATTTGCTTATCACACTTTGTGATTTCACTTGCGATTTAACACACAATGATTGAATTCATGATATCGTCAACTGTGTTCCATGCAAAAAGAAATAAGAACGTTAAATCGTCTACTTTAAGGTCGATCTTTCGATACGCAGATAAGGCCTCGGATTTAACAAAATAAGAAATTAAAAACAAGTTGAAATTGTATAACCCAACAACAATCAGGTTGGTACTCTAGTACATGCAGAGAAAGTCCGATGAGTTATACGAAACACCAACGAAAATAAAGTAGAACGTCAAACGAACAACAACCAAGTCGATCTTTCGATACGCAAAGAAAGTTCGATCGTTTGACAAAATAAAGAAAATCAAAAAAGTAATCTTCGCAAAATGAACACATGTTTACACAGTGACTTCTCATTTTCTTTTTCTCATATCTTTTTTCAATATCTTGAGATACGCATCAAGATGTTGTCCACTTAGTCAAACATTAGTATTTAGTGTATATCACATTTGAATACTTTCTGATTTAATACGAGCCTACCAAGCACACAAATCAATGATCTTATGGCTTTTTCATCTATCTTATCTATGAGTCAGACATGTAAGCCAGTGTACCATCAGTTCCCAATTATGTCGGATACAATTTCTCATTTTCAATGTTTTTTGTATTTTCATGACATATTCTCCCCTTTAAAATGAAAACTCCATTTTTGGATTTTTCATTTTAACAAAAAACACAAAGACACTATTTTTGGTTTTTCAAATTTCTCCCACTTAACTACATACAGAATGTAAAAGAAATAAAATTAACCAATCGATACTGATACCTTTCAGTTTTTAGCTTTCAGAAAAAACTTGCAGTTTTGTAATATGGATTATTAAATTTAATATACGCAGGAAACTCCACTATCAGCAACTGCTTGAAGCGTAAACCTCACAATCACCGACAGGTCTTCTTGAAGAAACCCGCATACTGGATTTAAATGATTAGTTTTTAAATGACCTGAAGCCCACATCTTCTGGTCGGCCAATGTCTTCAACAAAATCATTTGCAGCCTTGCTAACCACCTTAGGTCCCCACTGCATTGTTGTTTTTTTATTTCTTACAGGGTTATCATCCCGTGATGAATCACCAACACTAGAATCAAATTTGAAAAATTGTGTCGTTTTAGATTTAGTTTTGGAAGGTGGTGTGGACTCAGTATAAATTTTTCCTGATTTATCAATAAATGTGGTAGATTTGTTAGAAAATGTCCTTTTGACAGTTTCAGGACAATCCTATGCCATGTGTCCCTTTCGGCGACATTGATAGCATAAACGATATGACCGTTTAGATTGTGGTTTGCCCTAAAATGTATAACATCTATCATCAGAGTCACAACTATCAGAATTATCATCAAATATTTGAAATCGGCCAGAATGCACCCATTTTTATGTAGGACTTCGAGGTGTAGAATTTGAACCAGATGAAGAAGATTCTTTGAATTGTTGTCCAACTCTTGAATTACTTTCAAAAGACTTCTGATTTTGTGGTTTACCTCCGAATCCTTTCTCCATTGTAGATATGAAAACTTGAGCCAAATGATAAATTTGTTCAAGATTTGTATATTTCTTTTCTTTTGGAGCTTTCTTGGGCATGTTCTTCTTGACATTCTTTGCAAACTTCCTATTCTCACTATCTAAACCGGACTGTTTGTATCCTTGTAGCATTAATAAATCAACTTGAGAACCCAAAGAACCAGCCTTAGCAACCTAGGTAAATTTTGCTTTAATACCCTTCATCTTGTTTGTTTCTACCAATTCAGCAGCAACTTTTTCCTCAGACAATATCTTCTCATCTTTCTCCACCAACTTCGCATCATAAACTTCTTTATCATGTACACCAGTTCCACCAGAAACAAATTAAACAGATGTGAGTTCACTACTTATTGAAGGTTCCACTTTCTTGTTCAAAGGCTTTAATTTCTTCTTCTCATATTTCTCAGAAACAAATTCAGAATAATCTCCAATTATGTTAGAAAAATGAATATCAGCTAGAGCATTAGATTAAATAACTGGATGTGGAATTTGGTTATACTCTTCGCTTCCAGAAACATTCTTGAAATTCTCATCTTTGCACAAGTAGCTTGTGAAAGAATGTGAATTCTTCAAATTATTCAACTGCCGCTTAAGATCCAATAGTTAAACATTCAAATCAGATATTTTCTTCTGTGCTTCACCCAACACTTTTTCTGAATTAATTGATTGTTTCGAAGCTCTGTTAGACAAAAACTTTTCTTGTCTCATCTAATCATGTGCATCATACACTTCTTGTGTAATTTTCATAACCCTTCCCTCATGAATCTCAATATTCCTTTTCAGCAACTGATTTTCCTCTTTCAAACTTATGACTTTGTCTTGTAATTCAGAATGTACCAATTGATGTTGGTATTCTGGAGTAGTAACTTCATCAAAATCTTTCTTGATGTAAGGAATATTACGCTTAGAATATTTCCGGCTGAAAGCCAGTTTTGATAAGTTCCGGCTGAAGTTAAAGTTAAAGCGGAATTCTCAACTTCAAGCGAAACTTGTAGTTCAAGCGGAAGAAGCAGTTTTGTCAGCTAGCGAATATTTCGGGTGAACTCGATTATCCACCAGATAATGAGTTCAACCGGAGTTTTCCTGAGATGTCTTTTCAGCAAGTCTAATCCTGCAAAAGCTTCTCGTCTGCTTCTAAATCTATTTAAGCTGCTCTCCAAAAGTAGTATGACGCTGATCATACGCAAGTTATTCCAATTGTCGAAGTTTATGCTTTTGGTAGTTTATATTTGACTTTGTATTAAACGGTTTAGATTAGATCGTTTGAGATCAATGGTTGTTATTGATCTCGTCTGCACTATATATAGCATAGTTAGCTCTTAACTTTACACACGGTTCTTAATCACCTTGTAATAGTGTAACTTTGAGTTAATGCAAATAGTGCCGAGTATTTCTTACTTCGCTGTTACTATACTTATGCAAATCAAAACACTACCTAATACAAGAGAACTAAATCTACTAAAGTAAAGTGAAGTATAACTTTAATTCCGCAGAGTTATATTTACAAGTAGAGGGTTCTTGTTTTAGTTTAATCCTAACTATTAACGATCCTACAAGTGGTATTAGAGCTTTGGCTCTCACTTTGAAGACTTTCAATGCTTCAAAGTCTATACTCTACTTGCCTACTTTACAAGCTTTGTTGTTTTTCTATTTCTAAAGTTTTCAAAATGAGTGATCTAAGTTTAGGATCTTCAAACGGCTGTGCTAACAAACCACCAATGTTCACTCCTGATGAATTTGGTACCTAGAAACTCAGGATGGAAGGGTTTGTTAGGATTTTAGACCGTCGTATTTGGAAATCTTTTATTAAAGGTCCTTACTCACCCATGGTTTCATCTGCTGATGATGCAGAAGTCAAAATACCTAAACCTTTAGAAAAATATGTTGATTCTGACTATGCTGCTCTCGAATTTGACTATAACGCATATTGGACTCTACAGGCTACACTTCCTAATTCCATTTTGAGTGGGTTTAAAGGATACAAAACTGCTTTTGACCTGTGGAATGCCCTAAGTAACTACCGATTTTCACAATCAAAGATCTTCAAACTCATCATCATACCAGTCACCTATAGTCAGTTTCCCTGAGACACCAAGGTGTCAAGAGAGTTTTTCAAACATGTTTGACAACTCTCACAATGCTCATGTAGCAACTGACTCATACCAAGGCTTCATTCGTGAAGTGTATAGGTGCTGATGATTTGGAAGAAATGGATATTTTGACCCAACTTTCTATGGTGTCTGTCAGGGCACAAAGGTTTTACAAAAGAACTGGTAGAACCTACAAAGGAGCAAAGGGTGCTCACATTGAAAATGCGTGAGCATCGGATCGTCTACTCGATCTAGCTAATCGGACATCGAAACGTAAATAACCGATTGTTTTATTGATCAAACGAGAACAATTACAACCAGTAAACCACAGAGAATTGACACAGAGAAACACACTCAGAAACACACACTTAACAGTAATCTTGCACGCTCAGAACTACTAAACACAAAGACCAAACTACTATATATACCCGACTGGCCGAACGTCCTCCGAACCCCAGGTTCGGCCGGTCCGAACTTCAGGTTCGGACCAGGTTCGGCCAACCCTATATTGGCTTGAACTTGGTCTTCGTTCGATACTTCACACGACGCACATTTCAGGTATCAACACACATAGGCCTAGACAAGAGCAAGGTGAAATGTTACAACTGTCACCAACTTAGTCATTTTGCAAGAGAATGCCCACAGCCAAGAAAAGAAGGGTAGACCCAGGGTCATGTCCAAATGAAGATTCATGGTGGAAATAATTCTAACAACAACAATTCTGGTCACAACTCAGGTCATCAACCCACCCCACCAAAACCAACCGGAAGTCAAAACCACCAGAATGTGGTTGCTGCTGTTGCCAATCAAACCTTATGTGTTGAATGGGAAGATTTTGTTGCTGAGTTTGAGCCAATAAATCATGCTTTATGGCCAAACAAGACTCCACTTCAGATCTGGTAAATTCTATTCCTGAAAAGGTTTTAGAAAACCTATGCAACCCTGCTTGCATTGAACAAGTGGCAAAGTACAGAAATCACAACACTGATTTGATTGATGAAGTTTCACACCTAAATGAGTTAAAGGAATATTTTAAAGAAACTGAGTCATCTTACATTTCAAAGATTGAAAATTTTAACCAAAGAATATGAACAGTTAAAACAAACTAACTCAGTTCTTGAAACACAACTTGATTAATTGCTTTCCAAACTTGAGAAATCAAGAAATGAAACCAAAGATGCTAAGCCTGAGGTTGATGTTCTTGAAATCAAGTTAAAAAGATGCTTTGTTTACTTGTGACAAATTTCAAACTGCAAATAGAAAGGCTGAGAAGTTATGGATGGGAGGGATGTATTGTAAGGCTGGTGTTGGTTACAACAATGTTGAACCACCAATTGAATACTCACCAGCAATCAAACCAATTGAAGCTTTGAAAAAAAGACTGTAAAGTTAGTCTTACTGTTGATGAGACCTCATCACAGTCAAGTTTTGAAAACACTGTTGAGTCAAAGAAAACTGAAGTTACTGATGCAAGCACTTCTGCATCAGCTGACCAATCAAACATTTTGAAACCATCAATTGCTGTGCCACCACCAACTATTTATGAACCAAAAGATTCAAAAGTTGGAGGAAAGAAACCTGAGCAACCAAAGGGAATTCAAACTCAAAGGTTTGGTCAACTCATTTTCAACCAAGTGACGAAACATGAGTCTCCCAGGAAATTTGAAACCAAAATTGTTAAATGCATGTTTTGTGGTGAACAATGACATCTAGCTGCTGTATGTCAGTTCAACCCACTAAGTAAAGTCAAACCATTTTTGTAACCAAACCTGTTCTAAAACCAAAGGCTGATTTTCAAAAGAAACTCACAGGAAGAATTTCACCTCTGAAAAGCCACACAATGAAGCATTTTGGATCTGAATCCAACAGGGTTTTAATTGGTAACGAAAGAAATGGAAGTTTTTCTGTTCTAAGGCAAAATCGTTATCCGGCTGAAGTTCAAGCGGAACATTCTTCGCTCGAACTCAAGTTCAACCGGAAAAAAAATTCAACCTAGATCAGCTACTGCTCCAAAGCAGAGACCACATGTACACTTTTCTGATGGGTTTGAGCATTTTGAAGCTCAAGGGAGAAGAAATCCCTCTAGAGGAAAGATCACCTCTAGAGAAAAATTTTCAAGAAGCAAAAAGTCCAACCAACCTGACATTGAATTTGCTACTAGTTCAAGTGGAAGTCACACTGTTCCAGTTCCGGGGGAGAGTTCAAGCCAAAACAAATACTTTCCTCAAACAAATTTTGAAATCACCTGAAAGAACTAAGTTTGTTAATCAAAGAAATGAAAATCTAAGAAAATAACCAACAAGCAAAGAAACGTTAAGGAATACAGGGAAAGAAAAATTGCTGAAAGGAAAAACACTAAAGGAGAAAGATTTAGTCAAACAAGTACTCAGTATGAGAACTTAAGTTTTGACAATGATGATCTACTCACTGAAGCTCTAGTTTTGAATACTTTAGTACTCAAGGAGTACAAGTGTAATAATGCTTATGGCAGACCCAAGACCACACAGGCTTGGGTCCCCTATAGAAGCTGCTTAATTCTGATATGTGCATGTGCAGAATAAAGGACATAATAGCCTATGGGTAGTCGATAGTGGATGCACTTGCCATATGACAAGGAATAAGCACATACTAGAAAACACAAAAAGAATAAATGGAGGACCAGTTGCCTTTGGAAGCACTAAAGGCCATATCTTAGCACAAGGAGATGTGAGCAATGGACTGGTAAAATTTGATAAAGTCAATTTTGTTGATACATTAAATTTGAATTTACTCAGTGTCTCACAAATGTGTGACAAGAATTTGAATTTAATATTTAACGAGAAAGAGGCTATAGTTCTCAAACCTGGTGTCAAAATTCCTGATGAATTAATTATGCTTAAGGCACCTAGGAGAGATGGACTATACATTTTGGATATGTCAATTGCTGCTCCTTCTTGTGGCACTGCCTGTTTATATTTAAAGCCTCTGTTGATGAGTCTGATCTGTGGCATAGGAGGTTAGGTCATGTGAATTACAAAAACATGAACATAATTGTAAATCTTGGCTTGGTTAAGGGTCTTCCTAACAAGCATTTTGTATGTTTTGAAAACTGTGTACCTTCTCTCAAGGGCAAGCAACATAGAACCTCCTTCAAGCCAAAAGTTGAATCTTCTATTTCAAAACCTCTAGAGCTGTTGCACATGGATCTTTTTGGTCCAACTAGAGTAATGAGTTCGGGGAAAAGGTCATACTGTTTTGTAATTATTTATGTTTTTCTAGATACACTTGGGTTTTCTTTCTTAAAACAAAAAGATGAAACGGCTGAGTTGTTGAAAACACTTGTGATCAATTTAGAAAATCAATCCAACCTTAAAGTCAAAACAATCATATGTGATAATGGAACGAAATTCAAAAATCATGTTTTGAATTCATTTTGTGAGAAAAAAGGGAATTGTGAGACAATTTAGTGCTCCTAGAACTTCATAGCAGAACGGTGTTGCTGAAAGGAGAAATAGGACATTGATTGAAGCTGCTAGGTCTATGGTAGCAGATCCGAGCTCCCTGTGATATTTTGGGCAGAAGCAGTGAACACTGCCTGTTATGTCCAAAACATGATTTTAATTGTCAAAGGCAAGAATAACACACCTTATGAGCTTTGGAGAAAAAGAAAGCCAAATATTTATTTCTTTAAGCCATTTGGTTGTCCTGTTACAATTTTAATAACTAATGAGCTATTGCCTAAATTTGTAGAAAAGGCAGATGAAGGTTATTTTGCTGGGTATTCTAGTGTGTCAAAAGCATACAAAGTATACAACAAGAGAACCAAAATTGTTGAGGAAACTATAAATGTGTCTTTCAATGAAAAATATCCTAACAATTTTGAGTCTCAGCCCAGTTGGTTATTTGATATTGATGTACTAACCACTGCTTTCAACATAAATGTTGATAAACCTGTGAGCTCTTTAGTGCAGGAACATAATTTGTATAGGTCTGCTAATGAGCATTGGAAGAGGAATCAAACTATGACCAAGAAGCCAATCTTCTTCTCTTCATTGAGCACTCAACCTATCTTTCCAGGCAATGAAAAGAAACTGACTGAACTAATTCAAATTGAAGAAGAAATAGTTCCGGTTGAAGTCCAAGCGGAACCAGTTTCTCCGGTTCAAGTTCAACCGGAAAACTCAATTTCAGAAACTGAAGAGAATACTGAGTCAGGGTTAAATGAAGCTGAAAATTCAAATGATAGCACTTCAAATGAGCTCAATTTAGAGCATCTGACCTACAATTCATATATAAATTCTCATGAATCAGTTGGAGTTTCACATGCTCATAGACAGAAGAATCAACATACCATCAAATAGAAGAAGCTATGAGTTCCACATGCTCATAGACAGAAGAATCAACAAGAATCACCCTTTGGAGAATGTTATTGGAGATGTGAAAGCACCAGTGTTGACAAGAAGTAAATCTGCTGATGCAAACATTTGTTTGCATGCTGCATTTTTGTCTCAAGAAGTACCTAAGAAAGTAGCTGAAGCTTTGGAAGATAGCAGGTGGGTAGAGGCAATGCAAGAAGAATTATTTCAAATCAACAAGCAGAAAGTTTGGGAACTGGTAGATCTGCCTGATGGAGCAGAACCAATTGGTACAAAGTGGGTATTCAGAAATAAGAAAGATGACAAGGGCATTGTTGTCAAAAACAAAGCACGACTGGTTGTGCAAAGCTATGCACATGAAGAAGGCATAGATTATGATGGAGTGTTTGCACCTGTAGCTAGATTGGAAGTAATCAAAATCTTTCTAGCTTATACTGCCTTTAAAGACTTCCAAGTATTACAGATGGATGTCAAAAGTGCCTTCCTGTATGGCCTACTGGAACAAGAAGTTTATGTCAAACAACCTCCTGGTTTTGAGGACCCTCATCATCCAAACAGGGTATGCAAGTTGATCAAAGCCCTGTATGGCCTCAAACAAGCTCCTAGAACCTGGTATGAAACTCTTTCTAACTATCTTCTAGAGAATGGCTACAAGAGAGGTGAAATTGACAAAAATCTCTTTGTCAAATGTGTTGGTAAGGATATGATGATGGTTCAAATTTATGTATATGATATTATTTTTGGTTCATCTAACACTGCTTTGTGCAAAGAGTTTTAAACTTTGATGCATTTCTAAATTTGAAATGAGCTCCATGGGAGAACTAACCTTCTTATTGGGCCTACAAGTGAAGCAAATTGCAGCTGGGATTTTTCTGAATTAGTCAAAATACATTCAAGATATGCTGAAGAGATTTGACATGCTGACATGCTCAAGTGCTAAAACTCCTATATCCACTTCCCATAAGTTAACAAGTGACTTAAGTGGTAAGTCAGTGGATGTACACATGTATAGAGCCATGATAGGATCACTGATGTATCTCATGGTAAGTAGACCTGACATCATGTTCAGTGTCTACTTATGTGTAAGATGTCAGTCTTCACCAAAGGAATCACACATGCTAGCAGTCAAAAGAATTTTCAAGTATTTGAAGAGACAACCTAAGTTGGGCTTATGGTATCCTAAGAATTTTGACTTCTCTTTCAAGGAATTCACTGACAGTGACTGTGGAGGATGTGACATTGACAAGAAATCAACATCAGGAGGATGTCAATTCTTTGGTGAAAGGCTTTTATGTTGGCAATGTAAGAAACAAACCTGTGTTTCCGCATCAACAGTTGAAGCTGAATACATTGCTACATCAAGCTTCTGTAGTCAAGTCCTTTGGATCCAAAATCAGATGCTTGATTATGGGATCACCTTCATGGAAATTCCCATTTTTGCAGACAATAACAGTGCCATATCCATCACCAATAATCCAGTCAAGCACTCCAAAACAAAGCACATTGATATCAGGTATCACTTTATTAGGGATTGTGCAGAAAAGAATTTAATTAAGTTGTTCAAAGTTCATACTGATCACCAATTGGCTGACCTATTTACCAAAGCTTTTGATGAGGCTAGATTCTTCTACCTTATCACAACCATTGGAATGATGAATTTTGACTAACAAACTTTTCACAATTTTAATAAAAGAGAAGCATGTGCTCATGAGCCCGTCTCTCGATACAAAAAGAAAAGAAAAATGAAATTTCTTGTGTTAATTAGAAAACATTTCAGTTCATAGTCAGTAACTGCTGCTAAACTATGAACGATTAGCACAAATTTTCAAAAATCATGTGTTTTGGTTTTTCGGTGCAAGTTCCGGTTCAACCTGCGAGAACAAAACCTTTGAGAATCTCCGGGTGAACTTCAACCGGAAAAATGCTTTGTAAATTATGTGGGAATTTTTTTTGAAAACAATTCTTC
Organism: Deinandra increscens subsp. villosa; assembly: GCA_039602395.1. NCBI lineage: Eukaryota > Viridiplantae > Streptophyta > Magnoliopsida > Asterales > Asteraceae > Deinandra > Deinandra increscens. The sequence goes on from JBCNJP010000025.1 coordinate 24,692,934, forward strand.
CAAGCCGAAAAATCTTCCGTTTATAGTTCAAACGGAAGAAATTTGGTTTTTTAAAATAAAGGAGAAAATGGGATCCGCATGAACTTCCGGGTCAACAAGTCAAAGTTACTTTTCATTAAATTACCCGGAAGGCACAACTTTTTATGAGGATACACATTTAATTACCCATTGAGTTTTTAACCTTTAAATGTCCGAGGTTTCAGTAAAATTCTTTTGGATAATGATATGCTTTACCAAGTTGTACCGTATAACCCATAAAGCACCAGTCAAATCAGTTACTGAATCGACGGTTTAAAACCTCTCGCCTCCACGTCATCGACGAAAAAGGTAAAAGCCCTAATTTACCGTCATTTTCCCATTTCTCTCAAACCCCACTCAGAAATTACTCCCAAAATTTCTCCCAAACCCTCTCCGTAACTTCCAAATAACCGTCAATTTCTCTCAAACATGCAATAAACAATGGCTCCTAAGGCGAGTTCTATTGGCAAGAAGCCTGCCAGCGACTCAAGGTTCCCCATGGAACATAACCTGGTGGCTTATCTCGAAGAACCCAACAAGACCAACATCTACAATGGTATGATAAACTTCCTCAAGAACTATCATCTTCATTATGCTTTGACAATTGAAGCTGTAATCTTTGAAGGAATCATGGAGGAGTTCTGGTCACACGCTAGGGTTGCCGGGGACGATGGTGGTAGTGAAAGGATTGTGTCCATGGTTCAGGGAAAAATAGTGGAAATTGATGAAGCCAAGATTCGAAAGGTGTTAAAACTAAGGGATGAATACGAGTATGTGTTTGTTGACTCATCGGTGTATCTAAATCTTTTTCTATGGTGGTTCAATGGGAAGCAAAACCATAAAGAAGGGGAAATTGCCTTACAAGTGGAGATTCTTAGCCCACACCCTTCTGGTTTGCCTGACTCCCAAGAAAGGCGGGTTTGATGAACTTGCTGCTGAACAGGCCTCAGCGTTCTATGCTGTGGTCAAAGGTCAAAATTTCAACTTCTCTAACCTAATTTTTAAGGGTCTAAAAACAAACCTTTCACCAGATTATGTCTATTTGTACCCAAGGTTTTTAACATGTATTCTCAGGGAGGAATACCCCCAAATTGTTTTGGGCGGTACAATTTTGCAACCCAACCACCTAAATGAGAAAACCTTTTCAAACTTAGCTTTAAACATGACTGTCTTTCATGGAAGGGACATTGACCATCCCCTACCAATTCCAAGGCAGTGTCCTGATGAACCTACTCAAGCTGACGTTCAAATAGAAGCTGTGACAGCAACTGAGCACCCTGCTCAAGATGATAGGGCTATCAACCCATTAGTTCCTGATCCCACATATGTCCCAGCTTCTACTACTCTACAAATTTACAAATCCAAAAAGAGGACAGCTTCCACTAATACTATTACCACTGCCACTTCCTCTTCCGTATCCCCTCCTGTCATATTCAAGAGACAGATAAATGTGGTCACTTGGTCTCCTCCACCTAGTACCACCAGCCAATCTGAAGCTTCAAACCCCGTTCAAGGAAAAAAGCCTAAACAGAAACTGGTAAAATTGGGATATGCCCTTAGGGATGAACCTCCTCTTGAGGGGGAGTCAGTAGAAATAGATGTACAATCCCCATATGCACAATTCTCACCCCTGCAACCCCTATCACCTAGGAGTGACAGTGCCCCCATTCCCGGTCCAAATTAAGGTGTTATTAACTCACCCACCTCATTACATGAGAACATTCCGATGGACCTGGACCCTGCTGCACTGAACCCCCATTCCTCACCGGAGGTGAATCTCAGGAGTCAAGAAGAGATTCATGCAGAGCGAGCTGCTGCTGCCCAAGCATCCCCACTGGATCTTGGTGCTAGCAGTAACATAGATAAGACCCAATCTGCGGCAATCTTCTCTGAATTAGCACCCATGGGTCCTTCATTAGAACCAAGGGCTGCTGAGACAGTTGAAGAGAATCTCAGGTGCCAAGAAGCCATGGGTACCACAGTTGATCAATCTCGGATTGATAACTTGGTTTTTGTCCAGGGATACTGGTAAAAAGCCAGTTGAGGACAGTTATACACTACCTACATTGACGAATTTGTACCTTAATCTTCAAGCACAGGTTGATCACTTGAATGCAACTGTTGCTACATTGGTGAAGGCTGCTCCAACAGGAGCTGAGGTAGGTCCTTCAAACCAAAACAGAGAGGCTGATGAAGCTGATACTGTTAAATTGGGGAAGAAGATGACTTCAACACCTGAAATAATTGAAATAGAAGAAACTGAAAGAATACCAGCTGAAGTTAGAGCCACAGCCTGCAAGAAACTTGGTGTTATCTCCCTGAGCACATCAATATGATCACAAGATTACTGAAAGATGTTATCTTTCCGGCTGAAAGAGCCAGTGATCAAGTGGAGAGGAACACTGCTTCCACCAGCAAGGCAGTAACTGATATTGAAGAAAGCACTGCATCTGTTGTAGTTGCTACTATGTCTGAAGGAGGAGATGAAAATCTGATCGGTGAAGAAGAAGGAACAGAGATTTTGGAGTTAACAGATAAAGAACCTGAAGTCACCAAACCTCAGGTGGTGATTGAAGGTCTAAACATTGTTCAACCAGAAGTTCAACCGGAAATTCAAGCTGAAACCCAGGTGGAAGTAATTCTAATAGATGAAAACTCTACTGATCCAACATATGGCCCTAGTCATTCAATATTTGGGTTTGATCAGCCACTTGAGGTTCAACCGTAAGAACAGTTAAGTGAAGAGGCTGAAGATATAGATGCAACCTTAATAGCTATGGGAAGTACAGCCGAAGAACCTGTTAAACATGAAACTTTTAAAACTACTCAGCAGTTTGTTCAAACTCCTGTAGCTGAAGTTGTGTTAAAGATGGTGGAAGATGCCAGAAGGGTAGCTGAAGGATGAGAGGCTAGCCAAAGAGCTCCAAGAGGAATTCGATCTATATTCACAAGTTAGTGTTGTTGAAAGTTGATTGGGAGAGGCTAAGTAAAGGTCCTTTGATTGGAGACTGAAGAATTACAATTTGGATGTAATGACTGATGTTGAAAGGCAAAGGCTGATCTCAATTTCCTCCTAGATGCCTACCAAACTCGTAAGGAATGATGAGAACTACCTACTGTTAAAGAAGGTAAAACGGGTCTTGGATGTCAGAAATTTGAAAACAGAAGAAGAGGTAGCTCAGCTGAAAGTCAGGGAGCTTTGCAACTTGATTCACTCAATCTTTCATGAGCTCAAAGGAGATATAGCTGCTGTGAATCCAAATCTAGTGATGCCTGCACTATAAGAATTCACTTTAGGTACATCATCTAACTTAAATGTCAAACTTAAGCTTACTGATAATGCAGATATATGTAAAGGTATTATTTAGAGGCTTGTAATATTAAATATAGGTGGGCTGGGCTTAGTGGGTTTACTACAGTTAGTTAGTTTAATTGTAGGTTTTGGGCTTGGGCTTGGATAGCCTTGTAGGCTTATGTGTGTAGTATATAAACACACTTAAGCCTTATTTGTAGGGGTTGGCCATTCAGGGGAGCTAGGGAAATCGAAAACCAGAGAGGGTGTCTAAGAGATTTTCGAAAATCTTCATTGGTGTACCAGACGAGTTATTTGATTCGTGTGCATCCATTTTACAGGTTTATCTTTAATATTTGATTGTGTCTTCATTTTATCTCTCTCTAGTCTTGAATCAATCAATCATTGGGATTCCGCACCTACGACTGATCAACGATATCATGTTTGTTTAAGGATTCTGGACTTACAATCGGTATCAGAGCCAAGAAAAGTGTGTTTCGTGGCTCGCACAATATCGATTCAAGATTATACTAACGGTTTTGTGAGTTTTGTTGGATTTATTTCAGGTTTTCGATTCTGCATTGTGGTTCTCGATTCTGATTCATTCGAGTTTTAAGTGTTTTTTATTCCAACTTAATTTGTTCTGTCGAGAAAATCGATTTTTGGTATTTTGTGGTGGTTTTCGATCATTTACAAGTGATTCTTGATCACAGGCTGCTGGTTTCCGATCGAGTTCAGGATTTCGATTGGTAAAGTGTATTTTAGGAAAGCTTCTTGATTGTTGACTTGTCAAAATCAGTGGTTTAGAGAACAACTTAACTGGACTTTGATAGTGTTTGGTGATTTTCGATCAAAAGGTTGGTTTATCCTTGGTTTTTGATCAGGTTTGAAGGTTCTCGATCAATCAGTTTATTTGGAAAGTCAATCTTGTTGCTGATTTTAAGGAATCATTTTCTTGGAAAGTGGTTTTCGTTTATAGCTTAGTTCTCGGTCGACTTATTTGCCGTACATTAGTATTGTCGCAGGTTCTGGGTAGATAACTGATTTCAATTGTTTCATTCGTGTGTTGAAGATTAAGTGAATTACGGTTATGCCATCATTTTTTAATAAGTTGCATACATTGAAATTTAATGTTCAGGTTAATTACAATAGTGCCATTGGTAATTAATTAAAATAAGTGATCCACGTCATCTGGTTTTTAAAGCTGTAAACGACCACTCAATTTAAGTTGGTGTAAATTGATTTTAAGGGATAGTGACTTTCTTTGCAAGTTTTCGACCCGTTACACGTTTTTGATTAAAAAAACTGGTTCTCAGGATTGAATTTCTATCGAGTTTCTTTTTCGTGTCTTGAAGGTTCTTGATCAAGGTTCTCATGTGTAAACGGGTTTTCTATTGTAAAGTTGGTTTTCGATTGGGAAGGAGGTTTACTATCGCAAAGGAGTTTACGATCGCAAACGGGTTTACGATCGCAAACGGGTTTACGATCGCAAAGGGGGTTTTTGGTCGTGCAGGGTGTTTACGGTCTGACTGCAGGTTTTCAGTTGGATTATGTTTTCCAAGTGCTTCTTATTTTCAGTGAAAAATGAGTTCAGATGCATCCTCATCACCAGAATTTACTAATCCTACATATCCTCCTCGTTTGCTCTCTCCAGCCAACTTTAAAGATTGGAAATGCAGTTTTAGAAACCATCTAAAAAGTGTGGGGTTATGGGTAACCATGATGGACGGTCCTTTCAAGCCGCTACATTTTACAGGACCTAAATCTTGGACACCTAAAACTGAGAATGAATTTTCTGAAGATGACAAGAAAAGAATTAAAAAAGAAGAAGAAGCTTATGAGATTATGACCAGGGCCTTTGTAAGACCTATCTTAGGTTGGTGGCAACTCAAACATTACACCTTAGGAGTTGGTTTCATCCTTCACTTGGGTTTTGCTAATAACACTAAGTGATTTCATAATAACAACCCTTAGCGATCTCATAATGATTCCTGGAGTTTTGGGATTGTTCTTAGTGATTTCCAGATAGTCTTGGCGATTTGGACACTGGTCTTAAAGATCTGGATTTGTTCTTGGAGATCTCGTTTGTTCTTGGAGATCTCGCTGATAAGCCTTGGAGATCTCGTTTGTTCTTGGAGATCTCGCTGATAAGCCTTGGAGATCTCATTTGCTCTTGGAGATCTCGCTGCTAAGCCTTGGAGACCTCACCGACCTTGGCAACCTCACCAAGCTTTGGTGATCTGGGTTTCCTTCTTGGCGACCTCACCAAGATCCAGGCGATCTAGGAGTTGCTCTTGGCGACCTCACCAAGACTTGGTGATCTGGGAGTTTCTCTTAGTGACCTCACCAAGATCCTGGCGATCTGGGAGTTGCTCTTTGCGACCTCACCAAGACGTGGTGATCTGGGAGTTGCTCGTGGCGACCTCACCAAGATCCTGGCGATCTAGGAGTTGCTCTTGGCGACCTCACCAAGACTTGGTGATCTGGGAGTTGCTCTTGGCGACCTCACCAAGATCCTGGCGATCTGGGTTTTGTTCTTGGCGACCTCACCAAGTGTTCTTGGCGATTTCACTATTGTTCTTGGCGATCTCGTCAGTCTGATGACATAAAACTCACTAACTTCAATAACATTCTCTTGATTTCAGTGCAATCACGACCTGTGCTCTCTCCAGTATAAATAGCATCACTAGAATAACCTAGAATAAGCTCCTGGACGGCTGTTTGAAGAGAGAGAGCACTTGTGTGTGAAAACCCACGTGTTCTTGAGTTTCAGACATGAAATCTAAGGATTTCAACCAACAAACACTATGATTTGATCATGGATTCATGATTTCCGCACTTGGAGCTGTGTATTGGATGAGTAAAGGCTCCAAATTTGTCCTGACAAATGGTATCAGAGCCATTGTTCTTCATGTTCTTAAGTTTTTTTCCAAAAACTTGAAGAATCACTTATTCAAGTCATCAAATCTAGTTGTTTGCTTGATTCCTTGAACCATTTTGAACGAAATTTCCCAAGGAATCTGTTGGAATCCTTAGATTTCATCAATAATCACAATAAATGGGTCAAATTTTGAGTTTTCCAGATTTATGCGAACACAGAGCATACGTGCTGTGCGTTTCTTCAGAAAAATAAAGTCCATCTTCCACTGATTTTGAGTCAAAATTGAACATGCATCCATGTTAGACTCATTATTTAGGGATGATAGCAACTTGAATCACTCAAAACCATCAAGTATTGAAGATTTTAGAGCAAAAATTGTGTTCTTGGAAGTGTTTCATAAAAATCCCTATTTGATCCGATTTCACATAGATTAAGTGGTTTTTGGAGCTTGTTGTAGTTAAGCAAATTCCTAAACTATTGGTGCAATAAAAACTTGATTTTGTGAAATTTGATTTTGACCTAGTGAATATGCTCAAGAACATAGCTGAAAATTTTCTAAGTCTTGATATAATTGAAAATCTCAATTTTCACATTGTTGCTTGATTGAGTTGGACAAAATAATCTCCAAGATGGTTGTTTTGTAGGTTCTGAGCAATTAACCTCAATATTAGCATCCATTGAAGCAATTGAGTTGGACCCATTAAGCACTTTTGTGAAGAAACACAACTTGTTTCACCATGTCTGAATTTAACTATGGAAATCAAATGTTCCAAGCAAATAACAGGCCTCCAAAACAACTACGGGGGTTGAAACATGGATCGGAAGTCAACCACCGGAGGAGCTCAATTCTTGGGAATCGATTGGTTTCATGGCAATGCAAGAAGCAGTCAACCGTGTCTACTTCACCTGCTGAAGCGGAATACATTGCAGCTGCCTCCTGCTACCATGTTCATTGTTAAGAACCCTGTTTAGCACTCTAAGACCAAACACAAAGAGATTAGGCATCACTTTATAGGGACTGTCATGAGAAAAAACTTATTACCTTAGTTCATGTTTCCTCTGAAAATTAACTTGCAGATCTCTTCACCAAGGGATTTGATGTTTCAAGGTTTAATTTCCTAGTTCAGTAAGTAGGAATGTTTAACTTTGAGTAAGCTCACCTTTAGGTTCCTTTTAAGTTATTGCCCTAGTCTTAGGTTGTGTAGTCTTAGAGGTATCGTCTTTGTTCGCTTCCTTTCCGTGCAATAATCTCGTTATATAAAACCCAAAAATATTTTATTTTGTTTCAATCTTTCTGACACCAAATTGAAAAGCCAAAAAGATTTTGTCTACAAAATTTTTCTTGAAAACACAAAAAGATTTTACCTTTATTTTCTTTGAGTCCTGTTAAGTTCTGGTTATCCTCTCTCGACCATAAATAAAACTTCAATAAAGTGTCAATCAAATCTTAGAAACCCAAAAAATATTGTATTTTATTTTAAGTCCATTGTGTCAGTCTGTCAAGCCTAAACCGACTCTCGGTTGAAAAATAAGAGAAAATCCCAAAAATTTTAAAAACTAATTAAAATCACTAAAAATAGAATCGGGTCATTTCGAACAACTTTTGTGAAGTCACTTGTTGAATACCTGATGAAAACTCAAATTTTTTAATTTTTAGTGATGATGCAATAAATGATTGAAAAATTGGAGAAAAATACAAAAATTTACAAAAGTAAATAAAAATCATGTAAATTAGAATCGAGTGATTCCCAACAACTTTTGTAAAGGCACTTGATGAGCACTTGAGTCTAAGCACAAAATCTTTGCAATTTTGCAATGATGAAATAATCTTTGAAAAAGAAAACCAGAAAATTTTAGTTTTGGTTGGGCAAACTATGAGGAACATGATATAATTCTGGTCTTGTGATCTGACCATAGGATATGATCCAATCGATCAGTAATTCTATCATTCGATGTGTCGGTAGGCTCAGCAAAATAAGAATTAGGCAAGTCACGTGATTAAACACTTATAACCATGAAATTATGGACTTTAAGTCATTACATTTAGGAAAATCCTTTAAATCTGCTTAAGTCTATGCTAAGTAAGTTAACCAACACACCCGAGTATTTCTTTTGCGGAAAGTGTTGATTTCAAACCCACCAATAAGTGTGAATCATCACACATCCACCAATAAGTGTGAATCTTCACACATCCAACAATAAGTGAGAAAAATCTCACATACATCCATTGACCGTGACACATCTGCTGAGGAAACTTTGAACTTGTGTTCACGCGTCCCATCATTGTCATTGAAAATATTCCGTGACACATCTGCTGAGGAAACTCTGACCTTGTGTTCACGCGAATCAAAAAGTTAAACATCCATTTTGAAATCAGTACTTCCCTATAAAGAAATGGGGGGAAGAAATTCCATATGTGTGTTGTGCATGACTAATGTGTTAAATAGACAAAGCTAGGATAACTGTTTGACTTAGTGGAATAAGAAGTCAACACAATTGTCATTAAATCGGACTAAAACATGATAAATGACATCACAGTGATTTTGCTGAAAATTGCCTCGCTTGAGCTTAAGTGGAAAACAATACCTACAATCTGACTTAGGTTACTGAATCTGTGAGGTGACTTGATTTGTAAGTGTTTGTGATCACGTAATTGACCGGTTTGATTCCTAACATAGTCCAACCATTACCGAGCAAAAATATGCAAAAGTAAGCAAATAACTGGAAACTGCCAGAAAATAAGGCTTTAACGGTGCAAATGAATGCACTACGCATTGATATAACCAAATTTGTCATAAAACGTGAATTTGGGTGCGTTGTGTTTAAAAACATCAAGTTCTGGAGAATTTAGACAAATTTGAGGTCCATTTGCAGTTTTAAGTAAAAATCAACCGTTTTGGTAAGTTAGGGCTGGCCTGACTCAATTTAATCTGATTCAATAAGGTTTTGGTCAAGAATGTGAAATTAAATTTTTTTCTGAGTCAAAATGTGTTTTCAACATGTTTATGTACTTAGAAAATTCTATATTTCCAAAATTGCCCTTAATGAGTTCACTAAGGTTTTAGCAACTCACCGAGTTTACAATTGAGTATTTACAGTGATTTTGCTTCGAGTGTTTTCATTTTGGTTGAAATTTGTACCTAAATCAGAAAATTTACAAAGAAAAAAATAACTTGCTGTCAATTTTTTTTTTCCTGTTTGTGATCTCGAGTGCTCTTTGGCGATTTCATAAAGACCGAAATTTGGTCTTGGCGATTTCGCCTAAGTCTTGGCGATTTTGCTTAAGTCTTGGCGATCTCGAGGATTGCCTTGGCGATTTCATAAAGACCAAGACTTGGTCTTGGCGAATTCGCCTAAACCTTGGAGATCTCGAGCTCCTCGAGTGTTCCTTTGGCGATTTTGAATAAAACAAAAGGGTTTGGTGATCGGTTTAAGTCCCAAATAAGACAAGTTTGGGTTGTATCTCATCACTTAGATCAAACAATAACATTTTTAACAAAAGATGTCCGTTTGACCTATTTGGACTTTAATCAGTCTAAACTCATTCCAATAGGAGTCAAATGACTCAAATAACTTGATAAATGGATTCTTTGACATAAAGTGGTAACATTTATTGCTTTTGTGTTTTAAGAATAATATTGACCAAAGTGACTACATAGAAGCTATTCTTTACCATTTTTTTTATTGAATCTCACTAAATATGCTGCTTTAAATAATAGAATTACGTCAAGTTCTGGACTTTAACCTGTCTAGCATAGATTTGAACTCAATGTAGGTTAAATCTGCTGTGGTTGACTAGTCTTAACTTGATTTTGATAATTGCATGCATAGTTGACTTTTTAGGTCAAACATGGTGAAATTCTCTCATGTTTAATGAATTTGCCCCTATTTAGACTGTGTGTAGCTACCAATCAATTGTTTAACAAATTTTGCCTGATTTAATAACAGATTTATGTCCAGAAACATTCCAAGACATTCGTGTCTCTTAAATTGATCTTAGCTCAATGTAGATCATCAAAGAGGTATGTTTCTTGAATTTATGGCAATTCTCGATATACAACTATTGAGCAACACAGGGGCTGTTCATTAAACTCACTCAATCAATTTGAATCACATTAGTCAAACTCTAATCCATTCATGATTAATCACAAACAGGATCAAGCATTGTACCTGTTGATTTCTAGAAATATCTGAACTCACTCAATCAATTTGAATCACATTAGTCAAACTCTAATCCATTCATGATTAATCACAAACAGGATCAAGCATTGTACCTGTTGATTTCTAGAAATATCTGAATTAGATCTTAGCAAACATTAGATCTTCTTCGAGGTATGTCTTCCGATCTCTAATAAAGTATTGGAACTTTGACTTCTAACCATTCAGGTGGATTGTTTTACTTATTGATTATTCAATAACTTAATAAATCTCATGAAATATGACTTAGCATGCTAAATTTCTAAAATTCTGAGTATGGTTTACAACTATACTTGATTTAATAAAATGACATGCATATTATTCATTGTCTTATGAGTCTTTATCTTTTATTCTAAATAATGGTTAGGTTGGAAACTATTGAAGCTCATATCACACTTACATGAAAATAAATGTAAGAAAGGTTAGAATTTAGGGCTGATTGTTCCTATTTGTCTCTGAACTTGATGTTGATGCTCATGTCTGATATTGAATGCTTCTTGTTCATTTACTTTACTTTATTTGACTTTGGTTATGTGATTTAAGCATGTCAGAACTTCATACATGTATTCTGATTCATCATTTGACATCTTGTATATGCATAAGTGAAAATTTTTCATATTACTCCCGTACAAGTAGTTAAATAGAATATACGTGTCTGTAATTGTCTCAAATTGCTCAAATCATGTTGGATTAGGAATACTTGGTTCAAGAATCTTGTTTGACCCCAAAATCAATAATTCAAATTATAAAGATTTCCAGTTTAGGGGGAATCACTTCTTGATTCCTTCTTAAGCTTATTGAGTCATTTGAGTCAAATGTTGACTTTTTAACAAGAGTCCACTCATTTGAGTGAAATTTTACACAAGTTTCTCAAATTCTATCATAATTTGCCATTACTTGTGTTTTTCATCAAATAAACATCATACGACATTCTTGAGTCAAAATTCACCTTGTCCTTTGCTAAAGTCAACATTTACAATAAAAGTTACTATTTCAAGGGAAATTACTGGATTTTGGGTCATGTCTACTGACATCCTCTGTTAAACTGAATTGATTGTTTTTGAGGAAATTTGAGCCTATGCCTTAAGTAAACTTCTTTTATGTCTTTGTAAGTTAATTGAAAAGCTCTGTCACTATCACAAATCTAGTGTGCCTGACATTCAGTTAACTTATCAAATTTGATGTAATCATGTTGTTTCTTATGTGCAGATGGCTCCCAGACAAGAAAGAGCAGCCAATGCCCCTCTGGATTTCTCCAAGGCTCATAATCAATTCTGTGAATTTAACAGAAGCTTGAAAGATGCCAATCTATATGAACAGGCTTTCAGAATACTAGAAAACTCAAGTTGGATCACTAAAGACAGAGCTATACTTGGTTACTAGGAGAATGATGCCCAGTTCTTACACGCGTTACTGGCTGGGTCAGTATGATGGACCCGAAGTTCCATTTTTCCCGAACATGATTGAGGGAATTGGTGTGGATGAAGATCAAGGAAATAACAATGATAATGCTGATATGGCAGATGTCAATGCTGCTGATCTTGATAATAATGCAGCAAATCTACAAGATGATCAACCAATCAACTCTCCCATTCATGATGACCCTATGCATTCAGAACCTGAAGACAGAGCTTCAACCAAAGATGCAACTGAATTAGACAAATTAGAAGATGAAGATGAAGAGTCTGGCAATGAAGCTGATGCGTCTAGCAATGATGCTAACACTAACTCAAATAAATCTGGATCCAAACCCGAATCTGGGTCAAGATTCAAACCTGGATCAGAATTAAGTTCTGACTCTACCAGTTCTGATACTAGGGGTCCAAAAAGAAAGAAACTGAAAACAAGATAAAAAGCCAAAGTTAGTGAACAACCTGAAGCGTCGAGACATAAGAGCAGTAGTAGAATAAAGACCATGCAAGATTAAGATGACCACTGAAGCCTGAGTACCTGAAGAACTGCATCATGGTTAGCCAAAGGATTTGTTATCTCTTTCGTGGTTCACAAAGGGTGTTGGAGCTGTGGCACTATTCTGATTTGAATAAATTTTCGCGGGAAGACCTCTGCAGATTATATTCCGAACTGAGCGTTTACTTAAATAATCATTATATGTATCTTGCTAGGAAGTACTCGAAGTTCTTGCTGAAGCTACTCGGACAACTCAGATAGTTTGTCAGTCTCACATGTTTGTATTTCCACCAAAGGGGGTATTTGTAAGACCTATCTTAGGTTGGTGGCAACTCAAACATTACACCTTAGGAGTTGGTTTCATCCTACACTTGGGTTTTGCTAATAACACTAAGTGATTTCATAATAACAACCCTTAAGTTTTGGGATTCTTCTTAGTGATTTCCAGATAGTCTCGGCGATTTGGACACTGGTCTTGGAGATCTGGATTTGTTCTTAGAGATCTAGTTTGTTCTTGGAGATCTCGTGTATAAGCCTTGGAGATCTCATTAATTCTTGGAGATCTCGCTGCTAAGCCTTGGAGACCTCACCAACCTTGGCGACCTCACCAAGCTTTGGTGATCTGGATTTCCTTCTTGGCGACCTCACCAAGATCCTGGCGATCTGGGAGTTGCTCTTGGCTCACCAAGACTTGGTGATATGGGAGTTGCTCTTGGCAACCTCACCAAGATCCTGGCGATCTGGGAGTTGCTCTTGGCAACCTCACCAAGACTTGGTGATCTGGGAGTTGCTCTTGGCGACCTCACCAAGATCCTTGCGATCTAGGAGTTGCTCTTGGCGACCTGACCAAGACTTGGTGATCTGGGAGTTGCTCTTGGCGACCTCACCAAGATCCTGGTGATCTGGGTTTTGTTATTGGCGACCTCACCAAGTGTTCTTGGCGATTTCACTATTGTTCTTGGAGATCTCGTCATTCTGATGACATAAAATTCACTGACTTCAATAACATTCTTTTGATTTCAGTGCAATCACGACCTGTGCTCTCTCCAGTATAAATAGAATCACTAGAATAATGTAGAATAAGATCTTGGACGGCTGTTTGAAGAGAGAGAGAGCACTTGTGTATGAAAACCCACGTGTTCTTGAGTTTCAGACATGAAATCTAAGGATTTCAATCAACAAACACTATGATTTGATCATGGATTCATGATTTCCGCACTCGGATCAGTGCATTGGATGAGTAAAGGCTCCAAAATGGTCCTCACAGCCTTATCTCTGGAAATTGCCCAAGGATTCTACAAATGTACAACAGCTGAAGAACTATGGAATGCTTTAAGCAAAGCATATAATGAGAATGATGACCAGAAAAGCATCATGCACTTGTGGATGAAGTTAAAAAGACTGAAACGCCAGTATGTTCCAATCCAACTTGTGCTCGTCTAATTCCTTGTCTTAGACAGATTCGAACGAATTTGGAAAGAGAATTATTTGATTCACAATGTGCAACCAGCTCATTCAAGGGTAGATGGAGAAAGAGTGAAGAGAAGGTGAATTACATTATTATAACCTAAAACCCATTCTTGATTACGGGTTTTCTATAAAACTTCCCCTTAACCCAAGACCTCTTTTTACTTCCCCTGAGATAATACATATTATCTCTTCTCCCCCTGGGATAATGCATATTATCTCCCCCTGAGATAATGACTTCTAGTGAGATAATGCTTATCTCCCTATTATCCCTCCTTGGATAATAGGTAGATAAGCATTTCTCACTGGAAGTCATCATCTCAGGGGGAGAAGAGATAATATGTATAATCTCAGGGGAAGTTAAAAGAGGTTTTGGATTAAGGGGAAGTTTTATAGAAAACCCGTAATCAAGAATAGGGTTTTAGGTTAAAATAATGTAATTCACCTACTAACCCAGAGACTAGTCATCATATGTCTGGTGGTTTGTATTTTTTTAATATGTCAGACAGGTTGATGATTGAAACTAATGATCATGATGACGAAAAGTGATGCTGCTGCTCAAGTTAAAGAACCAAAACTTCCAAAAGAAGGGAAGTTTTTGGTTCTTTTCAAGCAACTGCATAAGGGAAGTTTTTGGTTCTTTTCAAGCAACTCAAAACTTCCAAAAGAAGATGTTCACAATTTTACGACCTAGCCACTGAAAGGACTATCTTATATGATCGCTCCAAGATAGAAGTGTCTGAGTTGAAACAACAGTTAGTCGATTTGCAACATAAATATGATGAACTACTTATCAAATATGACACCAATCAGATGAGAAATAAACGTATGATGGAAGCTGGTAAATCCTTATCTTGTGCGATTATGATTGGTCAGGTTGGAAGAGATAAAGCTAGGTGTGGAACAGAAAAATCTAAAGTTCTAAATTGTATCATTCCTCCACCAGTTTCTAGAGATATAGTTGGACTTTTACTTGATGATGATCAAGTTGATAGATCTGGGTATGGATATAAAGAAACTCCTCCTCCAGCTGATAGCGTCTTAGTAGGGACGACGCCAATGACTCAGGAGGAATTGGATATGGAGGCAACTATGACTTATGGCCAAAAGTCAACAAAAGATTCCACTAAAGCTGAAAGTGATGAAAGGGGTGCAGCTGAAGTGACCATTGAGGATGTATTCAAAGATGATGCTGAGTGCCAAAATTACAACAGTTGTCATAACTCCAACTCTGAAGGTGCAGGTTCAGGTTTAAAGGGAGTTAATGATGGGAAACAAGAAAAGGTGAAAGCTCCTATTGCTGAGAAGAAGTTGAAACAGTATCCTAAAATTAATACTGTTTATTTCAAGGTTGTTTATGAAGTGAAACGGGAGAAGATGATTATGACAACAAGGCCTGAGGGGAAGATATTTATGACTTCTGGATCAATGTTCGATCAAGAGCAAGGATACGAATATGAGCTACCCTCTTTTGCCTCCAAATTCAAAGGTTTAGGGTCATCCACGATACATCTACAGGTGAAGTTAAAGTTGAAAGACCCAAGATCACCATCAAGCCACCGAGTGTGCCATCGACAGGTGTCGTCAAAGATGAAAAGCTCAAGGGAGTGACTGTATCTCCTATCTCTTCATGTGGTTCATGCAGTTCCAAGTGGAGAATGGTGCTTCCACATCAAAGAATACTGGGAGCACAAGGATTGCAAAGACCAACACTCCTTGAAATTGCCTGAGCGTGTAGATCTTCTACTTAATCGTAATGAAATCAATGTAAACGAGTAAAACACGAAGAGTAAATACAAATATGCTTTCTATTAACCACAGAGATAACCACAAAGTACACAGCGAAGATATGACTCCGAAACTTATGAATTCTATACAAGACATCCTATTTATACAAGCTGAACCACGCTGGTCCGAACCTCAAGTTCGGCCCAACGTTCTGCCATGTCCGAACTCCAGGTTCGGCCTGAGTTCGGACCTCAGCAATCTTGTGTGATTCATCTTGTATTCGATACTTCACATGACGATCAGGACCATGTATCAACAAACTCCCCCTCGGTATGTGCAGTATCATCTCCTCCATTAAACTTGTATCTTGTATCTTCAATCAAACTCTTCCTCGATCTTGACGATGAGTTCAATCTTGAATACTTGATATTCCATCGTGTGTAATCTCTTTATCAACAAACTTCAGAAGACTTGAAGTTGTGATGTTCTCTTCCCACTTAGAAACCTGCCAACATAAATAATCTTGGTGCAAAATGTCTCTTCGAGACTCCAAGATATTTTGATTTTGGAAATTGATTTTGTATTTCGTGTTGATCAATCGAAAACAAATAAGAAACAAAATCTTTTTGGCTTTTAGAAATTTTATATCAAAACACACCTAAAATCTTTTTGGTATTTTCTGATAAGAAAAGTAAAAGCATTACAGAATCAGACACTATTTTTGTCTTTTGTGAGAAAGATCACAACTTGGGATCATATTGGTCATAACATGCTGAACTACATTTCAATTTCAATTATTGAAGCACATAAGCCATGTAGATTGCAGATATAATTTGTCCTACTTTAAACTCTGGCAGAATCATACTCATAACAGCTGGATATGTTAAGGTATTGATTAAGTTTGCATTGACCAGTGTACCCCACACTATCAAACTTACTCAGATATGCTTTTGCTTATCACATTTTGTGATTTCATTTGTGATTTTAATCACATAATGATTTTAACCATGATATAGTCAATTGTGTTCCATGCAAAAAGAAATAAGAACGTTAAATCGTCTACCTTAAGGTCGATATTTCGTTACGCAGATAAGGCCTCGGATTTAACAAAATAAGAAAATAAAACAAGTCGAAATTGTATAACTCAACAACAATCAGGTCGGTACTCCCGTACACACAAAGAAAGTCCGATGAGTTATACGATCAGGTCGATCTTTTGATACGCAGAGAAAGTCCGATCGTTTGATAAAATAAA
The DNA here is from genome assembly GCA_039602395.1 of Deinandra increscens subsp. villosa. Lineage (NCBI taxonomy): Eukaryota > Viridiplantae > Streptophyta > Magnoliopsida > Asterales > Asteraceae > Deinandra > Deinandra increscens. The sequence goes on from JBCNJP010000025.1 coordinate 24,709,680, forward strand.
GAAAATCAAACAATTTTAAATCTTTAAAAAATGAACACATGTATACATAGTGACTTCTTATTTTTCTTTTCACATATCTTTATCTTGATATATCATGAGATATGCATCAAGATGTTATCCACTAAGTCAAGCTTCAGTTCTAGTGTATATCACATTTGTATACTTTCTCATTTGCCGGGCCTACCTTGCACAACGATCAAATGATCTTATGGCTTTTTCACTTACTTTATTGAGTTAGACATTGTCAGCCAATGTACCATCATTTCCCAAATATGTCGGATACAATTTCTAATTTTTCAATGTTTTTGGCTTTTTGCATTTTTCAAGTTTTTGTCTTTTTCAAAATTCTCCCCCTAAAAATGACAACTCTATTTATAGATTTTCATTTTTACGATTTGAAAAACAACACACTATTTTTGTCTTTTTGGAAAAACAAACTCCCCCTCAGAATGAGACGGAGTGAAAAACCAAGAAAAAATGATCAACCAACACAAATACTCTTAGTTTAGCATTTTGAAAAACAACAATGGAATTGGAAAGTCAATTTAGTTATAACAGATATTTCACAATCAGTAATTTTCAATCACTGAAAGGTCTTCCTGAAATACCTGCTGAACACCAAACAAAGCATTAGTCGCTCTGGGATTGATCCGATTCAACAGCGTTGGGTCGCCGGGTGTCTTCCACAAAGTCATCGTTGGCCTCGGAAGCAACTTTCGGTTTCCAAATTTGTAAAAGTTTTAATTTTTTATCGGAACCTGAATCAGATTCAATCGACATACTCGGTTTAGACCAAGACGATTTACGAGTTGATTTAATCGTTGGAAACCAAGGTTCATAAAAAATTTGACCTTTGTTATCCACATATTTAGCAGTTTTGTGGATATATGCAGTCGTCGGACAAGCAGCAGCAAGATGTCCCGATTGACGACATACATAACAAAGTCTTTCTCTAAACATATTTGAAAATTGTTTTGTTTTTGAAAATCCAGATGAATGCTCAGAATCAAAATTATCAAAGAAACCATCAGAAGAATCATACCTAGGAGATGGACTCCTTGAAGATGACGATCTTCCAGAAGAATAAGAAAATTCTTTCTGAGATGGTGATTTCTTTGCAACCTTTGTTTTAGAAACCTTCTCAGCCTTCTCTGGTTTCTTAGCTTGAACAGGATCTTCCTTCACTTTGTAACCCAAACCTTTGTGTTTAGATCCTTGATTTTTTTGAAGAATTGGAAGAAGAACTTGAAGCTCCTCGTGACTTAGCGTCAGTAGTGAATTTAGCTTTGATATATCTCAACTTGTTCTTCTCACTTAAGCCTTTTTCTTCTTCGGTTGCAGATGAAGAACTCGACACAACCTTATCAAAAACTTTTTCATTCTCCAACAAAACATACTTTGAAACAAATTTTAGAGCGACACCCAAAGGCTTCTCCGTCTTCTTAGATTTGGACTTGTTCTTCTTGGGTGGAGTAGCAAATTTTGAATAATCATTTAATTCAGCTTT
>JBCNJP010000025.1:24711686-24733906 GCA_039602395.1 Deinandra increscens subsp. villosa
GTTGAGGAACCGAGTGAATATCATCCTTCTGAGAACTTTCTGAAATTTGATCCTGTTTGTATAAGAAGTTTAGCATTGTCGGAGAAAATTGCAGTTCTTTACTTGCCTTTTCAACTCTAAAATTTCCAATTTCAAATCATTGATCTTTTGCTGAGCCTCAAATACCTCTTTCTGTGACTTGATAAACTTTTCATTGAGATCATCATATTCATAAGTTTGTAGCTTTCGAATCTCACATTCGGCATATAATTCTTTTAGAACATTCTCTCTCTTCTGTTTATAGATCTCAACATCCTTAGTCAAAACCTCATTTTTATCACGATAGAGAACCTCAGACGAGCTCGACCTCACTCGATACCATTTTCTCGATTTTCAACGTTTTTTACTGGAATTTTTGACAGGAATTCAAGCAGACTCGATAGAAACGAATTAGGAATGAGTTTTTGATGAGAAGCACACTCGAGATGATCAAAAGAACTAAAAAACGTGAATTTGAACTCAAAACTCTGAAAAACAATGATTTCCGACCAGTAGAGCAAACCAAATGCTCTGATACCACTTGAAATTGCCTGAGTGTGTGGATCTTCTACTTAGTCGTAATGAAATCAATGTAAATGAGTAAAACACGCAGAGTAAATAAAAATATGCTTTCTATTAACCATAGAGATAACCACAAAGTACATAGCGAAGATATGACTCTGAAACTTATGAATTCTATACAAGACATCCTATTTATACAAGCTGAACCACGCTGGTCCGAACCTCAGGTTCAGCCCAATGTTCGGCCATGTCCGAACTCCAGGTTCGGCCTGAGTTCGGACCTCAGCAATCTTGTGTGATTCGTCTTGTATTCGATACTTCACATGACGATCAGGACCATGTATCAACACTCCTCAAGCTTCTAGGAACCAGAGAAGAGTCAATACTGGATCCTCCTACATCTCAAAGAAGCAGACTTTCTTTAATTGTGGCAATCCTGGTCACATTGCCCAAAATTGTCTCCATCACCCCTATGAGCCCTACAACCGCAGAGTCAAAGGGTTTCATCTCAGGATTCTATTAAGTCTAAGCCAATGAAGGTGCAACCACCTAAGGAAATGAAGACTATCACTCCTAAGGTTAAACCCTCTTATCAACATTGGGGTGCTGCCAAAGAACAACGAAAATGTTCAAATCAAAATAACTGTTTTCCAAGTTACAAAAGTTTTCAGAAACATGTGAAGAAATTAATTTCAAAACAACAAAAGTTTTAAAAATCTAAAGTTACCTCTCCCAAGGTAACTAAAACTGTTTTGAAAAATGAACCATATTTGAAGAATGTTTAAATACCTAAAGTCACGACTCCAAAGGTGACTAAAACAACTATTAAATCACCTCAAACTTGGAAGTCAGAGACCAAGGCAACTTCATCCCAAATTCCTGATATTCAAAGGGGTTGTGTTTAAAAGAAGTCTCCTTTATTGACTCCTCGGGAGTACCCAGAACCACAATGACATGTGCTTAAAAGAATGTTGAAATACCTAAAGTCACGACTCCAAAGGTGACTAAAACAACTATTAAATCACCTCAAACTTGGAAGTCAGAGACCAAGGCAACTTCATCCCAAATTCCTGATATTCAAAGGGGTTGTGTTTAAAAGAAGTCTCCTTTATTGACTCCTCGGGAGTACCCAGAACCACTTTATGGCGTGCAATATTGTACAACAGAGGGTATGTTTCCTTGAGAGATAAAATGATTAAATCAAAAAAAGGTACTGCTAACTTGGTTGTTTGAGTTTTGAAGCGGTAAAGTATGAGTGTACAAAACCCAATTCTCAAAAATTTTCAGCTAAATACTTTGAAGGTTAGCTTGGCCAGCTGTATTTAATTTTTTTAGTTGTTTGTCTGTGTGTTCGCTTAAAAAATGAAAAACAATGAGAAAAATAAAAAAAATAATAATAATTAAAAAAAATAGGGTGATTAAAAAGCATAAACATCGACAATTGGAATATCTTGCGTCTACACAGCAACATACTACTTTAAGAGAGCGGCTTGAACAGATTTAGAAGCAACCGAGAAGCTTATGCAGGACTGGACTTGCTGAAAAGACATCTCAGGAAAAGTCCGGTTGAACTCATTATCTGGTGGATAATCGAGTTCACCCGAAATATTCGCTAAATGACAAAACTGCTTCTTTCCGCTTGAACTGCGAGTTCCGCTTGAAGTTGAGAATTCCGCTTCAACTTCAACTTCAGCCGGAACTTAACAAAATTAGCTTTCAGCCGGAAATCTTCTAAGCGCATATTCCTTACAATCTCCCCCTAAGCTGATGCTATCAAATTATTCTTCAATTTCAATGTTTATCTTGAAAAACTGACTTGTACCAAAAAAAAAAATCTTCTTCTTGACCTACTTGTCCAAAGACTTGATGTTGGCATTCAAATCTTGAGAGAGCTCTTTGGAATTTGTTTTGGTCACCTTCACATAACTGAATGACTCCCAATCTTTTTCACTCCATTCATTTTGAACAGAAATGGACTCATGAGCTGTGAAGGTGCCATCGGCTCTATGAACATAGAACAGCTTCTCAACTTCTTCCCAAATGATGACTTTGATTTCATTGACAGGATCTTCTTCTTCATTTTCAGTGTCACCTTGGGATTTGAAAAGCATTCCATATTCGTTCACTGTTGTCTTAATACATAACCTTAGTTGGTGCTCATCCCTTGTTAGACTCAGAATCTATCTTAACTTTATATAAATATCGGTCATTTATCGTCCAGAGAGCATGCTGGTGGCTTTGTGAGCATTCACTACTAAAGTTGTGCCATTTGCCAAGGTTAAAGTGAAGTTAAAGGTTGCTTCATCTGTTGTCCTACCCACAATCTTGTTCTTTCTGGGTGGAGCCTCTCTCCTTTGCTTCTGGTCTTTCTTCTTCTTAGCATGCATCATCCCCCTCTTTCTTTTCTTTTTCCCCTCATCAGAATTAGTTTCTGATTCTTGCACAATAGGTGCTTTGCCCTTTGATGAGGGAGAAGAGGGACCAGGTTGAACTTCTGTGGGTTTGATGATGGTGGAAGAAACATAGGTGGTTGATGGTTCTTTGATGGTTAGTGGAGGTAGGGTGGTTTTGGTTGGTGGTCTACTATCTTCTGGTGTAGGACTGGAAGGTGGAGTAGGTGGGAAGATATCTGAGAAGTTAATAGTAGGTGGAGGTTTCTTCTTGAGAGGGATAATAGGTGTGAAATTGTCTGTTCTATATTTTGGATTTGCATGCTTTGTGGCTACCTTTTTGGAGATGGATGGTGGTTTGTAGGGTATTAGGGCAAGTGACTGTGGAAATGATGGAACTGTTGTAGGTGGGGGGTTTGGGTTATATATGAAGGAAGGTGGAGGTTGGATATCTGCGTCATCAGCAATCTCAGGTTTAACATTTAAGTTAGATGATGTACTTGAAGTGAGTTCTGAAGGTGAAGGCATCACCAACTTTGGATTCACAGCAGCTATATCCCCTTTAAGCTCATGAAAAATTAAGTCAATCAACCTGCAAAGTTCTCTGACTCTTAGCTGAGCTACCTCTTCTTCTGTCTTCAAATTTCTAACCACAAGAGCCCTTTTTACCTTCTTCAGCAGTAGGTAATTCTCATCATTCCTTGTCAGCTTGGTAGCCTCTTCAAGCAAGTTCTCAAAAACTCCAATCTGTGAATATAGATCAAATTCCTCTTGAAGTTCTTTGGCTAACCTCTCATCTTCTGCTGCCCTTTTGGCGTCTTCTACCATTGTCAACACAGCTTTAGCTTCAGGAGTTTGAACCACCAGTTGAATGGTTCTAACAGTTTCAGATTGAACAAGTTCTTCACCTTGAACTGGTTCTGTACTCTTCATAGCTAATAAGGTTGCAGCTATGTCTTCTGCTTCTTCACTTCCCTGGGTTTCTGCTTCAGTTTCCGGTTGAATTTCCAGTTGAACTTCCGGTTGAACTTCTGGTTGAACTTCCGGTTGAACTGGGTTTAAAACTTCAGTCACCACCTGAGGTTGGGTGACTTCAGATTCTTTATCAGCTAACTCCAGTACCTCTATGCCTTCATCTTCACCAATTATATTTTCATCAGCTCCTTCAGTCATAGTAGCAACTACAACAGTTGCAGTGCTTTCTTCAACATCATTTACTGCCTTGCTGGTGGAGGCAAAGTTCTTCTCCACTTGATCTTTGGCTCTTTCAGCCGGAAAGATGACATCTTTTAATAGTATTGTGATCAGATTTATGTGCTCAGGGAGAGCACCAGCAATCAGCATGGAAGATTGTACTAGCTCAGTGAGGTTGGGATCTTCGAAAGGAGAGATAGAAATCAGTTGACTGCTCTTCATATTTACCCAACTTTCTTCCACTTTGAAGGGTTTAACACCAATTCTTTCGTAGGCTGTGGCTCTAACTTCAGCCGGTATCCTCTGAGTTTCTTCAATTTCAATCATAACAGGCCTTGAGGGCATCTTCTCACCCAATTTGACAGTATCAGCTTCATCAGCATCAATAGCTTCATCATCTTCTCTTAGAGGGTACAATCCCGTCAATTCTGGTAGTAAGGTACAATCCCGTCAATTCTGGTAGTGTATAACTGTCCTCAACTGGCCTTTTACCACTATCTTTGGACAAAACCAAGTTATCAATCCGAGATTGATCAACTGTGGTACCCATGGCTTCTTGGCACCTGGGATTCTCTTCAACCGTTTCAACAACCCTTGGTTCCAATGAAGGACCCTCGAGTGGTGATCTAGAGAAGATTGTTGTAGTTTGGGTCTTAGTTATGTTACTGCTAGCACCAAGATCCAGTGGGGATACTTGGGTAGCAGCAGCCCTCGCTGCATGAATCTCTTCATGACTCCTGAGATTCACCTCCGGTGAGGAATGGGGGTTCACAGCAGCAGTGTCCTGATCTATCAGAATGTTCTCATGTAATGAGGTTGGTGAGTTTATAACACCTTCATTTTGATCAGGATTGATTGCAATGTCATTTCTAGGTGATAGGGGTTGTAGGGGTGAAAATCTCTCAGATGGGGAATGTACATCTGCGTCTAATAACTCCCCCTCAAGTGAGGATTTTTCCTTAAGAGAATATCCCAATTTGACTAGTTTCCGCTTGGGCTTTTTTCCTTTTGCGGGGTTTGAAGCGTCGGGTTGGCTTGTGGTATTAGGTGGAGGAGACCAGATGACCACTTTTCTCTGTCTTTCGAAAACGACAGGAGGGGATGTAGATGAGGATGTGGCAGTGGTAGTTTGAGTGGATGCAACAGTTTCCGTTTGAAAAACAGACTTGTTTAAAGCCAAGTTCGAAAAACTTTTCTCTGTGAGGTGTTTTGGTTCCAAAATTTTACCACTCAAGACAATTTGGGGGTATTCCTCCTTGAGAATACATGTTAAAAACCTTGGGTACATATAAATATATTCAGGTTGGATGTTTGTTATTAGGGCTTGAAAAATTAATCTAGAAAAGTTGAAATTTTCACCCTTTACAACAGCATAGAAGGCAAAAGCTTGTTTAGCAGCAAGCTCATCAAAACCGCCCTTCTTTGGAGTTAGGCAAACTAAGATGGTGTGAGCCAAAAACCTTCAGTTGTATGGTAACTGCCCTTTCTTTATGGTTTTGCTCTTCAGAGAGCCACCGTATCCAATGTCTCTGAATAGAGGTAGATTCTTCTTGGAATCAACATCCATGTATCCATTTTCATCCCTTAGTTTCAACACTTTTTGTACCTTTGCTTCATCTATCTCCACAGTTGTGCCTTGAACTGTTGACACAATTTGTTTACTACCGCTATCACCTTCGGTAACCCTAGCATAAGACCATAAATCTTCCATTATTTCTTCAAATATCACAGCTTCGACTGTCAGCGCATGAAGAAGATGAGAACCGTTCAGGAAGTCGATCATCCCGTTGTAGATATCGGTTTTACTCGGTGGTTCTAGGTACGCCACCAAGTTGTGCTCTACGGGAAACTTTGATTCATCGACGGGCTTCTTGTCACTTGATCTTGCTTTAGGAGCCATTGTTGATGATCGATTTGAGAGATATCGATGGTTATTTGGAAGTTACAGAGAGGTTTGGGAGAAATTTGGGAGTAATTTCTGAGTGGGGTTTGAGAAAAATGGGGAAAAATGACGGTAGTTTAGGGCTTTTACATTTGACGTTGATGATGTGGAGGAGAGAGGTTTTAAATCGACGGTTCAGTAACTGATGTGACATATGCTTTATGGGTTATACGGTACAACTTGGTAAAGCATGTCTTTATCCAAAAGTAAATTTGCTGAAACCTGGGATATTAAATGGTTAAAAACTTAATGGGTAATTAAATGTGTATCCGCTTAGAAAATCGTGCCTTCTATGTAATTAATGAGACTTTGACTTTTGTTGACCCGGAAGTTCAAGTGGAACCCATTTTCTCCTTTTTTTTTAAAGACTAAAATTCTTCCGTTTGAACTTCAAGCGGAGAATTTTTCCGCTTGGAAAAATTGTCTCAAAAAAAATTTTCCACGTGAGTGACAAAGCATTGTTCCGGTTGAAGTTCACCCGGTGATTTTCAAAGTTGTTTTCTCACACGTTGAACCGGAACATTAAACTGAACAACGAAACACATGATTTTTGAAAATTTGTGATAATTTTTCATAGTGTAACAGAGATTACTGACTATGAATTGAGATGATGTCTAATTAGCACAAGAGATTTTCTTTTTCTTTTTCTTTTTGTATCAAGAGACGGGCTCTTAAGTACATGCCTCTCTTTTATTATAAAATTATGGATAATTTTATTCAAAATTCATCATCCCAAAATGGCTGTGATGAGGTAGAAAAATCTTGCCTCATCAAAAGATTTTGTAAACAGATCTGCCAATTGATGATCAGTGTGAACTTTGAACAATTTGATCAGATTCTTTTCTGCACAGTCTCTAATAAAGTGATACCTTATGTCAATGTGTTTTGTTTTGGAGTGCTTTACTGGATTGTTGATGATGGAGATGGCACTGTTGTTGTCTACAAGAATAGGAGTTTCCATGAATGTGATCCCATAGTCAAGCATCTGATTTTGGATCCAAAGAGCTTGACTACAAAAACTTGAGGCAACAATATACTCAGCCTCTGCAGTTGAAGTGGAAACACAAGTTTGTTTCTTGCATTGCCAAGAAACAAGCCTTTCACCCAAAAATTGACATCCACCTGATGTTGATTTCTTGTCTATGTCACATCCTCCATAGTCACTGTTTGTGAATGATCTGAAAGAGAAGTCAGAGTTCTTGGGATACGACAAACCCAGTTTTGGTTGGCCCTTCATATACTTGAAGATTCTCTTAACAACTAGCATATGTGACTCCTTTGGTGAGGACTGATATCTAGCACATAAGCAAACACTAAACATGATGTCAGGTCTACTAGCAGTGAGATACATCAGTGAGCCTATCATTGCCCTGTACATGTGCACATCCACTGGCTTGCCACTTAAGTCACTTGTTAACTTGTGGGAAATGGACATAGAAGTTTTTGCACTGGAGCATGCTTGCATATCAAATCTCTTTAGCATGTCTTGGATGTACTTTGATTGGTTCAAAAAGATTCCATCTGCAGTTTGCTTCATTTGTAGTCCTAAGAAGAATGTTAGTTCTCCCATGGAGCTCATCTCAAATTTTGACTGCATCAAAGTTTCAAACTCCTTGCACAAAACAGTGTTAGATGAACCAAAAATAATATCATCTACATAAATTTGTACCATAAACATGTCCTTACCAACAGTTTGGACAAAAAGTGTTTTGTCAATTGCCCCTCTCCTATAGCCATTATCTAGAAGATAGTTAGAAAGAGTTTCATACCAGGTTCTAGGTGCTTGTTTGAGACCATACAAAGCTTTAATCAGCTTGCACACCCTGTTAGGATGATGAGGATCCTCAAAACCAGGAGGTTGTTTGATATATACTTCTTGTTCCAATAGTCCATACAGGAAAGCACTTTTGACATCCATCTGAAATACTTGGAAGTCTTTGAAGGCAGCATAGGCTAAAAATATTCTGATTGCTTCCAATCTAGCCACAGGTGCAAACACTTCATCATAATTAATGTCTTCTTCCTGCACATAACCTTGCACAACCAGTCTTGCTTTGTTTTTTTATAACAATTCCCCTGTCATCTTTCTTGTTTCTGAATACCCACTTCACTACTACAAAAACTGCTTGCCTTGACACGCGAACGATGACACTCGATAATTCTTGACGTGCAAAAACTGAAGTGTCAAAATAAAATGTCAATTATAGATAATTCCTAAGAATTCATGACGCGCATTTTTGAGTGTCAAGAATTTCTGTCATATTTAAAAAAAAAAACACGGAGGACACTTATAATATGAGTGTCAAGAACGGAATCCGTCGTCTTTTATTTTATTTTCCCTCTTCTGATTTTCCCTAAATTTTCATTATTTTCATTGAGCGCCAAAATCCCTATATCATCTCCCGCTCCTCCTAAATTTTCATTCGCCCAAAATAGATCTTCCGCTCACACACAAAAACGATTCTCCATCTCTGCTCCATCATCCGCTCACTCACAAAATCGATTTTTGCTTCTTCTGATTAATCGATTCTCCATGACACTCCCTTGCCCTAATTCTTACATGCCGACCAACACTGGTGGTGAGACGATCACCGGTGGTGAGTCTATACCTCGACCTCGATCTATCCTTTCCTGATCGTGTTACGGTGTTGAAAGAGCCGTCAATTGACTCGATTGAACCCTAATTTCACCCAATTTAAAAGATCGACGAGTGAAGGTCAAGGATATCACTTCATGGAGCACACATCTAACTGGATTCTGCACTTACGATTCTCGTCCTGACACTCAACATCGTTTCTAGGGTTGGTTTTCTTTGCTCCATCACTCAACGACATTTCTAGGGTTTTCTTTGCTCGAACACGATGAACAGAGGCGATTGAAGCCGGAACTGCGCCAGTGAAGATGTTGTTGCTGACCACGATTTGTGATGAAACTAAACACTCTGGCATCAAAATTAGGTTAACTAATATTTTTTGTGTGCTTGTGTGTGTAGATTTATCTTGGTTTCAGTTCGTAACATCCATTGAACAACAAATCAGGTATGATTTCCTTTTTAATTTTGCAAGATTCTGTGACCTAGTTACGGTGTTCATCAGGTTTGTGTTATTTCTTATGGCTTTGCAATTAATGTATTCACGAACAATGCTTGATTACATGTTTCTAAAATGGAAATTGGTGTTATGTTAATGATTTTTCATCATAAACTTCCTGATTTGTTCATATGCTTTCACTTTAGTTTAACCCATTTTGAATTGAGAGGCTGCAATCATCCTTATTCATGAACTTGTGTTGTGTGGTGTGTTATTTGTGACCTCAAAGTAAAATTCAATAAGTTATTAGACATTGAACGAAGATGCAGATTACTATGGCATATTAGGTCTAAAAAAGGATGTTATATGATCAGGTTATAAATTTCAATTTGTTGAGCATTTCTATCATTCCTAATTCAGTCCATATCACACTTGTGGTTGATGTTTGGTGCAGGAAACATGTCTACTAGAAACAACTATTTATTGTTATCAACTTAATATCTTTGTACTTTGGAAGTTTTAAACTACTTTAACCAATTGTATTGTATAATGGTATATCATTGGAGTAGTAATGTTTTATGCAGGGAACACTCTATCAATGGTTTTCTGTAAATTGTGATGGATATGAAGATCACTTTCTTATTAAATAATTTGATTAGTATTATAGAGTAATACCCATGTTTGAGCTAAATGATATTTTCTCATTTCGGAACATTTGGTACCTTAAAAATACATCAACAAATTGAGGACGTGGACGATGAATACATGTTCGACGTCTTCCTACAAGCAAGTGTATCAGGTTGTCAAGAAAGAGCTTGGTGGCCCACCTGGAGAAGTATGCATACTCCTGTGTTGTTTTTATAGATGTCTTTATTTGTTACTTAGTTGTCAAATTTATTTATTTTATTTCTAATCTCATTATATCATATTACTTTTGTTCTAGTTTTGGCAAGTCACGAAATTGAGCCGAACGTTTCTATACACATAACACAGATATTTGTCCTAATGGCTTCTATGAAAAAGAAAAAAAATGCAAAAAACCCTGCTGCAAGAACGGGTTCATCATCTTTGGCTAAAAGAGCTATAGACCTTCTTCCTGAAGGTAAACCTTATATACCTCTTCGGCTCTTCCCTTCATTTTCCAGTTATATCCACAGTTTCAAGTACTAATAAGGTATCGAATTTATTACAGCCACCGAAGGCGTTATTTCACAAAGGTACGTTATACTATTACAACCTCAGAACCTTTGATTGTTGCTTGCACAATATTTTGCAGAAGTCATCTATATATCTTATTTCATAACGGTCGATGGGTTTTAAGTACTAATAAGGTATCGAATTTCTTTCATAACGGTTATACTATTACAACCTCAGAATCATGATAGTGCACTATATATTTTCTTGTCTATACATTCACTTGTTTTGGTCATTAGGTAATAGAATATGATATTTCAGTTCATCAAGGCTTCACAATATGCATCTGCTATGTATTGGATTATCTATCTTTGTCTCTGCTATTATAACACTGGGATTAGTCATATTGTTGTATTTCACATGTACATAAATTAGTGTGTTTGTCTCTTCACGATTCTCTGAATCTTGTTCTTTCCTGCTTAATTTAGCAAAAATCTACGAGAACTTGCATGTAGTTTAAGAAAAGCTTGTTCAACTATCGAATATCTAAAACTTTTTCTTACATAACCATGAACTTATAAATTATGGCAGGCTGATGAAAATCTAAAGTTGAATTAGCAGCAGATGTTCAAGAGGAATGTGCAAAGCTTGGTGCAATTCAGTTAGTGAAGGTATCAATAACTTTTAACTTAGTTGTGATCGTTTTGTTTAGTTATATCCAACCCATTGGCACATAACATTCCTGCTGTCACTATGTCTTCAATCCTACTCCTTGTGGGCTGCTGATATCCTACAAAACAAGCTTTCACATCAACTTTCAGGTACGATTGTTCTTCTCCATATCTTCTTTTTTTTACTTATTGTCACAAGAATATTTATGTTGACTTCAAGAGTTATTCAATCTCATTAGTATGATCTCTTTCTACCCTTTGGACTCTCTTGTGGTTTTACTATAAATCTGTGCATAACTTCAAGAAAAACTAATTATCAAACATTTTGTCAGAGTGATGTCGACTTTCTTAATTCTGTGATAAGCATAGCAATGTATCATCATGACAGTTGCAATTGGCAAATGGTGGTTTACTTTCCCTCCTAACGGCCACAGTCATGAAGTTTAGCTGATATCCAGGTACACGTTTGTTGAATTTCCATTACTTATGTATGATTACTCATGAGCCCATTTCCAAGATTTGTTAGTACAGTTCCCATGAATATATTATGTCTCTCTTGGAGCCCATTTCCAAGATTTGTTTTCTATTCTTGATTTTAAGTTATTTAATTCAAGAATCATTAATTTATTCATAAAGAGTAGTTACTTTTTAGCTAAATCAATCAATTTCCCTCCACAATCACATAAACCACTCAGTTGTATATAATATAACATAACTTGACAAGTATATCTAATCCTCCAGTGGGTCGGGTCGGGTTGTGTGCCAGGTAGGTACATGTGTTGAGGACTTGATGAGGTGATCATTACACATGATTTGAAATGAAGCTTGTGCTCACAAAAGTTACCTTAGTTTATCTAACTTTTGCTTATTTATCATTTTAAAAACATCCAATGGCTTGTCTCACTTTGTTACAGGTTTACCAAACAACTGTCGTCGGCCTAGGTCAATCCACTTGTGTAGGCATTGGTGGGGATCTTTCAACGGTACCAACTTTGTTGACTGCATGAAAAAATTCATTGCTGATCCCCAGACAGAAGGTAACTTGAAGTAAAAAATAATATGTTATACGGTCCATCTTTATGTCATATATAATATATTAGTTCCTTTCTACTTTTAATGATGTTTAAGGTTGGAACATCACAGTGGGATGATTCTGTTTGGTTTGATATATCACAGGAAATCAAAGTTGATGTTCTAACATGTTTTCATCGAGGAAGGAACTAGAAAGGCAGAATCTTGTTATCAAGTCAAGATATGTGCAAGTACTACTTAAACAAATATGAGTTTTATTTACATTTAAGTGAATAATGTAGATCGATATATATCAATGTATGAAATGTATTGGTTTGCTATATATATGAAATGCATTATTTTGCTATAAGTGTATTTTATTTTGTAATAGCAGGTTAATTTTTATTTAATGTAGAAATTAGTGATTCTATTAAAAATATATTTTCTTATTTATTAGTTTTACATTCTTGACGCGCAAATCTGCGTGTCATAAACAGACGACACAAAAAATATTATAAATAAAAAATATATTAATCACAGACGACACCCTTTCTTGACGCGCAAAATGGGTGTCAAGAATGGAGTGTCAAGGATAGCGTGTCATTGTTCGCGCGTCAAGAGCTTCTTGACACACATTTTGCGCGTCAAGAAGCTTCTTGACCCCCGCATCCTTGACGCGCATTTGCGTGTCAAGAAGGCACTTTCTTGACGCACAATGCACGTCAAGAATGCTAGTTTTTGTAGTAGTGCTTTGTGCTAATTGGCTCTGCTCCATCAGGCAAATCTACCAATTCCCAAACTTTCTGCTTGTTAATTTGAAATAACTCTTCCTGCATTTCCTCTACCCAACTGTTATCTTCCAAGGCATCTATTACCTTCTTGGGTACTTCTTGAGACAAAAATGCAGCATGCAAACAAATGTTTGCATTAGCAGATCTACTTCTTGTCAACACAGGTGCCAACACTTCTCCAATAATGTTTCTCACTGGATCATCTCTGTTGATTCTTCTGTCAAGAAACATAGGGAACTCATGGCTTCTTCCATTTGACGGTATGTTGAGCTGAGGAAGTCTGTGGTCAAACTCAACAACACCAGTATGTGATACAGGATTTGAACATTCATCTGTATCATGAGAGCTATCCTCAGAAATGTGGGTCAGATGCTCAAAACTGAATTCATTTGATGTACCATCATTTGAATTTTTCAGGTTCAGATGACCCGAAATCAGTGTTCTCAATAGTTTCTGAAATTAAGTTTTCCGGTTGAACTTGAGCCGGAGAAATTTCCGTTTGAACTTCGACCGGAACTATGTCATCTTCAATTTGAACTATTTCAGAAGTGTTCATTTCTTTGCCTGGCAAGATAGGTTTGATGCTCATTGAAGAGAAGAAGGTTTGCTTCTTAGTTCCAGCAGTGTTGCTCTTCCAATGTTCATCAGCTGACCTGTATAAATTCTGTTCCTGCACTAGGGAGCTCACAGGCTTATCAACAGTTATGTTGAAAGCAGTAGTTAGTGCATCAATATCAAATAACCAAGTGGGTTGAGATTTAAAATTGTTGGTAGATTTTTCATTAAGGATACATTTATAGTTTCCCTAACAATTTTGGTTCTCTTGTTGTATACTCCGTATGCTTTTGACACACCTGAGTATCCAACAAAATATCCCTCATCTGCCTTTTCTGCAAATTTGGGCAATAACTCATTGGTTATTTATATTGTAACATGACAACCAAATGGCTTAAAGAAGTAAATGTTTGGCTTTCTTTTTCTCCAAAGCTCATAGGGTGTCTTGTTTTTGCCTTTGACAATTAAAATACTGTATTGGACATAACAGGCAGTGTTCACTACTTCTGCCCAGAATATCACAGGGAGCTTGGAGTCTGCTAACATAGATCTAGCAGCTTTAATCATTGTCCCATTTCTCCTTTTAGCAACACCATTTTGCTGTGGAGTTCTAGGAGCACTGAATTGTCTCACAATTCCCTTTTCTTCACAAAATGAATTCAAAACATGATTTTTGAATTCTGTGCCATTATCACATCTGATTGGTTTGACCTTAAGATTAGACTACTTTTCTAAATTTGTCACAAGTGTTTTCAACAATTCAGCAGTTTCATCTTTTGTTTTAAGAAAGAAAACCCAAGTGTATCTAGAAAAATCATCAATTATAACAAAACAATATGACCTTTTTTGTCACACCCCCAAATTAACCACTAACGGAGTTTATACCATTAAGGGGTGCGAGCAAACCAGGACCACAACCATTAGTTACAAATACTTAACGAATCTGAGTAAAGTCCAAACATTCATCATAAAACAGTTTAAGAGTTTGCAGCGGAAAGAAAAACATGAGTGTCTTAGCACTAACCACGTGCTTGAATTACAAAACATAAATTGTTGTTCAATTCCCAATTTAAGTTCAAAATGAAATAAGTAACTTCGGGTGCCATGCCAACCTCCGGTGGATACTCCTCCGCGATCTGCAAAAGTGAAAACCACACAAGTGTCAACCTAACGGTTGGTGAGTTCACAGTGGGCATGTCATGCAGTGGCCCGGTCTCATAAGCGTATGTACCAACATATAAATAAGTGATAGTTTTGCAAAACAATGCCAAGTGCTGAATTATCGAATATGCACTAGTTAAGTAAAGATTAAAGCGGTCAACCGATATCGCCGGTAGCTAATCCGGTTTCCATGCACTAAGGAAGTTCGTACCAAAGCTGACGTAACAGAGTTCGGCATTTGCCGATGGTTTGTGCCTCCAGTTGTGTTCCTCATGGGACCCACAACTAAAATAGGCTGATATTGAACTCCGTTCGGCCTCCAACCGGTTGGCTACACATTTGTGTACCGCGGAGCAGGGTTTGTCAAACCCTCAGTAGATCTACCCAACATCCCCTCGCTTCGCAAATTAATGGTACTAAACTAGGGGGGTACCCGCGCGTTGCGGCGGCGGGGGTTTATGGGGCGTTATTCATCATTTGTTAGCTTGTTATGGCGGCACGACGATTTACATCAAGGTATTCGTGTTTTTAGCGCGATGCGGTTCGGTGTCAACTTATAATGCGGTATGTGTGTTCATGTGACGGTAACTATAAACGCTTGATAACGGGACCGAGAACAATGACACAACCATGAACCTTCACGTGAAGAGAGTCTAAACTGTGAACCCAAAGCTTTTATTTCTTTTTCTAAACCGATCTATTTTTGTAAACCCCTCCGTCTACGATACTTGCTTTTTCTTACATAATCGATACTCTCGTCATATATTTTCCATCGTACGTCTATTAGCTTTCTAATTTTTATCATAGATTTAACTTATCTACCCTTGTAGAACTCAAACAAATAGCAACAAACACCCATTTGACTTTCTGCTTGAAGGTGTAGATTTGTGAGGTCAAACATCAAGTCAGATTCGGGTTTGTAAAGTCCAGGGGGTTATGTGTAAATATATAGAACTACAGGGACTGTGGGTGACAATTATCGTATTGATTCGTTAAGATTGGTTAGGATTAGCCGATTAGGTAGTATAGCCGTTAGCAGCTGGTTTATATGTAGTATCAATCCGACTGATTCTAGATTTGTTTTTTAATTTATGAGTCTGGTTATTAAGTTTTTAAAGTTGGGCTCTTATTCCTAAATAAATACTTATTTCAAATAATAATGATAAATTAGAGTAGATCTCCACAAAAGTAATATCTTTGCTTTCATCTTAAGAAAAAAAATAGTATACTACTCATCAATAGCCATGGAAATGGATCAGAAGATGACACGAGCCCTTTTGGTAATTGTTGGGAGCTCATAAACAAAGAAAATAAATGGTTGAGAACTATTCAACTATAGATTGTATAGAAACATAAAAGATTAAAGTAGTGCTCTTAAGCAATCATCATTCGTTAAAAAGATAGAACAAATATTTTATCTCTTTTGTCCAGAAAGCAAGTGTAATAGTGTAACATTTTTTCCCTTGGGTACGTGCCCTGTGCCAATGAGCCATGATCTCAAATTCTCACCGACTATAACATCCGTTTTTAGTTTACTTAAGGACAGTTAAATCCGTTTAAATCCTGAGTTAAACCAAGAGAAAGGTTAGGATAAGAATCATCAATTGGTAACAATAAGTGTCATTCATAATTATATGTTAAGAACCTTACTTAATCACTGCAGTTGACTTTCTCTAAATACCCAGAGACACACTTTTTTATTCGAAGCTTCTTCAACTCCGATTCCACCATTCCGTGCAAATCTGCATCTTCAGTCTCAACCAGGACTGGAACACAAAAAATAATCATTTTGAATCTTCTAAAACTCATGAAATCTTACTAATAATTAGGATATGTGATGAGCCTAATATTACCTTGCTAAATGGCTACCAAAAACAACTTTATCCTATACACTATTATTTGACTTTTGAAAGTCAAAATGGCCAACTTTATGTACAAAAATGCATAAGACCCAATAGCTTGACTACTAACTAAAATAGGTACAACTCTTATATTATCTTTCTTGGCATCAATAAGCAGTTCCTTGAGTCTCGACACTTACCTGTCAAATGGGAAATAGAATGCTACATATTGGAGCTGAAAATCAGAAAACATTGTAGAGAAAATCTGCAACATCACACAAAAAGACTTATTTTATTTGTTCATTTACATCTCCTGCTCCCTTAATCCTTAGGTCAGGTTGAGTAACAGGTCGAAGCAGGTCAAGCTTAAACGGTAGCTCTACGTATGGGCTAAAATGGCAGGTTGAGTTCTTACCATTTAATTAAAGACACCATTTTGCAGCACCATTTTTAATGCATTAAATCGATATTTATGGCAACACAACAGCATAAATAACCTACAGTTTTGGAAAGAACATTGTGGTGAAAACTTTAACAATAAAGGAAGAAGCCAAAAGACAAATGAACAATAAAAGCTTACCATTAAAATCAGTATGCCTGCAAAATGAGCAAAGCCCGTTGACCCTTTAAGAATATTTGGTCCACTTTACATCAACATAGCAAAAAAATGGGCCACTTATATCCGACCCGTTACCCTTTGAACTAAACTGTTGTATTCGACCAGTTTGAGATAAAGCATAACCCGATAACCCGAAACGACCTTTTTGTAAATAAACGGGTTGAAAACTACATATTTTGCTGATAGAGCATTAAAAGAAAAGGCAATGGATAACACCTAAGTTATAGATAAATAACAAAAATAAGAGTAAGAGAATAAAAGGGTCGAAAAGTACATATTTTGTTGATACCTTTTGAACTAAACTGCATGAAACATTATGCATTAAAAGCTACAAAATGGAAATGTAATATTGAGTGTGTGAAATAGGTGATGACAGATCCAATTTAGCTATCAAGAAAGTTATTGAACTTACTAAAAACCAAACAAATAGAACACGAATTCACACTACTGCAATATTGCATTGCTCAAAACTTGGATTCTCATTTACTTTAAATAAATAAAAATAGTGCTTAAACTTTTTTTTTAAACATGAAAGCAAACAGGGATAAACAAACCTGTGTAGATGATAAAAAAGGAAAAATAAAATTAAGATTCAAGAACTAAGTAGCATCTATCAGTAGATGGGAGGAACGCGCATCAGCATGATTATACCTTAGAATTATTCATCATCTCTGCAGTTATGGCTCCAATTGATCCAGGGTGTAGCCTAACATCATCATCTGGAAACAACACATATACCCTGCCTTTTTTTTCATTTTTTCCACCCCAACCTACCATTTGGGTCATAATACAAAATAGCTTTAAAATTATGAAATGTTATCATGAATAAGGAAAAAAATGATAACCGAGAAGATTTGCAGCATACCAATTGATTATGCATTTTTTTACTACATGTTGAGGATGGTCCTGCTACAACTATTCTTGCATCAACATCATCCTGTACACATACAAATAAGGAAGAGAAGATAGACCGAACAACTACAATAACGTGTATATAGTTCAGATTTATAAAAACTGGGAGCAAAGTTTTAGAGTGGAAATTAAATTAGATTAAGAATTAAATTAGAAAGATAGACCAAACCTTTCTATACGTTTTTCCTGTGTCCAATTAGAATGGCAGATGTCATTCTGTTAGCCTGCTGGTTTCTATAAGGAATAAACAACTGGTTTCTATAAGGAATAAACAAGGGATCAACAACAATGTTTCTGTTCCATTCTTATATTTATAGAAGTTAACTTTGAATCCTCCAATATCATGTGTTACACCAGACAAGGGTCCTACACCAAACACCAAACCAGCTTTAGTTTGAGCTTAAGAGAATTTAAGATCTCAATATACATGTGAAAAGTCCCTAGGATACCAAACGGGTGAAAAAACAATACCAAAGTAAGATTAGTAAACAAAAACTATAATCAACAACTTCATCACATTATAAGAAAATTCCAAAAAAAATACCTATAAATGAGAAGTATACCTTTAAGGAGATTAGGGTTCTTGAATTCCATAACTTTCTGAATTAAAAACCTAAAACAAAACTAATCTCAAGCAAATCATCCGTTACACCTGACAAAAGATTTCCCACTTCTGCAATTCATCGTTTTTCCTCACTGGGCCACGAAAACCAAATCCTCTATCCAGTTTTGTCGTTCAAATAATATTTTAACAAAGGACTAATAATTAATGTATAAGAAGTCAAACATCTATGATAGACAATACATGATATTTTTAATGTTTTATTACAAGTGCATGGGGAACTCCTTTAAATGATCAAGATTAAGCTTCACATCACACTTCTACACATACATAAACCACAGAACTCCTTTAAATGATTTATACTATGTTCGGTTGAGTGCAGAATATACATCACAAGTTAAAATATTTGTGTTATTTCTTGAATCTGAGAAGCATGGTCTCGTATAAAAAAATTGCAATTTTGTGTTAGTCCTTGTGTGCAATAGAATACTGAACAGAACAGTGATAGTTGACAGTATTTCAAATATATCCATAAAAAATAGGTTTTGAACTCAAAGTTAAAGAGTTGCAATTTTGACTTTTGAGATCAGACACACCGGTAGAATTTATAGAAGCCGATAAAATTTACAAAAGCTATCAGATTTGTTCATACCAGTAGAATTTATAGAAGCCAGTAGAATTAGTAGAATTAGTTGCTAAAACAATATGTTCATACCAGTAGAATTTATAGAAGCCAGCTGGGACAAGTTCTGATCATCAAAACAAAACTGCTAACTTAATTAACTGCTCAAAACAAGTACTTTCTCAAAATGATTTCAGAAGCCTCGATGCATTAACATGCATTTTGAACGCATTTAATAAAAACTGTTACCTTAAATGAGTAATTCCCTTTGATGGTCGAGGCACCGAATTCTGCTAGGTTACCACGTTCGTTACCTTGTTTTATTTTCTACAAAACACAAGGTACTATTAATCTGCAGCCATAAAACAAACCAAATCAGTGTACCATCTCCGTCGATTACATTTACAGGTGCCCATATTGCTTAATTGCTATAGTTAATTGCTATAGTTTTATCAACAGAACTGGTTGTGCTTAATGGCTATACTTTTATAAACAGAATTGGTAGGAAACACAAATCTTCAAAAGATCTAAGAAACCTTTAATGTCTCAGATCAATTCTTCAAAACAACATTCTGACCTATACCAAAGTTAGCCTACAAATTGAATAGCTAATTTACATTCCCGAGTGCAATAACCTTCCAAAATCAATTTCTTTATCAAAATATAGCCACTAAAAACAAACAGTAAGTCTAAAACCACCAAACGTTGACCTAGCTTCAAAATTAAATTGATGTAAAAGAAACTAAAAATAAATGAAAAGCTAATGGAGGTTTTTAAAATTCAAAAAACTTTAGAGTTAATAACATTCATGGACTTCTAATAGGTAAGATTTGGTCTTTACTCACCAAATCATCATCAGAATAATGTTTTGATGGCTATTTGCATCAAATATTCTTTTGATGGCTCGACATTTAACTCACTTGCAGCCACTACACCCACTCTCTTCTTTTGATCCATGAAAACATAATTCGATGGCGATGTTAAAACCCCGGTAGAAATATCTCCGTCTATGTGTTTGCCTCCACATCTCTCATTCCTTTTTTCATTCATATGTTCTATACACATACAAGAATTTCTCAATTCAAAAAACGAAAACATCCAACAAAACAACATTGTTAAAATCAAAATCATACCTTAACCCAAATCATATACCTTCCCTTCACGTTCTAAAATTGGACTGAAACTCTAACAGACACAATGAATTAACCCAAATCCTCTACCTTCCTTTCATGTATCTGATATGATGCAAACCTGAATGCAGCAAAATGAGACTGATTTCAGTAACAAAACCTGAATCCAATTTGTTATTCTCTTTTCTAAAATGAACATATAAGAGCTATTGTTCAGTTTTATTAAAACCCATTGCAGCAGCCAAATATACAAACCAGAAAAAATATGTAACAGTATGATCATGAATGAACTTAAATGTACCTGAAAAATACAAAAATTCAAAAAACCGAAGGTTAATCAGATTTAAACGAAAGATGTCCAAGATGTAAACCCTCCCTTCGAAATGCCCTAACTTCATTAGGGTTCCTCTGCAAGAGCAGAAATCCCATAGGAAGTGAAAACAGAAGAAAAGAAATCGGAGGGAGAAAGAGAGAGATACCTGACAGAAGGAAAGACGAAATGGCCTTGATTCTTCAACACATCAAGGATTTGAAGCGATGGCGGCGATAGCACAGAGATAGTAAGAAGACGATGTGAGCTACGGTTCATCGATCTCTCCGGCCAAATACCTTCCAGAAACCCTAAATTGCGAATGGGAGAGAGCTGCACATGGATTCGTCGGATTGAAGCTTGACTTGTTTGTCGTCCATGGAGAGGACGGGGCTGCAACTGTTCGGCCATGGAGAATCCCGGTGAAGGAGGAAGACGGGTTTTGGAGGCTTCGTAGGAAGACGGAATGCAGCGATGAAGAAGGGGGAGAGAGAAGGAACTGGGAACATGTTTAGGGTTTGTGGGGAGTATCAATAAAGCATAAAGCATATATGCGTTCTCCCGATAAAGCAGATGTAAGTTTGAATTTCGAATTTGAAACCAGATTGAAATCTGTGGTCATGACCGCCAAAATCCTTTATGTTGAAGTGTCTTGTACATCATGCTATAAATCTGGTACCTCTTAAGAGATTCAATATTGTGCATAAAGTATTTGTACATTGTGCATTAAAACTTGATTTTTCAACCACTTGATTTTCTCTCTCATATATGTATAATAAGATAGTATAGATTGTTGAGGACTTTTAAGTTTTAAGGCATCCTTAGAAATCATGTGATATCATTTGGTTTAGACTTTAACATACACTAGTCACATTAAAACCGTTTATTCTAGATTTCATTTGAAATCCTAAAAAGAGTTTAATAGTCAAAATGGTTGTTCCGGATTTCATTTGAAATCCCAAATGAGTTTAAGTATTAAATAGTTGGTTGCGGATTTCATTTGAAACCCCAAGGATGGACAGTTGCAAGTGTTTCCCATAAAACACTCCAACTTCCATAACAGATATCCCATTTGGCAATACCTCAAAATGTCAGCGTTGTTTTCTGTTAAGTAAATTCGTTGTGACCCAAACGGGCTCACAGTTAAAGGGTTAGTGAAACTCACCTTAGGTTGCTCAGCTTACACTTCAAATAATCCGATTATGATTGCTAACGAAGACCTAATAATTACATTAAGGTCTTAGGTGTTAGGTTGTGTCCAAACTTTAACTACGTCACTATGGCCCATAACATAGCACGTTGGAACTACGACTCGACATACCGACACACGACACCGATGGTTGATCATAAACGAGGGTAAACATGCATGACAGTTTTGCAAGGAAGTACATCAGTTTCGCTAACTTAACATAGCATAACACAATATGGCATAACAGTTAAACAAATTGCACTTTCGCTACACAGTTTCGCTATATGCACGGGCAGCACTTTCGCTACACAGTTTCGCTAGCTAGATTCGCTCGAAACTGATGACACAGTTTCGCTAGCATAGATTCGCTCGAAACTGATTTGAACTTTCGTTCAGGAGTCTATGGTTGTTTCGCTCGGTAGTTTCGTTCAAGCAATACACTTAGTTTCACAGGCGACACTATAGTTTCGCTGTATAGTGTCGCTGGATGAATTTTCAAATAGTTTGCGAAACTACAGTTTCGCCTAACGAATGGTTAGTTTCGCTAGTCGCAGAAAACCCGTAAATCTGACCAAAAATCAATCTAACAGCTTCCATACTTCATAGCTGTTCTTGGG
>JBCNJP010000025.1:24734406-24816007 GCA_039602395.1 Deinandra increscens subsp. villosa
CGTTGCACATAATTCCACATATTGGCAATAATTAAATAAACACATAACACATATGGACGGGTTCCGGGTTCGGTGATCAACCAAAGGTCATGGACGTATTCCGTCTAGTTAAGCATTAGTTACTAAGTTAACACTCATAACGTAACTAACGGAGATTGTCTAACGGAAGTTAACCTTAGAATTCTCGGATGTCACATTTTTCCTAAGCTCATCACTCTAGTTGGACCAAAGAGATCCATGTGCAATAACTCTAGAGGTTTTGAAATAGAAGACTCAAGTTTTGGCTTAAAAGAAGTTCTGTGTTGCTTGCCCTTGAGACATGGCACACAACTTTCAGAACATGTAAATTTCTTGTTAGGAAGACCCTTAACCAAGTCGAGATTGACAATTCGATTCATATTCTTATAGTTTACATGCCCTTACCTTCTATGCCACAGATCACTCTCATCAACTGAGGCTTTGGATATAAAGTAGACAGTGCCACATGAGGGTGTAGTAACTGACATGTCCAAAACGTATAGCCCATCTCTCCTAGGTGCTTTAAGCATAATTAATTCATCAGGAATTTTAACACCAGGTTTGAGGACTATAGCTTCTCTCTCATTGAACAACAAATTCAAATTCTTGTCACACATCTGTGAGACACTAAGCAGGTTGAAATTTAATGTATCAACAAAATTGACTCTGTCAAATTTTACCAGTCCATTTGTCACATCACCTTATGCCGTGATATGGCCTTTTGTGCTTCCAAAGGCAACTGGTCCTCCATTAATTCTTTTTGTATTTTATAAAATTTTCTTATTCCCTATCATGTGGCAAGTGCATCCACTGTCATATTGAGTACTTGTTTGACTAAATCATTCACCTTTGGTGTTTTTCCTTTCAGCAATTTTTCTTTCCCTGTACTCCTTAAATTTTCTTTGCTTGTTGGTTATTTTCTTAGATTTTTCTTTGCGTGTTGGTTATTTTCTTAAATTTTCTTTGCTTGTTGGTTATTTTCTTAGATTTTTCATTACCTTTGTTTTGACTTGAACTCTCCCCTTGAAGTGGAGCAGTGTAATTTCTGTTTAAACTAGTAGCAAATTCAATTTCAGGTTGGTTAGACTTTTTTCTTCTTGAAAAGTTTTCTCTAGAGGTGGTCTTTCCTCTAGAGGGATTTCTTCTTCCTTGAGCTTTAAAATGCGCAAACCCATCAGCAAAGTGTACATGTGGTCTCTACTTTGGAGCAGTAGCTGGTCTGGGTTGAATTTTGTTTTCTGGTTAAACTTGAGTTCGAGCGGAAGAGTGTTCCGCTTGAACTTCAGCCGAAAAACGATTTTGCCTTAGAACAAAAAAACTTCCATTTCTATCATTATCAATTAAGACCCTGTTGGATTCAGATCCAAAATGCTTCACTGTGTGGCTTTTCACAAGTGAAGTGACATTGTTCACCATAGAATATGCATTCAACAAGTTTGGTTTCAAAACTTCTGGGAGACTCATGTTTAGTTACATGGTTGAAAGTCAGTTGACCAAACCTTTGAGTTTGACTTCCCTTTGGTTTCTCAGGTTGTTTCCCTCCGAATTTTGAGTCTTTAGGCTCATAAATAGTTGGTGGTGGAACAACAATTGAAGGTTTTAAAATGTTTGATTGGTCAGCTAATGCAGAAGTGCTTGCATCAGTGACTTCAGTTTTCTTTGACTCAGCAGTGTTTTCAAAACTTGACTGTGATGAAGTGTCGTCAACAGTAAGACTAACTTTACATTCTGAATTCGAAGCTTCAATTGGTTTGATTACAGGTGAGTATTCAATTGGTGGTTCAACACTATTATACCCAATACCTACTTTACCATACATCCCTCCCATCCACAATTTCTCAGCCTTTCTATTTGTTGTTTGAAATTTGTCACAAGTAAACAAAGCATCTTTTAGTTTGATGTCAAGAACATCAACCTCAGCCTTGGCATCTTTGGTCTTATTTCTTGACTTCTCAAGCTTTGACAGCAAGTCATCAAGCTGTGTTTCAAGAACTGAGTTGCTTTGTTCTAATTGTTCATACTCTTTGGTTAAGTTTTCAATTTTTGAAATGTATGATGATTCAGTTTTCTTAAAACATTCCTTTAATTCATTTAGGTTTGAAACTTCATCAGTCAAGTCAGTGTTGTGGTTTCGATAGTTTGCCACTTGCTCTATGCAAGCAGGGCTGCATAGGTTTTCTAAAACTTTCTCAGGGATAGAGTTTACCTGATCTGAGATGGAGTCTTATTTGGCCATCAAAGCATGGTTGATAGCCTCAAACTCAGCAACAAAACCTTCCCATTCAACACATGAGGTTTGATTAGCAACAGCAGCAACCACATTCTGGTGGTTTTGAATTCCGGTTGGCTTTGGTGGGGTGGGGTGATGACCTGAGTTGTTACCAGAGATGTTGGTATTGTTGTTTCCTCCATGATTTTTCACTTGAACATGACCCTAGTTCTGTCCTTCTCTTCTTGGCTGAGAGCACTCCCTTCCAAAGTGACCAAGTTGGTGACAGTTGTAGCACTTCACTTTGCTTTTGTCCAGGCCTATGTGAGCGCCCTTTGCTTCCTTGTAGGTTCTACCAATTCTTTTGTAAAACCTTTGAGCTCTGACAGACACCATGGCAATTTGAGTCATAATGTCCATTTCTTCAAAATCATCAGCACCTATACACTCAAGATCTTTAGGAATGAAGCCTTGGTAAGAGTCAGTTGCTACGTGAGCATTGTGAGAGTTGTCAAACGTGTTTGAGAAGCTCTCTTGACACCTTTGTGTCTCAGGGAAACTGACGGTAGGTGACAAGTATGATGATGAGTTTGAAGTTCTTTGATTATGAAAATCAGTAGTTACTAGTGCAGTTGAAAACAGCCGAGTTGACTCAGAAGATGAGGTTTGTTTAAGGTTTAGTTCCATTTCATAAGCACTGAGTATTCCATGACGTTCACTAAGTCTCATCTTTTTCGAATTCTTACATTCCCTGAAGCTCACAGTGTAAACTGTCCACACATGAGGCAAGGAACGAAAGATATTCTGTTTACATCTACTTAATCTAGTTTTACGTCTACCTTCTGCAGTTCATCAAGTAAGGAAACAAATCTTAAGTACTCGTTTGTCATTGATCCACCAGATTTGAAAGTAAAATTCTCATATTTCTGTTTTATGACATCTTTCTTGTTTTCTTTTACTTCACTGGTTCCTTCATACATTTCACTTAAGCCATTCCACAGGTCAAATGCAGTTTTGTATCCTTTAAACCCATTTAAAATGGAATTAGGAAGTGCTGCCTGTAGAGTCCAATATGCCTTATGGTCAAATTCAACAGCAATATGATGAGAATCAACATATTTGTCTAACGGTTTTGGAATTTTAACTTCAGCGTCATCAGCAGATGAAACCATGGGTGAGTAAGGTCCTTCAGTAAAAGATTTCCAAATGCGACGGTCTAATATCCTAACAAAACCTTACTGTTGATCCCTGAAATGTGTGCGTCGTGTGAAGTATCAAACAAAGAACAAAATGAAGTCATTTTAGGTCTAGCCGATTTAGGTCCGAACCTGAAGTTCGGACTGGCCGAACCTGAGGTTCGGCCGAAGCTCGGACCAACGGGTATAAATATGTGTTTGATCTTTGTAATGAGAGAGTTCTGAGCGTGTGAGATTTCCTAAGTGTGTGTTTTCAAGGTGTTTCTCTGTGTTGTGTTTCTGAGTGTTTCACTGATTGTAATTGTTCATTTTGATCAATAAAACAATCAGTTAATTACGTTTCAATGTCCGATTAGCTAGATCGAGTAGACGATCTGATGTTTACGCATTTTTACTTCCATCCTGAGTTTCCAGGTACCAAAGTCATCAGGAGTGAACATTGGCGGTTTGTTGGCACTACCGTTTGGACAACTTAAACTGTAATCACTCATTTTTGAAAAAATTTAGAAAGATAAAACAACAATGCTTGTAGAGTAAGCAAGTAGAGTATCAACTTTGAAGCACTAAAAGTCTTCAAAGTGAGAGCCAAGGCTCTGATACCACTTGTAGGATCAGTGTTAATCTAATTAACTTAACAAGAAACCCTTCTACTTGCAAATTTAACCCTGCGGAATTAAAATTATATTTCACTTTACTTAAGCTTATGTTCGTTCTCTTGTATGTATGTGAGTGCTTGATTGCATAAAGATAGTAACAATGAGTAAGAAATACTCGGCACTATTTGCATTAACTCAAAGCTACACTATTACAAGTTGTTCGAGAACTGTGTGTAAACCATGAACTAACTAAGCTATATATAGTGCTGATGAGATCAATGACAGCCATTTATCTCATGCGATCTAATCTAGACCGTAAAATATGAAGTCAAATAGAGACTACCAAAAGCATAAACATCGACAATTGGAATATCTTGCGTCTAAACAACAACATACTACTTTAGGAGAGTGGCTTGAACAGATTTAGAAGCAACCGAGAAGCTTTTGCAGGATTGGACTTGCTGAAAAGACATCTCAGGAAAAGTCCGGTTGAACTCATTATCTGGTGGATAATCGAGTTCACCCGGAATATTCGCTAAATGACAAAACTGCTTCTTCCCGCTTGAACTACTAGTTCCGCTTGAAGTTGAGAATTCCGCTTCAACTTCAACTTCAGCCGGAACTTAACAAAATTAGCTTTCAGCCGGAAATCTTCTAAGAGAAATATTCCTTACAGAAGAAGAGCCTATTAGTGATATCAAATTCATCATTTGGGAAGAAGAGGAGAAGTTGCTTTATGTGCACAGAGCCGATGGCACCTTCACTGCTCATGAATCCATTTCAGTGCAGACTGAATGGAGTGAAAAAGATTGGGAATCATTTAGATATATGAAGGTGACCAAAACCAACTCAAAGGAGCTTTCTCAAAGTCTGGATGCCAACATCAGAACCTCAGACAAGTAGGTTGAGGAGAAGGAAATTTTTGGGTACAAGTCAATTTTTAAAGATAAACTTTGGAGTTAAAGAATAATTCGACAGCATCAGCTTAGGGGGAGATTGTAAGGAATATTACGCATAGAATATTTCCGGCTAAAAGCCAGTTTTGATAAGTTCCGGCTGAAGTTGAAGTTGAAACGAAATTCTCAACTTCAAGCGGAACTGGCAGTTCAAGCGGAAGAAGCAGTTTTGTCAGCTAGCGAATATTCCGGGTGAACTCGATTATCCACCAGATAATGAGTTCAACCAGACTTTTCCTTAGATGTCTTTTCAGCAAGTCCAATCCCGCAAAAGCTTATCGTTTGCTTCTAAATCTATTCAAGCCACTCTCCGAAAGTAGTATGATGCTAATAACACGCAAGTTATTCTAATTGTCGAAGTTTATGCTTTTAGTAGTTTATAATTTGACTTTGTATTAAATGGTGGCTTTCATTGATATCATCTGCACTATATATAGCATAGTTAGCTCTTAGTTTTACACACGGTTCTTGATGACCTTGTAATAGTGTAACTTTGAGTTAATGAAAATAGTGCCGAGTATTTCTTACTTCGTTGTTACTATACTTATGCAAATCAAAAAACTACCTAATACAAGAGAACTAAATCTGCTAAAGTGAAGTGAAGTATAACTTTAATTCCGCAGAGTTATATTTACAAGTAGAGGGTTCTTGTTTTAGTTTAATCGTAACTATTAACGATCCTACACTTATATGACACCCCGTCCAAAAGTCAAGTCAACGCACCCTACGTTGACCTTAGATTAGACCTTATGTGCTTATCTTATCTATGATTAACTGTTTGGTAATTGTACGTAACCGATAAAAACTGAACTTAAAACTGATTCCCACGTTTGTACTGGAAAACGCGCCCTAATAAACATGAAGGACCATTAAGGAATTAATGGGATGTTAACGATAAGAAATGAATATAAAAATGAAGTCTTTATATTTTTCTTAAACATGTGTCACGGATATTCACCATCGACACGGGTACATTTTAAGCGATTACGTGATTAGAAACAACTGGAATTCTAATCACTCATGGTAATCGAGCTTAAAACTAACGCGAACAAACGAAACAGTCTTCGTTGCATTCACGCGTACCAAACCGGACCAACTTGAGAAATGATATATGTTAAATATGGAATTTTAAAAACAAGAAATAAAATATAAAAATTGACTTTTATATTTTACCAAAACTGATATAAACTGTTACGAGCATTCTGGAAACTTAAAAACGTTATGAAAAATGGTAAATTGTCAAGACCTAGCCAAACCGATAACCGATCACCCTATTGGGCCCGGTTAGGTCCAATAAGCCCAAAATAATCCGAGCAAACCCGAAACTCGATCCGATGACTCAATCCGACTAACCGATCGTTCGAGCCAACCCGGAGGCCCGACCCGCGGCCCAACGGCCTTGGGCCAAACCCGACCCTTTAACCAAATGCGCATGGGCTTTGGCCCAAACCCCAAACCTTTTAATTTAATTGTTTTGGCCCAATGATTTTTATAAAATTAACTCACTTGATTTTATAAACTTTTGGCCCAAATAATTTCTTAAAACCCACCACCTTTGTAATAAATTGTGCTTGGAATAAATTTATAAAATCATAATTTTTATAAACTCTTAACCCCTCCATATTTTATAAAAGCTCCTAGACTTTTATAAAACTTAGAATAAAATTAGTCACCTACAAAGGTTGGATGAACGTGGTGTTGACAACACATCAACGACCATTGGATCTTAATGAGAAATTACCATGAGATTAAAGCCTAAACCAAGGGTTAATGACCACCTTGTGGACTATAAATATGAGCCACTCCCACACCTCAAACTTGCACCACCACTTGCTCTTCCTCCCTCCCCTTGTTCCTCTCGGCCGGCCTCACCCCACAGCCACCACCGCCGGCCACCTGCTGCCGCCACCGAACCACCGCAGCCCCGCCACCGGAGCCACCGCCGGCCACCACCAAAGCCGCCCCCTTCCTCCCTTTTTCACGGTTTTTGCTCACTCCTTTTGTGAGTATTCTAAACCCATTTTTCCTATGTTTTTCTACATGTTTAACCACCCAAAGAAACCATCAAGTCTTGACAACCTACACTTTAATTCTAGATCTTTAAATTTTCTTTGAAATGCTTACTTTGTTCATCAACTAACAACACTCTCTTCTCAACCTCCTTTCTTCCAAGATTCAATATTCTTTTGGTGAAACACATTTGTGAACCCTTATGGATAGTAGCAAGTGTGCACCATGATCTTGTTTATGAAATCTAAAGATTTCAAGTTAGTTGATTTACAAATGTTAAGCCTCTTCATATCTAATGAAAATATAAATCTATGACTAACATAATGTTACATTTAACTATTATTGCTAACCCTTGTCCTAACACCAAGTGTTAGTGATTGTTATTTTTTATTTATTTGTCCTAACACAAATGTGTTAGTTGATTGTTAATTTATTTAAAAGTCCTAACACCAATGTGTTAGTTGATTGTTAATTTATTTAAAAGTCCTAACACCAATGTGTTAGTTGATTGTTATGATATATGTCCTAACACAATGTGTTAGTTGATTAATTACAAATCATATTATGTGACGTGCTAAAACTATGTTAACCAAATAAATCTCCTAAACAAGATGTAATGATTTAAACAAAGTTACATATGTAACTTATGACATAAATGCCTAAAACAAATAAAAGAGAACAAAAAGATTTTTTATAGATTTTGTTACTAAAAATGGCGAGAATAATATTTATGTCAAATAATTAATTTGACATAAATACTTGGATTTATTACAAGTTTTAACCTTTCTAAGACATTTGTTATAAATGGACATTTTTCTATAGAAAAGCACATGTGGAGATAAATATCTTTATAAAAGAATTTTTATAAAAATAAATCAAGGACAAGCCATTGACCTTAAAATACTTTTATGGATTTTAATTATTACTTCGATGGAATCAAAGTAAACAAAGATCAAAATACGTTGCGTAGTAATAAAACCGGGACCACATGGCGATATAGGCGAAAACGTAAACGCTTACTTATCATGTTTTATTAAAACAACTCATGAGTTTTAATAAATAAACTCATATAAATCCAAGTGTCGCCTACTAATATTTTTAGAATCCAAGTGTCGCCTACATACAAAAGAAATATTAATCGATTTCGAAATATTAGATGATTAAATGTCAAACGATTCATGTTTTAAAAATGAATAATTAATCTTGACGATTAATTATTTACAAAAATAATTTAGACTATGTTTATTCACGAAAGTATTGTTAATCATAATTATTTAAAAATAATTATAACTTGCAAGATTAACAAATCAAACCCATAATTATTTACTTAAAAATAATTATACGGACTTATGAAAATAATAATAAACATTATTATTTTAACTCGATGTTCAATACTTGATTTGAATTATTAAATGGTAAATCTTTATTTATATTTACTGAACATAAATATAAACAATCATGAAAGTATTTATTTAATAAATACAAGCTAACGAGTTTCCAAACGAATACAAACGGGAATAACGTCAAGACTTGACCGGTATCATTTGGGTGACTTACGTTACTCAATTGATCATAGACCTTATGCAAATGTCTTATTTATTTAAATTAGGACATTACTTGCTACCGCTACTTCACGGTTCATTCATTCATCTACTGATTCAGTGAGTTTCACGGCCCCTTTTCCTTTTAACTGTTTTTATACTTTGGGGGAGAAATCATGAAAACTGTTAAAATGCTTTTTACTTGATATTATGGTTTATCTGTCAGCCGTATGACTACTTGTTCTCTTACTGATTGCCCAACTTGGTACATTATCGTTATGAACGTTTGTACAACCGTAATCCCACCATTAATTGATTTCAATTAGTTCTGTACGAAACGATAGCTAGTGAATAGATCTATTTGGGTTGACAACCCTGCCCAGTTCGGTAGCTCCGATCCTGACTCCGTACATTGTCAAGGGGCACACGTCAGTTATTCTGCTCTGTTTAACATCTCTGGGCAAAAGATGCCGGGTGGGTAAACCGTTAGTATTTGAAATCAAGGTTCAGGTGAGAGCATACATCCACAACGGTAAACCGAAGTAATATTAAGTATACCGAAAACTGTTTTACAAATGTTTAACTGATAAATCATAAACCTGTGAACCTCACCAACTTTATGTTGACCCGTTTTAAATTCATGATTTCTTAGGTAATTGACGAAATCACCGGAATACATGCAAATGGGGCTTATCTATGCTATCGGACCTGCTTTTGGAGTCATAGTCCCAATTATCCAAATAAACCGTTAAAAGTTTTATTATAAATTTAAGACTTATTTTTGGAATGTAAGACATTATCATTATCCACTATCACTTTCCGCTGCAATATAATGACGTAATGTTTTATAAAGTTTTTAATGTGTTAGATTTTGTTCTATGTATCCTTGACTATGATTCCATTCCCGTTCACACCCGAATCCGTTGATCGGGGTGTGACAGATTGGTATCAGAGCCGTGGTTATAGCGAACCAGGATAAACAACAAACAAAACGAAAACTGAACCTGGACTATAACCCGCTCCGAAGCTACCATTTGCATGGAAGACCGCTTCTCCAACATATTGGCCTATGTTAACTTATGTGCTATACATGTTTACTATTTCCTTACCATTTATTCATTTAGTACAATTGCTATTATATAGTTACTAACTCTGTATCGTTCTCTTGGAATATTATCGTAGAGATGACTTCTAAGGAAGTCATCTGCATTCCAGATTCCGGAGAAGACAACGATAGAGATGTATCTGACTATACTCCATCCCCGGACGAGCCAGTGCCCAAGCGGCATAACGCCTCCGAGTACCCTCATTTATCATGGATGCCTGGGCAACTCCATTTCTGGAGACTGCTTGAGAGACTGCCTATCTCTTACCAGCGAGGCGAGCCCTCAATCAGAGGCGGTGACACGCTCCGTCCTCTGTCTGGCATCTCTGTGCTCACTGATAAGCCGATAACGGACACTGTACCGCTACTGGTAGCACGTCTGCATCGTCATGAGCTGGCCTTTGAATTAGGTGAGAGAGACATTGCTCGACACCTTACTGTGACTAACCTTCGGACCCTCGAGACCCGGATGGCCCGGATTGCTGGTCATATGAATGTCATCCAGGACTTCATGGACACTCTTCATGCTCACATGACTGGTGTCAACACAACCGTCACTAACCTCCTTCTATCAAGCGAGGCCCTCCATGCGATGCTCGCAACCGTAGAGGATTTCATTGGACGTGTAATGACCTTCATGACTCGCATATCACAGATCACGACCACCCTAGCCATACACCTAGGACCTCCATAATTCTAGATAACTTTAAATCTAGCCTTTGTGGACCACCATTTTAGCATATATGTATCTTGTATGTGGTATTTCTGGGCTGCAAGCCCAAGACCAAACATGTCTCACTTTGATCATCGAATGTTTTGTAGTTAATATGGTGGGAATAGAAATCAGTAGTATGGTTATGCTAATGATCATGATGGTTGTTATCATTATTGATATTTTTCGTATGGTTATCTTTATGGCATGTTAATCATTCGCATATGCTATATCCCTTTCTATCCCTTCTATCTTATATTTCTTGGTTGTGTTTGCGCGTATCACGGTATCGTTGGTATATGTCGTGGCAATTATTTATGTACGTTAATAACCCCATTTACATATTATCTAAAGTTTTTCTTTATGTTGACATTCACAACTTAAAGCAAAATCATGCCGCCTAGACGCCAAACCACCAGAAATGCTCCTCCTCCTCCTCCTCCGATGAGCGCCGCTGAAATCGAGGAGATGATCGCTCAGCGCGTTGCTGAAACAGTCGCCGCTGCTGAAACCCAACGTCACGCTGACAATGGGGCACGTGACCCTCGTGAATGTTCATATAAAGACTTTATGAATTGCAAACCCACCAACTTCAAGGGTTCCGAAGGAGCTGTCGGGTTAATCCGTTGGTTTGAGAAAATGGGGTCAGTTTTCCGCATAAGCAACTGTCCCGAGCAGTACATGGTCAAATATTCCACGTACACGTTCACTGACGGTGCACTAACCTGGTGGAACTCCCATGCCGATGCTATGGGAACTGACTTTGCCTATGCCATGACATGGGACGAACTCAAACGACCTGTTGAGCGATGAGTACTGTCCTAGAGAGGAACTACAGAAACTTGAAGCCGAATTCTGGAACCTATCCATAGTTGGAGCCGACGTTGCTGGCTACACTAAGAAGTTCCGCGAGCTTGCTCACCTCTGTCCGACTATGGTCACCCCGACATACAAGAAGATCGAACGGTACATCTGGGGACTTGCGCCACACATTCAAGGAAACGTTCTCTCCTCAAACCCTCAGGCATTTCAGGATGCTGTGCGTCTGGCACACAACCTTGTCTATCAGGCAAATCGTCAAGGTGTAGACTTTGGCAAGAAATCGCCTGAACATGAATCCCTTGATGTCAGTGCCATCCCTTCATCAAGCAAACGTAAGCATGGATTCTGGGAGAATCGGAACGAGAACTCCGAGAAGACCCCTGTTGAGGAATCCAGACCAGAGAAGGTCTATGCTGCTACCACCCATGTCCAGTCCCTCCGAAAGACCGGTTACACCGGTACTGCACCCCTGTGCAACAAATGCAACCTCCACCACACACGTGATTGTGGAAATGTCTTTTGTAATATCTGCAAGACTTACGGACATGTAGCACGCAGCTGCCCAAAACGCACTTGCTACGGTTGCGGGACCATTGGACACTTCAAGAGTGAATGCTCGGAGAACAAGGACCAAAATGCTAACCAGGCTAGAGGAAGAGTCTTTGTGATCAGCGCTGAAGACGCCTGTCGTGACCCGAACACGGAAACAGGTACGTTCATAGTAAACAACCATTAAGCTTCTGTTTTGTTCAATACTAATGCTGATAGGAACCTTGTGCCTAACAATTTTATCTTGTAATCCTTCGAAATCGACCATTCTGCCTTAGACAATAAGTTACCGATAGAATGATCCAACAGAGAATTAATCAAATCCGTCGTAATCTACCAAGGTTATTCACTAGGACTCTCCGCTCATACATTTAGCACCAACCTAATACCTATTGAATTCAGAAACCTCGACATAATCCTTAGGATAGAATGGTTGATCAAAGAACCATGCGGAAATCATATGTCACGAGAAAATGTTAAGAGTGCCACTTGCAAATGGCAACACTCTATACCTGCAAGGCAAGCTAAACCTCACATCTAGTATATAGGCACGAAAATTCCTTCGCAAAGGATGCCATGCTATTCTTAGCTCATGTCACTTAGAGGAAACCTAGGGATAAACGTATCGAAGAATGTTCCTATTGACCGCGAATACCCGGAAGTCTTTCCCGAAGGCTTGCCAGTTTTACCCCTTCGGTAAGAGAAATTTCGCATCAACTTAACACCTGGAGCCGCCCCGTTTCCACGTCTCCTTACCGTCTGGCACCGTCCGTAGTACGAGAGTTATCTAATCAACTACAAGAATTGCTAGATAAAGGCTTCATCCGTCCAAGCCACTCCCTATGGGGTTCTCCCGTTTTATATGAAACAATAGATGAAATATGATTAATCCAACAATGGAGGATATGTCGTTTTCCAGATGTTGATCTTGGAAATGGTTAGGAAAATCATTCGTCACCAGTTAAACCTATTACATCAGTAGTTATCGCATAAGGCATCGAACTACACCCTCTTGACGTCACGTCATGAAAGAAAGTAACATTCATCTACTTTCCGGACTAAGGTTAGAAGGAACCAACCTACTAGTCTCAAGTACCCTCCTAGGCATTGCAAGCAAGTTACCCCTGACCTGCAACAGACTTATGGACGCTCGTAATAGTTAGAAAGTCTATGTTGTCGCATGACGCAAACCTTTAGAAATTATAAGGGGGATCAAAACCTTATAACGTGTATTGTCTAGGAAAGACGATAATTAGGTCTAGTAAACTAGGAATGAAAGCTCCTTGTTTGCATTGGAACTTTCAAGATTCAAGGAAGAATCTGATCGAAAGTTAATCGACCTCAACTACTCCATAAGACCAGTGGAGTCCCCGACACAACTTATTTTCCGACAAACTGAAAACTCAAGTATGAGCAAAACTTAGGCTGATCATGTAAGGCAAATCACAATTGTGGGTGCACACATAATTGTAATCTGAACTACATGAAAATCCTGGTAGAGCCCATTCATGAGTAATCATGACTCGTCCAAACAACCTTCATCCTCAATACCCCGCTCATCCGTATGTCAATCCTCATTCAGTTATCAGACAATTTAGATTTATCTACCGATCATTAAAACGATTGGCCCAGTGGCATACCAACTACGCCTGCCTATCCTGCTAAGTGGCATTTATGGCTATCTATGATTAGTAATTTAATTAAGTGTCTGTCCGACGAAACGCTTGTCGTCCTGCTTGATGAAATTCAAGTCGACGAGACACTGCGCTTTGTCGAGGAACCTGTCTAGACATTTGACCAATAAATTAGGAACTGGAGCATAGCCGCATTCCCATCATAAAGGTGTAATAGAACTCTAGGCGAGATCCAAAGTACACCTGGGAATGCAAGAACCCAATGCGTCAGAAGTATCCTTGACTATGGAAAACGTTACATCCACCAGTGGTCAGAACTGAATTTCGGGATGAAATTCTTCTAACTGGGGGAGAATTACGTTGACCTTAGATTAGACCTTATGTGCTTACCTTATCTATGATTAACTATTTGGTAACTGTACGTAACCGATAAAAACTGAACTTAAAACTGAATACCACGTTCGTACTGGAAAACGCGCCCTAATAAACATGAAGGACCATTAAGGAATTAATGGGATGTTAACGATAAGAAATGAATATAAAAATGAAGTCTTTATATTTTTCTTAAACATGTGTCACGGATATTCACCATCGACACAGGAACATTTTAAGCGATTACGTGATTAGAAACAACTGGAATTCTAATCACTCATGGTAATCGAGCTTAAAACTGACACGAACAAACGAAACAGTCTTCGTTGCATTCACGCGTACCAAACCGGACCAACTTGAGAAATGATATCTATTACTATATATAATGCATATTGGAGAGAGAAACTACATTGTCTTAATTTTTAAGACGCGTACCAATATTAAAACATGATGTACAAAACCTTGATGCATAGACTACTTTTATGAACTCAATTGGGTGGGCGGTCGATTTCAAAATTTGAAAAAAATGCGTCTGATATACTAAACCCTAGCTATTTCGCCATCTCGATCTCTATTTCGCCGTCTCTCTCGATTCTTCAAATGTGAGCTCAAGAACGCAAGGTAACTTCCGATTATATCTTCATCGTCCTTCTCTCTTTCTGTTCATCTCTGATTTTCTTTTCGTCATGTTTTGTGTTATTTGATCTAGGGTTTGTGTTCAAGAACCCCAGCCATCTCTTTATCGTATTCTCTCTCAAGTCTCAAACCCTAATCTCGCTTCTGGCTTCTCCTTCTGCAAGTGATTTCTGTTAATATGGTAGGTTATTCATCTTCACTGGTTCTGTTTTTTTTTATATTTTTCGTTTAATCTTCGATTCGTGGTTTTTGTCATCGTTATGACAGTCAACTAGGGTTAGAAATGGCGAAGGAAACATGAAGCCAGTGGTGACGTCGTTACCTCCTTGGCCTACCGCAAATCAATCTCAGCAGTGCCGCCGTTACATCTGGATGCTGTGATGATGTCTAGGGCTTTGCTTTCTTGCGAAATTCCAGGTAGTTAATGTTGTTTACTTTGATATTTACGATTCCCGTTTTCTCTCTTTGCTTTATCCTTGGCTAAATTCATGTTGTATTGTATCTCTCACATTCTGATTATGTATTTGTCTTATGTTATCTTGGTATTATCTGTATCCTCTAAAAGTGAGGATTTGGTATGCTTTTGACCTATGATTTTATGAAAATCGAAGGGTATGTATTGTTTTCAGCTGGGATTTCTCAGTTGCTTTCGAGGTATTCTATCAGCATGGTATGTACCTAACACATTTGATCTGTAATGAGGTTTTCTACAGGTATTTTTTTGAATTTAATCTTGTATTCTCTCTCTTTCTCTCTCTCTCTCTCTCTCTCAACTTGATCGATTGACGATTCTAATCTAAGGCTGGCTTTTACATTCTTGTGAATGGTGACGAGAAATCAGTCAAATGAAGGTGTGTTGAAGCGGTAAGCGAGGAGTCAAATTCTTGGTATTTTTTTGAAAATTGATCTTGATCTTTAGTTTAGGGTTTTAATGTATAAGTTGCAAGAGATTCTCGAAGAAGATAGTGAACAAATTGTCAACACCAGTTTGTCCCATAGCACCAGTCGAATAGAAAGACTAGCTAACTCACAACAGGTACTGCACATTAAATGATTCATTTATAAGTTAAACGTGACACCTTTTTTATTAAATAAGTTCAACTTTTAAGCAGTTTTGGTTTTTCTTCTTCTATGCAGGACTCTTATGTGAAATTGACTTTTATCGTTGCCTCCGCCGATTTTTGAGGTACATGTTCTACTAAGAAAGAATACATCCTGAGTTTGGATTGTGTCTAAACACACATTATTTGTTGTTGAGTTCTTTGCTTCCTGTTATAAAAAAATTAATCCATTTACGATTCGTTTTGCTTTGGTATGATTGAGTATAAAATGACAAACCTAACTGTTTTAGCTGTTTCATATAATTTTTAATGGTTCTGACAGGCTCAGGCCTGTTTTTCCCCTGTTCACTAAGGCTATGCGCCTAGGCATATTACTGCTCAAGGCGATTTTGATGTGCCTTTCGCTACTATGATTACAAATGTTTATTTCAAATAATAAATTTAAATATTTTACAAATAGGACTAAGTTGCTGATAGATAAACGTTGCAGGTTAGAAATAAGGCAATCAGCGAAGGAACTCAAGAAATTCTTGGGCTATCTCAAGTGCCTGTATTTTCTGTTTGAGGCTTCTAAGGCGTTCGCACAAGAAACTGACATGTGCTGAAGCTTTTGGATGAATCACCCGATTAGCGGTATCTATTTTTTTTTATCTTACCATTCTGATTTTATCCATGAAAGTGCTAATATGAGATTGGCTATATTTTTTTAGTGTTAGTTAGGTTCCTATCTTATTTCCTAATTGATGCTTTTTTTTACCTCTTTCAACCGGCTATTAGGTATGTTTTTGTTTATATAAATTTCAATTAACAGAAACTTTATTAATTACTGTTGGCAAAAGAAATGGTCTGCTATAAGAAAAAGGTTAAAGGAAACCTATTGAAGTGGTGTGTTTATTTACAGGAAGCAAATAATTAGTTAGATTACCAACATTATCTAATGTTCTTAGTATCTCTAATGAGGAAACACCAACTAGATATATCTTATCCTCTCAACAATGGTCTTATGCAAAAAAAAAAAATGATGATATGGGTCATGTTTGGGGTAATGCCTTCTATAATGAACCCAAGGTGAGTATGAGTTGGCTTCTGAGATTTCCTTGAAATCTTTTCTGATACTTAACTGCATATATTTGTGGTTAGGTTCCAGTTTGATGATTTGAAGTTTCTTTAAACTTTAATGTTTACTTCTATGAATGAAATAAGCTCCACTTAGTTGCTTATAGTCATATAGCTTGTGTTACAATGAGATGTTGGGTTTCCTACATTCTTTTTTAAATTTCTTAGCAACATAGACATGGTCTGAATCTGGTTTTACATATTTTACAGTTAATGGTGTTGTTGGAACAACTGGAAGTGATGAAATCGACAAAAACAACATTGGAAGTGATTTTGCAGCTGAAACAACTGCTCCTCTTGCTGCTGTAAGTTTGATTTTTGGATAATCTGATCCTAATTACTCCCAAATCCTCCTTAAATGAGCAATAAGGGTAATTTTAATTAAATGAAGAGAATTATCAGTGTTTAATCTTCTGTTCATGTTGCAAATAGCTATAT
The DNA here is from genome assembly GCA_039602395.1 of Deinandra increscens subsp. villosa. Lineage (NCBI taxonomy): Eukaryota > Viridiplantae > Streptophyta > Magnoliopsida > Asterales > Asteraceae > Deinandra > Deinandra increscens. Next base: position 24,751,378 of record JBCNJP010000025.1, read on the forward strand.
TAAAGATCTATACCCCAGATTAAAGAATGACGGGCTTCTGACAGGTACTTCACTGGCATAGGGTTTTAGTTAAGATTTTCAGTAAAAATTTATGGAATTTTAGCTATTATGGTTCTCCTAAAAGAGAAGGAGAATATTCATGATGCTTTTGGTGCAAGAAATTGTTCTACAAGTATCTCTGTTGGCCCACATAATATTTAATTAATTATTTAAATTTACAGTTTTGATGAACAGATTGTAGCTGAGATTGCAGTGAAAATTAAATACTTTTTAGGTGGATTGTTTTCTGAAAAACATTATTTTTTATGTATCTATTACAAGAGACCTGATGTCTATTTTTTTTTGAGGACGTGACTTATGTTATACGCTACCTGCAGGGAATCTTGCAGTCTCTGGAGGGGTAAAGGGGATTGAAACCGACCGCTGGCTTGAACTCAGTTTTGTAGTTGTTGCTTGCTATTTTTTGTTTGGATCTGTGATACTGTTTCTGGGATTGAAACCGACCGCTGGCTTGAACTCAGTTTTGTAGTTTTGTAGTGTTTTGTTTGGATCTGTGACATCGTAACTTCATCAAACCCCTTGAATCATCCGCACTTTAATTCTCTGATTCTTCTTCGATTCTCTTCATGTAGGGTAAAATCAGGAGCATTGTGCTTCTGGGTTGCATCACTTCATATTGTAAGTTCTTTCCACGCTATCTGTTAAATTCTATGACTTTGAACCATCTGTTTTTTGCATGTTGTAATACACAATTTGTTTGTTCGAGTTGTTTTTAGCATTATTGGTTTCCTTAGGTGGTACGAACTTTCGTACTTACTTACTATAGCATTTGTAAATAGCATGAGAATTGCCCACATTCTTTACATTCTTTCCTACTTCACTTTAAACCTTCTGTTAAGTTTTACGGTGTTTGCACCTTCTTTTTGTTGCATACTATAACTTACAAGTTATTTGTTTCAGTTGTTTTAAGCGTTCCAGGTCTTTATAGAAGGAATCATACCGGGAGAAGGAATCATACTGGAAAAGGAATCTTAATAATTTAACAATTGACCCTGTTCTTACACGAAATACGTGATCTTTAATTCTTTATTTCTTTGGGTGGTTAATTCTCCTAAAAAAGGAAGAAGATGAAGAGATGGTTAGTCTCTGTTTAGTTCAAGATAATTTGTTTCAAGGTGTTTTATGGATTTTATACTGACAATTGTATTTGATTTTGTTTGTGATAGAAAAGGAATCTTGCTGGACAATTCTATTTGATTTTGTTTGTGGTTCCAAGAGGTACGACTAATTTCAGGCTCCCAACTATGTTGACTTTTGTTTAATTGAGAAAAGATGTTGCCTTAAGATCTGATCTATTTATTTACTAGGGTCCTAATAAGACAAATGAAATCAAATGAGGGCTTAGGCGTTTGTGGAACCATCAGATGCAATGGTGGATGAAGGGGATCATGATATGGTATGTAATTATTTGTCTATCAATGTTGTTTAATTTAAATGCCTCTTGAGATCATAAGCTTGACTTTTTTTAAGAAAAAAAATTATAGGAGGAGGTTGAGATGGAAAATAGTTTCGAGGAATCTGTTATATATATATTGACATTTGCAATGAGTGAAATCAGCTTGCAGTGGTTGAGTATGTTGAAGTTCTTTATGCTAATTATTGATGGATGGAGGTATATGCTCCTTTGATCTTAAAAATAGTAGAAAGCATTATGCTTTTTTTTATTGTGTGTGTGATTATGCAATAAAAATAGTAGAAAGGTATTTTGGTTATTGTGTGTGTGACCTGTCAAGTATTTCTGTTACTTATTTGATAACCACTTCAGTAATAAGTTGTATTAAAGAAGATTGAAAAAGGTATTTTGGTTAAATTCTAAGCATATTCAATAGTTTTATAAACTTAAGAGATGTGTTTGGAATTACTGCAAATACTGTAACTATATAATTTTACTGACTTTTAGGTGCCCATCAAAGTTATGAACAACTAAAAGAATAGAGCTACATGTGGAATTTGTAGAACTTGAAGTTTGTTCAGAATGCTATACTTTGAAGGAATAGAGCTACATGGTCGCCAACTAAAGGTCCTAACTTTATTACTCCTTTCACTTTGCAATAGTATCTGGGCTATATTTTATTACTGGTGGATTCACGGGCTGTGCAGGACTGCCAAACCAACCATTGTTTCTGCGATGAAACAATATAGGGGGATGTGACCAACTATACGTGATCACTTTGCGTGTGTGTGGATATTTCTTTCTTTGGCTCATTGGGTCAACTATAGCTATAGAGTAAGTTTTTAATCTTACCATCAAACGGATCAAATTCGTTTGAATAGTAATTAGGTTGAGCAGTTTCCTAAAAAAATCATGTTGGGGGCTGTTCTTCTTTCGGTGTACCGATGGCTTTTGTAATGTAGGTTTTGGGGTGTGGGTGTTTTAAATTTTAAGTTAACAGGGTTCTTTGCAAGTTTCTTTATACATATAGATCCTGGATCCTGAGTCTATATGTGAGTTTCTTCCATACTTAGTCATGATAAAAAATATGATAGGGTTTAATTTTCCAAACGAAACTACCTTTTTTCTGGTTTTGCAGTTTAATTGGATCAGCTGCAGACCTTCATAAGCTGGCAGTACATGGAAGGTGGCTGCTGGAAGTATGCGTGGATGGGCTAGAATCAGAAATATAGACATGTGCATACACATAATAGTCACGAATATGACTTAAATTTTGGCAGTTTAATTTGAATTCATTGCGTGTTGTTTAATGGTCAAAACACTTTGTTCACTTAGTTCTCAAAACAGGCATCACACAAATGGGTTGATTGCTTCTCAGATTCCTATTTGTGGGTTGATTGCTTCTTGGTCATAACCATTTCTTTATAAACCCTTAAACAAATATATAGCAACGCTATATAAGAAGACAGTCGATCAACTGGGAGCTCTTGGCAGTTTTATTCATGCCATCAAATGGCTGTTTGTATTTTTGATTCTTTTGAAGTTGAATTTATGGGGAAGAAAACATGAATTCAAGGCAACGATGAAATTAAATGTGTACGTGTTTTTTTTGACATAATGTTTGTGGTTTTAGGCAGTAAGTAAGATCCAAAACTTATTGTGTATTGTGTCTGCTTTGGAAACATGCTAATGAGATTCAAAAACATTTGTGATCCAGTTTTAGGTTTTAGGAATAATTGTGTATTGTGTATGGTTTTTATAAGTATACTAGGAATAATTGTTGATTATGGTTTTAGGAAATGACGAACAAAATAAACAGGGTATGTGAAAATCAACATGGTAAGTGGACCGGTTAGAATAGATGATGGGTTTTGGTAATTTAAATAAACTTGTTTATTTTTATTTTGCCCAGATAATAATTTTGAAATAACAAAAAACATGATTTATGATCACAATACGTGTGCGAGTATACTAAATATGAATTTAACCATACAACAACAAACCATTTAGCCATCATACTGTAAAGCCAAACCATGACATAGATAGACCACATCGATACGATGGATTTGGAAACAAACCATTTAGCCATCATTACCTTCCATGTGATCTTAAGAGAATTTTAAAACTAAGCTTCGACTTGTATGGATTTTGAAATCATTTTGTTTAAACTTAGAAGAAACCAAGGCATTGTTGAGATTCTATTACAAGTGTGGTAATTGTTGTTCATAAGCAAGATATTTCTACTTTCAACCCACTCTAATAAAAAACAAGGACCGCGTTGGTTGTTGCCGTCGCCGAACGCGCATGTACCACATTATAAATTGTCGTCGTGTCGCATCACGCTAACAATAACAAATATCACATTGTAAATTGTCGTGCTGTCATAACGCTCTAACAAATGACGAACAACGCGCATATAAAGCGTCGCCGCCGCAACGCGCGGGCACACGACTAGTATGTTAAATATGGACTTTTAAAAACAAGAAATAAAATATAAAAATTGACTTTTATATTTTACCAAAACTGATATAAACTGTTACGAGCATTCTGGAAACTTAAAAACGTTATGAAAAATGGTAAATTGTCAAGACCTAGCCAAACCGATAACCGATCACCCTATTGGGCCCGGTTAGGCCCAATAAGCCCAAAATAATCCGAGCAAACCCGAAACTCGATCCGATGACTCAACTCGACTAACCGATCGTTCGAGCCAACCCTGAGGCCCGACCCGCGGCCCAACGGCCTTGGGCCAAACCCGACCCTTTAACCAAATGCGCATGGGCTTTGGCCCAAACCCCAAACCTTTTAATTTAATTGTTTTGGCCCAATGATTTTTATAAAATTAACTCACTTGATTTTATAATCTTTTGGCCCAAATAATTTCTTAAAACCCACCACCTTTGTAATAAATTGTGCTTGGAATAAATTTATAAAAATCATAATTTTTATAAACTCTTAACCCCTCCATATTTTATAAAAGCTCCTAGACTTTTATAAAACTTATAATAAAATTAGTCACCTACAAAGGTTGGGTGAACGTGGTGTTGACAACACATCAACGACCATTGGATCTTAATGAGAAATTACCATGAGATTAAAGCCTAAACCAAGGGTTAATGACCACCTTGTGGACTATAAATATGAGCCACTCCCACACCTCAAATTTGCACCACCACTTGCTCTTCCTCCCTCCCCTTGTTCCTCTCGGCCGGCCTCACCCCACAGCCACCACCGCCGGCCACCTGCTGCCGCCACCGAACCACCGCAGCCCCGCCACCGGAGCCACCGCCGGCCACCACCAAAGCCGCCCCCTTCCTCCCTTTTTTCACGGTTTTTGCTCACTCCTTTTGTGAGTATTCTAAACCCATTTTGCCTATGTTTTTCTACATGTTTAACCACCCAAAGAAACCATCAAGTCTTGACAACCTACACTTTAATTCTAGATCTTTAAATTTTCTTTGAAATGCTTACTTTGTTCATCAACTAACAACACTCTCTTCTCAACCTCCTTTCTTCCAAGATTCAATATTCTTTTGGTGAAACACATTTGTGAACCCTTATGGATAGTAGCAAGTGTGCACCATGATCTTGTTTATGAAATCTAAAGATTTCAAGTTAGTTGATTTACAAATGTTAAGCCTCTTCATGTCTAATGAAAATATAAATCTATGACTAACATAATGTTACATTTAACTATTATTGCTAACTTGTCCTAACACCAAGTGTTAGTGATTGTTATTTTTTATTTATTTGTCCTAACACAAATGTGTTAGTTGATTGTTAATTTATTTAAAAGTCCTAACACCAATGTGTTAGTTGATTGTTAATTTATTTAAAAGTCCTAACACCAATGTGTTAGTTGATTGTTATGATATATGTCCTAACACAATGTGTTAGTTGATTAATTACAAATCATATTATGTTACGTGCTAAAACTATGTTAACCAAATAAATCTCCTAAACAAGATGTAATGATTTAAACAAAGTTACATATGTAACTTATGACATAAATGCCTAAAACAAATAAAAGAGAACAAAAAGATTTTTTATAGATTTTGTTACTAAAAATGGCGAGAATAATATTTATGTCAAATAATTAATTTGACATAAATACTTGGATTTATTACAAGTTTTAACCTTTCTAAGACATTTGTTATAAATGGACATTTTTCTATAGAAAAGCACATGTGGAGATAAATATCTTTATAAAAGAATTTTTATAAAAATAAATCAAGGACAAGCCATTGACCTTAAAATACTTTTATGGATTTTAATTATTACTTCGATGGAATCAAAGTAATCAAAGATCAAAATACGTTGCGCAGTAATAAAACCGAGACCACATGGCGATATACGCGAAAATGTAAACGCTTACTTATCATGTTTTATTAAAACAACTCATGAGTTTTAATAAATAAACTCATATAAATCCAAGTGTCGCCTACTAATATTTTTAGAATGACAAATATTACATACAAAAGAAATATTAATCGATTTCGAAATATTAGATGATTAAATGTCAAACGATTCATGTTTTAAAAATGAATAATTAATCTTGACGATTAATTATTTACAAAAATGATTTAGACTATGTTTATTCACGAAAGTATTGTTAATCATAATTATTTAAAAATAATTATAACTTGCAAGATTAACAAATCAATCCCATAATTATTTACTTAAAAATAATTATACGGACTTATGAAAATAATAATAAACATTATTATTTTAACTCGATGTTCAATACTTGATTTGAATTATTAAATGGTAAATCTTTATTTATATTTACTGAACATAAATATAAACAATCATGAAAGTATTTATTTAATAAATACAAGCTAACGAGTTTCCAAACGAATACAAACGGGAATAACGTCAAGACTTGACCGGTATCATTTGGGTGACTTACGTTACTCAATTGATCATAGACCTTATGCAAATATCTTATTTATTTAAATTAGGACATTACTTGCTACCGCTACTTCACGGTTCATTCATTCATCTACTGATTCAGTGAGTTTCACGGCCCCTTTTCCTTTTAACTGTTTTTATACTTTGGGGGAGAAATCATGAAAACTGTTAAAATGCTTTTTACTTGATATTATGGTTTATCTGTTAGCCGTATGACTACTTGTTCTCTTACTGATTTCAATTAGTTCTGTACGAAACGATTATCGTTATGAACGTTTGTACAACCGTAATCCCACCATTAATTGATTTCAATTAGTTCTGTACGAAACGATAGCTAGTGAATAGATCTATTTGGGTTGACAACCCTGCCCAGTTCGGTAGCTCCGATCCTGACTCCGTACATTGTCAAGGGGCACACGTCAGTTATTCTGCTCTGTTTAACATCTCTGGGCAAGAGATGCCGGGTGGGTAAACCGTTAGTATTTGAAATCAAGGTTCAGGTGAGATCATACATCCACAACGGTGAACCGAAGTAATATTAAGTATACCGAAAACTGTTTTACAAATGTTTAACTGATAAATCATAAACCTGTGAACCTCACCAACTTTATGTTGACCCGTTTTAAATTCATGATTTCTTAGGTAATTGACGAAATCACCGGAATACATGCAAATGGGGCTTATCTATGCTATCGGACCTGCTTTTGGAGTCATAGTCCCGATTATCCAAATAAACCGTTAAAAGTTTTATTATTAATTTAAGACTTATTTTCGGAATGTAAGACATTATCATTATCCACTATCACTTTCCGCTGCAATATAATGACGTAATGTTTTATAAAGTTTTAAATGTGTTAGATGTTGTTCTATGTATCCTCGACTATGATTCCATTCCCGTTCACACCCGAATCCGTTGACCGGGGTGTGACAACTTAAGTTCATCATAAGATTGCTTAAGCGATTCTACTCTTGCTACTGATTTTCTGAAAGAAAAAAAAGCATCAAAATCTCTAATAACATCCTTTGCTTCACTCTCCCACTTTTCAACACTTTGAACCAACTCTGCATTTTCAGTTTGTAACTTCAAACTTTGTTCTTTGTCTTCAACAACTATCCCATCCAATCTTTTATGAAGCTCTACAAACTCTTCCATTAAAACATTATTTTCCTTGACTAATTTCTCATTTACCTTGAGAATCTCATCAAAATCTGCAAACTTCTTTTTGAAACTTTCTAATTCTTCTTCCTTCTTTGTCCTTTCAACAATCAACCCTCCTAGTTCTTGAATCAAATCCCGAATCTTTCTATCCTTTTGAGCACAAAATGTACAAGTTGACTCATACCCACTATTATTAGAATCAGAATCACTTGATTCAACTTGCACTGTCGCTATAAAAGCAGATTCATCGGGTAAATCTTTAGACCAATCATAACCTTCATCAGTTTGAGAAATCATAGCTTTTGTGTCTTTATTGTGAACATGCTTATCAGAATTACTCTTTTCAGATGACGATTGGTTGCAATCTCGAGCAAAATGTCCATAGTTGGAAGATTTGAAACATTTAATCGTCCTCTTATACAAACTAAGTTTTACTCCTTGATGTCTTTCCATATTTCTTCATAAATCTCCTTCCCCTCTCAACTACCATAGCAAACTGCCACTCTAAATCTAATTTATTCAATTGATCTTCATCCAACTGATTTAAATCGTCTCCAAACAACCCAGATTTATCAATTTGGCTAAAAACTGTCCCAGAAGAAGATGATATGAAAGCAAATACCAATGCAGCCAGATCTTCAGTTGCTTGAGCAGAACTAGAGATGTTTGTTGATTTATCAGGAATAGTGAACCGGCAACCTGAAGAATGGTCAGAATTATCAAACTTTCCAGCAAGCAATGCTGTTGGAGCTGGATTAGAACTTGAATTAAGAAGTGATGTAGATTTAGCATGCACGGTAGCAGAATTTTCTCCAAAGTATAATTCAGGATGTTGAACAGAAGGATGTGCTGACTTCTTCAAAAGCAGTTCCATTTCATGAGCTTGCAACTTGCATGTTAATTGATTGAATGTCAAATTGGCATAACTCGGATCATTGGTCAACATCATAACATAATTTTCCCACTTATTGGGTAAGGCTTCCAGAAACTTCTCTTTCAGTTCATCATTGTTCTTCTTGACTTTTACAACCTCAAGTTCATTTATCAAGTGTGAAAACCTTGTAATAAAATCAGACACTTTTTCATTGTCACAATGTCCAAAATTATCAAATTCTTTCTTAACACTTTCTTTCGAGTCATCTTATATTTCTCATTACCCTCACACCTTTCTATAATAGCATCCCACAATGCCTTAGCCGTTGAATAGTTCTTAAATTGATGCATTAGATCTTTTGGTAATGCCATAGTAAGATAACTATATGTTTTTTTCTCTCTTGGAAAAAGTTTTCGTTCTTCCGCATCAAAACTACCAACCATCTTTGGTATGTTGCCACTTAGCATCGGATACTCATGTTCCTTTTCAAGCGGAATCCAACAATCAACATCTTGAGAAAAGATGTAAGATTCAAACCAACTCCTCCAATTATGTTAATCTTCTAATCGTGGCAACTCAGGAACCTTCTAAGTTGTTCCTATCTTGTTATCATAAATCATCATGAGTTGCATCGATGTTTGAGCAGCTGAAAAAGCTTGAAAACCACTCATCTTGAAGTTAAAAATCAAACGTCAAAACTTCAAACCAAAAAACGAAGGTCTTAGAAGCAGATTTTGGCGGTCAAAACGGAGAGTACTTGCCGTTAGGCCAGTAAAGTGTAGTCATCGAGATGGTCGTTTTGGCTGGTATTAGCTCCCGTAACTCTTAACGAAACTCAAGTTACGTCAGTTTTAATGAATGTCACTTTTCTGCCAGTGTACCAAAACTACCTTAAACATACAAAAAAAATCAACTTCCGTACCAAAAATCTTCAACGTACCACCAGCGGACCAAACAAGTCAATGTACCAAAACCCGGACCAAAGGAATCAGCGTACCAGAACAAGCAACGTACCAACTTGGTATGACGTAACTGCCTGCGTACCAGTGAATAATCGTTGCATACCAAAGATGAAGATTTCCGTGCGTACCCACAACCAGCGTACCAGAAATCTATGAAGATTGCCTAGCGTACCACTGAGCATACCAACAGATCATCCGACGTACCAACAGATTATCCGACGTACCATCATCATCATCTAACATACCAACGCAGATTCGACTGATTTTTGCGAATTTTGACAAATTGAACTGCAATTTGGAACAGTGATGTGCGGAAACACTCTAGGAAGCATTAGAAATCAGTTTTTGACCTCAGAATCACTTGAAAATGGAAAAATTTGATGAACAACAACTCAAACCCAAACTTTCTCTCACTAGAAATCCGAAAAATGGCCCAATCACAGCAATAGAGCAAACTGGATTGCTCTGATAACACTTGTAAGTACCTGGACGGATCTTACTACTACATGATTTGGTCACAACGATTACAACGAAGTAAATAAAGCTTGGCTTTGTTAATTCACTAGGAGTTGGTTACACAGAATTCTAGAGAGAGAAACATACAATTAAGAATGACTGAAATGAAAAAGCTAATGAACTCTCTCTAACACGAACAATTTATAGTAGCAACATACTGGCCGGTGTACCAGCTAGCGGACCACTTGGTACGGCGGACCATATGGTACGGCCACCATGATATGTTGACTCTCTGACTCACAAAGACGCTCTGAACTATATACAATACACGAGACACAATGTAGCATAGGAATATTCTCTAACAATTACCCATCATAAATAATATACGTGGTTGTCACTCAATGATTTGATTGAAAGAATAAAAGCAAGGGATATGGAATTGACTATGAACAAGTCAATGTGTGCGCAAATTCAGAATCCTGTTGTGTATAATGGAGAAAATGATTCTACCATTTATGTTGTTAAAAATGTTTTAAATTCCGCACCCTATACAACATTTATTACCGGAAAATCTGATAATTCTGGTTATTCTTCTGGTTGTACTGTTTCAATTACAAGTTCATCAACACACAATGCCTTGTCTGTTAAGACAACTGAGGATTATATGGCATTGATGTCTGCTTTGATATCTTCATATTTTGGGGTTATTACTGGAGCAATAAATAATGTAGAATTAATTGAAGAAGTTTGTGGTCAGATTGATTATGATCATCTTGAAGAAATGGATTTGAATTGCCAGTATGTATGCTTGTCAGAAGAAAAAATAAATTCTTTAACTGAACCGGGAAGAAAAGGTTGAATGAAGATGGCAAGATTGGGTTAGACAAATCGAAGGTAAAATGTTTCAAGTGTTCTATGTATGGAAATTTCGCTCGCGAATGTCCAAAGTCACCTGACAATAAGTCTAATTCTGGTCAACATTCTCATTTGGTTAAGACTTCTACAAAGCAATTCTACTACAAATCAACAACCTTTTGTTTCTCATGCTGGTAAGTTGGAAGAAATATTTTGGCATCCAAATGAATTTGCATGAAAAGCAGATCATGACTTTAGAAGGATCGCATATCGTAATGTTGATATCAATGAGATACATAATACGGATAATGAAGTTGTTGCTTTAATGGCTCATCATCTAAGCGATAGTATTCTGACTGATTCTGAAACAAGTTTGAGAGTAACAATAGTCAAAGAGGTTCAGGCAAATGTGACCAATAGTCAAAAAGAGGAAGTATATAAATGTTTTAAATGTGTTCTGTTATGCAACGAAAATGCAAGTTTGGATAGAAGACTCAATTTGTTGACTGGAGAAATTGTTATGCTAAAACAAGAGTTGGAAAGTTTTCAGAAAAGTATAAAGTGTTGGTTTTCATGATTTGTTGGTCGACCGATATTTAATTAAGGGTGGCGCACATGGAGTGAGTTCAATGGATTTATTTGGATTGAGAGGTAAGCCTATGTGCTTCGGTTTATCCGAGAGATAAATGATCAATGCCATTAAATATCTACATAATGAATGCTTGGGAAAAAAACGTTTTTGTGTGTTGCTTAGGAGCAGAGAGCGGGAGAGAGAGAGAGAGAGAGAGAGAGAGAGAGTGAAGATTCCAAATAATTTAGTTGTTGTACTTAGAGATACGAGAAGATTGCATTTGATTGAGGTTGGGTATGGCTTGTGATCTTGGATGAAATTATGTAGGAATTCAAAAGTGATGTTGTATGGTGTGGTACTAGAAGAATGGTGAGGTGATGTGACGGTATGGGGTGGTATGATGGATCGATGGGATGGAGATGGAGGTGGGGGTCGGATATACAAAGTCGGTCTATCTCCATACTATTATTTTATATCTTCAACTTTGTATCATAATAATAAGTTCTGAACTGGAGGAATACATTGCTCGTTACCACGAGTATGCGTTGTTATGTCCCTCAATGGTTGATGCTGATTACAGAAGGATAGAAAGGTACATGGATGGGCTGGCACCATAAATTCGGGGAATGGTGACATCTCGAACCCAACAAATATGCAACAAGCAATCAGATTGGCACATAAGTTGTGTGACCAGGCAATAGAGCGAGGAACCCTGCCACCAAAGAAAGTTAAGAAGGCCAATCTCAATGGGAAACGGAAGAGATATGATGATACAAGCAACAAAAGTGTCGGGAACACTTCAGGGAGGTCCTCGTACAACCAGATCCAAAATAAGCAGCATGATAACTCAAATAGTGGTTTCAATCATAACAACAACAGTGGTGGAAACCAAAACCGCTAGGGTAGTGGTGGTCAGAACCAGGGTGAATATAAAGGGGAATCCCCCTTCTGCATTCGGTGCAGCCAGCACCACACAGGGAACTGCAGGGGGAATTTGAACAGTGAACATTACGGGAAAGCATGTCATGTGGAAAAGAGCTGTTGGGGTGAGCTTCAGAGTCGAACCAAGAAAAATAATGGTGGCCTTAGGGGTAGCTTTGAGTGTGGAAAGACAGGGCATGTAAAGAAGGACCGTCCCCAGCTTAGAAGGAACAATAACAACACTGGGAACAACAACAATCACCACAACAACAATAACAATGGTGGTGGTGATTTTTTTTGGGTAAAGGGTTACCCTGGTGATTCTAGCAGAAAAGGTAGAGATGGCGCCTAGGGGGCGAGTGTTCATTATGCGATCTGGTGAAGCAAGGAATGATGCCAATGTCATCACGAATAAGTTTCTTCTCAACAACTATTGCTAATGTTCTATTCAATACTTGTGCTGAAAAAAGTTTTATTTCAAGTAAGTTTTGTACGTTGATAATAGCTACCCTAACTCCACTAAAAGATAAGTACACAACTGAATTAGCAAATGGTAGGTTGCTTGACATAACTGACTTAGTTGAGAATTGCACATTCGAATTATCAGGTCATAAGCTAAGTATATGTAGGATCATTATTAGTTATGATTAAACTAAAACAAGAACCCTCTACTTGTAAACATAACCCTGTGGAATTAAAGTTATACTTCACTTTACTCTAGTAGATTTAGCTCTCTTGTATTGGCTAATGTTTGATTTGCATAAGTATAGTAACAACGAAGTAAGAAATACTCGGCACTATTTGCATTAACTCAAAGTTACACTATTACAAGGTGATCAAGAACCGTGTGTAAAACTAAGAGCTAACTATGCTATATATAGTGCAGATGAGATTAATGACAGCCATTGATCTTAAACGATCTAATCTAAACCGTTTAATACAAAGTCAAATATAAACTACCAAAAGCATAAACTTCGACAATTGGAATAACTTGCGTGTGATCAGCATCATACTACTTTTGGAGAGCGGCTTGAATAGATTTAGAAGCAAATGAGAAGCTTTTGCAGGATTGGACTTGCTGAAAAGACATCTCAGGAAAAGTCCGGTTGAACTCATTATCTGGTGGATAATCGAGTTCACCCGGAATATTCGCTAGCTGAAAAAACTGCTTCTTCCGCTTGAACTGCCAGTTCCACTTGAAGTTGAGAATTCCGCTTCAACTTCAACTTCAGCCGGAAATCTTCTAAGCGTAATATTCCTTACAATCTACCCCTAAGCTGATGCTGTCAAATTATTCTTTAACTCCAAAGTTTATCTTCAAAAGTTGACTTGTACCTAAAAATTTCCTTCTCCTCAACCTACTTGTCTGAGGTTATGATGTTGGTATCCATACTTTGAGAAAGCTCTTTCGAATTAGTTTTGGTCACCTTCACATATCTGAATGATTCCCAATCTTTTTCACTCCATTCAGTGTGCACTGAAATGGATTCATGAGCAATGAAGATGCCATCGGCTCTGTGCACATAAATCAGCTTCTCCTCTTCTTCCCAAATGATGAATTTGATATCACTAATAGGCTCTTCTTCTTCTTCAGCTGAATCATCATCTAAGTTGCTCCTATAGAGCATTCCACAATTTAGCACCATTGGTTCAATGTGAAGCCTTAACAAGTGCTCAGCTCTTGATGGACTTAGAATTTCTCTAAGTTTCAGAATGATGTCAGTCATTTGTAGTGTAGTTAGAAGTGTAGTGGCCTTGTGAGCATTCACCACTTGAGTTGTGCCATTTGCCAATTGGAAGGAAAAATCAAAATTGTCATCATTCACTGTCCACCCAATGATTTTGTTCTTTCAGGGTGGCCATTTCCTTCTTTTGATTTGATCTTTCTTCTTTCTGGTATGCATCAGCTTCCTATTTTTTATTTTCCTCTCTTCATCAGAATCACTTCCTGATTTTGAACAACAGGTGCTTTGCCTTTTACTAAGGATGAAGAGGGGCCAGGTTGAACTACAGTAGGTTTGGCAGGAGGGGTAGGAGCATTGGTGGTGGCTGATGGTTCTCTGATGGTGAGTGGAGGTAAGAAAGTTTGAGATGGTGGTTTACTGGCTTCTGGTGTGGGACTGGAAGGTGGAGTAGGTGGAAAAATGTCTGAGAAGTCAATGGTAGGTGGAGGCTTCTTCTTAAAAGGGACAATTGGTATGAAATTGTCTGTTCTGTATTTTGGGTTGGCAAGTTTGGTGGCTACCTTTCTGGAAATCGAAGGTGGTTTGTAGGGTATGATGGCAAGTGACCGTGGAAATGATGGAACTGTTGTAGGTATGGGGTTTGGGTTGTATATGAAAGAAGGTGGAGGTTGTATATCTGCATCATCAGTATGATCAGGTTTGACATTTAAGTTAGATGATGTACCTGAAGTGAATTCTGAGAGTGCAGGCATCACTAGCTTTGGATTCACGGCAACTATATCTCGTTTGAGCTCATGAAAGATTGACTCAATCAAGTTGCAAAGCTCCCTAACTTTCAACTGAGCTACCTCTTCTTCTGTTTTCAAATTTTTGACAACCAGGACCCTTTCTACCTTCTTCAACAGTTGGTATTTCTCATCATTCCTTACTAGTTTGCTAGGCATCTGGGAGGCAATTGAGATCATCCTTTTCCTTTCAACATCAGTCATTGCATCCAAATTATAATCCTTCAGTCTCTAATCAAAGGAACTTTTTCTTAGCCTCTTCCAATAAAATTTTAACAACCTCAACTTGTGAATACATATCGAATTCCTCTTGAAGCTCTTTGGCTAGCCTATCATCTTCAGCTACCCTTTTAGCATCTTCCACCATCTTTAACACATCTTCAGCTTCACGAGTTTGAACAACCTGCTGAATAGTTTTAAAAGTTTCAGGTTGAACGGGTTCTTCAGCTTGAACTAGTTCTGTACTTCCCATAGCTATTAAGGTTGCAGCTATATCTTCAGCCTCTTCACTTAACTGTTCTTCCGGTTGAACCTCAGGTGGCTGATCAGACCCAAATATTAAATGACCAGGACCATATGTTGGATCAGGAGAGTTTTCATATATTTAAATTACTTCCACCTGGGTTTCAGTTTGAATTTTTGGTTGAACTACCAGTTGAGCTTCCGCTTGGACTTCCAGTTGAACTTCTGGTTGAACAATGTTTAGACATTCAGTCACCACCTGAGGTTGGGTGACTTCAGGTTCTTTATCTGTTAACTCCAAAATCTCTGTTCCTTCTTCTTTACCGATCAGATTTTCATCTCCTCCTTCAGACATAGTAGCAACTGCAACAGTTGCAGTGCTTTCTTCAATATCAGCTGCTGCCTTGATGGTGGAAGTAGTGTTCCTCTCTACATGATCACTGGCTCTTTCAGTCGGAAAGATAACATCTTTCAGTAATCTTGTGATTATATTGATGTGCTCAGGGAGAGCACCAGCAATCAACACTGAAGATTGTACTAGCTCAGTGAGGTTGGGGTCTTCAAGTGGAGAAATCGCAATCAGTTGACTGCTCTTCATATTAACCCAACTTTCTTCCACTGTGAAGGGCTTAACACAAAGTTTCTTACAGGCTGTGGCTCTAACTTCAGCTGGTATTCTTTCAATTTCTTCTATTTCAATTATTGCAGGTGTTGAAGTCATCTTCTCCCCTAATTTGACAGTATCGTCAGCTTCTCTGTTTGGGTTTGAAGGACCTGCCTCAGCTTCTGTTGGACCAGCCTTCACCAATGTAGCAACAGTTTTCATTCAAGTGATCAACCTGTGCTTAAAGATTAAGGTACAAATCCGTCAATTCGGGTAGTGTATAACTGTCCTCAACTGGCTTTTTACCAGTATCCCTGGACTAAACCAAGTTATCAATCCAGGATTGATCAACTTTGGTACCCATGGCTTCTTAGCACCCGGGATTTTCTTCAACTGGCCCAACAGCCCTTGGTTCCAATGAAGGACCCATAGGTGCTGATTCATAGAAGATTGCCGCATATTGGGTCTTATCTATGTTACTTCTAGCACCAAGATCTAGCGGGGATGCTTGGGCAGCAGTAGCCCGCTCTGCATAAATCTCTTCTTGACTCCTGAGATTCACCTCCGGTGAGGAATGGGGGTTCAGTGCAGCAGGGTCCAGGTCCATCGGATTGTTCTCATGTAATGAGGTGGGTGAGTTAATAGCACCTACATTTGGACCGGGAATGGGGGCACTGTCACTCCTAGGTAATAGGGGTTGCGGGGGTGAGAATTGTTCAGATGCGGATTGTACATCTGTTTCTACTGACTCGCCCTTAAGATAGAGTTCATCCCTAAGGGCATATCCCAATTTTACCAGTTTCTGCTTAGACTTTTTGCCTTGAGCGGGGTTTGAAGCTTCAGGATGGTTGGTGGTACTAGGTGGAGGAGACCTAGTGACCACATTTCTCTGTCTCTTGAATATGACAAGAGGGGATACGGAAGAGGAAGTGGCAGTGGTAGTAGTTTTAGTGGAAGAATTCCTCATTTTAGATCTGTAAATTTGTAGAGTAAAGGAAGCTGGGACAGATGTGGGATCAGGAACTATTGGGTTGATAGCCCTGTCATCTTGAGAGGGTGCTCAGTTGCTGCCACAGTTTCCGTTTGAACCTCAGCTTGAGTAGGTTCATCAGGAAACTACATTGGAATTGGCAGGGGATGGTCAGTGTCCCTTCCCTGAAAGACAGTCTTGTTTAAAGCTAAGTTTGAAAGGTTTGTTTTTAGACCCTTAAAAATTAGTTTAGAGAAGTTGAAATCTTGACCTTTGACCACAGCATACAACGCTGAGGCCTGTTCAGCAGCAAGTTCATCAAACCCGCCTTTCTTGGGAGTCAGGCAAACCAGAAGGGTGTGGGCTAAGAATCTCCACTTGTAAGGCACTTGCCCCTTCTTTATGGTTTTGCTTCCCATTGAACCGCCATAGCCAATATCTCTAAAAAGCTTTAGATACACCGATGAGTCAACAAACACATACCCGTCTTCATCCCTTAGTTTTAACACCTTTCAAATCTTGGCTTCATCAATTTCTACTATTTTGCCCTGAACTGTGGACACAATCTATGCACTACCACCATCGTCCTCGGCAAACCTAGCGTGTGACCAGAAGTCCTCCATGATTTCTTCAAAGATTACCGCTTCAACTGTCAGCGCATAATGAAGATGACAGTTCTTGAGGAAGTTTATCATACCATTGTAGATGTTGGTCTTGCTGGGTTCTTCGAGATAAGCCACCAGGTTATGCTCCACGGGGAACCTTGAGTCACTAGCAGGCTTCTTGCCACTAGAACTCGCCTTAGGAGCCATTGTTGATTGCAGGTTTGAGAGAAGTTGACGGTTATTTGAAAGTCACTGAGAGGGTTTGGGAGAAATTTTGTGAGTAATTTCTAAGTGGGGTTTGAGAGAAATAGGAAAATGATGGTAAATTAGGGTTTTTACCTTTTTCTTTGATGACGTAGAGGATAGAGGTTTTAAACCGTCGATTCGGTAACTGATGTGACTGGTGCTTTATGGGTTATATGGTACAAATTGGTAAAGCATGTCATTATCCAAAAGAAAATTTACTGAAACCTCGGACATTTAATGGTTAAAAACTCAATGGGTAATTTAATGTGTATCCACATAAAAAGTTTTGCCTTCCGGGTAATTTAATGAAAAGTAACTTTGACTTGTTGACCCGGAAGTTAAGGCGGATCCCATTTTCTCCTTTATTTTAAAAACCAAAATTCTTCCGTTTGTACTTCAAGCGGAAGATTTTTCCGCTTGGAAGAATTGTTTTCAAAAACTCTTCCCACATAATTTACAAAGAATTTTTCCGGTTGAAGTTCACCCGGAGATTTTTAAAGGTTTTGTTCTCGCAGGTTGAACCGGAACTTGGACCGAAAAACCAAAACACATGATTTTTGAAAATTTCTGCTAATCGTTCATAGTTTAGCAGAAGTTACTGACTATGAACTGAAATGTTTTCTAATTAACACAAGAAATTTACATTTTTCTTTTCTTTTTGTATCAAGAGACGGGCTCATGAGCACATGCTTATTTTTTATAAAAATTATGAAAAGTTTGTTAGTCAAAATTCATCATTCCAATGGCTGTGATAAGGTAGAAGAATCTAGCCTCATCAAAAGCTTTGGTAAACATGTCGGCCAGTTGGTGATCAGTATGAACTTTGAACAACTTAATTAAATTATTTTCTGCACAATCCCTAATAAAGTGATACCTGATATCAACGTGCTTTGTTTTGGAGTGCTTGAATAGATTGTTGGTGATGGATATGGCACCGTTGTTGTCTACAAAAATGGGAGTTTCCATGAAGGTGATCCCATAATCAAGCATCTGATTTTGGATCCAAAGGACTTAACTACAGCAGCTTGATGCAGCAATGTATTCAGCTTCAGCTGTTGATGTAAAAACACAAGTTTGTTTCTTACATTGCCAAGATACAAGCCTTTCACCGAAGAATTGACATCCTCCTGATGTTGATTTCTTGTCAATGTCACATCCTCCATAGTCACTGTCAGTGAATGCCTTGAAGGAGAAGTCACTAGGATACCATAAGCCCAACTTGGGTTGACCCTTCAAATACTTGAAATTTTTTTTGACTGCTAGCATGTGTGATTCCTTTGGTTAAGACTGATATCTTGCACATAAGGAAACACTGAACATGATGTTAGGTCTACTTGCTGTGAGATACATCAGTGATCCTATCATAGCTCTATACATGTGTACATCCACTGACTTGCCACTTAAGTCACTTGTTAACTTGTGGGAAGTGGATATAGGAGTTTTAGCACTTGAGCATGTTAGCATGTCAAATCTCTTCAGCATATCTTGAATGTGCTTTGACTGATTCAGAAAAATCTCAGCTGCAGTTTGCTTCACTTGTAAGCCCAAGAAGAAGGTTAGTTCTCCCATGGAGCTCATTTCAAATTTAGACTACATCAAAGTTTCAAACTCTTTGCACAAATCAGTGTTAGATGAACCAAAAATAATACCATCTACATAAATTTGAACCATCATCATATCCTTACCAACACATTTGACAAAGTGAGTTTTGTCAATTGCACCTCTCCTGTAGCCATTCCCTATAAGATAGTTAGAAAGAGTTTCATACCAGGTTCTAGGAGCTTGTTTGAGGCCATACAGGGCTTTGATCAGCTTGCATACCATGTTTGGATGAGGAGGGTCCTCAAATCCAGGAGGTTGTTTGACATAAACTTCTTGTTCTAGTAGGCCATATAGGAAGGCACTTTTGACATCCATCTGAAGTACTTGGAAGTCTTTGAAGGCAGCATAAGCTAGAAAGATTCTGATTGCTTTCATTCTAGCTACAGGTGCAAACACTTCATCATAATCTATGCCCTCTTCCTGTGCATAGCCTTGCACAATCAGTCGTGCTATGTTTTTTAACAACAATGCCCCTGTCATCTTTATTGTTTCTGAATACCTACTTTGTACCAATTGGATCTGCTCCATCAGGTAGATCTACCAGTTCCCAAACTTTCTGCTTGTTGATTTGAAATAATTCTTCTTGCATTGCCTCTACCAAGCTGCTATCTTCCAAAGCTTCGGCTACTTTCTTGCGTACTTCTTGAGACAAAAATGCAGCATGCAAACAAATGTTTGCATCAGCCGATTTACTTCTTGTCAACATCGGTGCTTTCACATCTCCAATAACATTCTCCAAAGGGCGATTCTTGTTGATTCTTCTGTCTATGAGCATAGCGAACTCATGGCTTCTTCCATTTGATGGTATGTTGAGCCTAGGAAGTAAGTGATCAAGCTCAACATTTCCAAGGTGTGACACAGGATCTAAAACTCCAACTGATTCATGAAAATTTGTGTTTGAATTGTAGGTCAGATGCTCTAAATCGAGCTCATTTGATGTGCTATCATTTGAATTTTCAGCTTTATTTGACCCTGAATCGGTATCCTCTTCAATTTCTGAAATTGAGTTTTCCGGTTGAATTTAAACCGAAGAAACTGGTTCCGCTTGGACTTCAACCAGAACTATTTCTTCTTCAATATGAATTATTTCAGTCAGTTTCTTTTCATTGCCTGGCAAGATAAGTTGAGTGCTCTTTGAAGAGAAGAAGATTGGCTTCGTGGTCACAGTTGGATTCCTCTTCCAATGCTCATCAGCAGACCTATAAAAATTATGTTCCTCCACTAAAGAGCTCACAGGCTTATCACATTTATATTGAAAGCAGTGGTTAGTGCATCAATATCAAATAACCAACTGGGCTGAGACTCAAAATTGTTAGGAGATTTTTCATTGAAAGACACATTTATAGTTTCCTTAACAATTTTGGTTCTCTTGTTGTATACTTTGTATGCTTTTGACACACCAGAATACCCAACAAAATAACCTTCATCTTCCTTTTCTGCAAATTTAGGCAATAGCTCATTAGTTATTAAAATTGTAACAGGACAACAAAATGGCTTAAAGAAAATATTTGGCTTTCTTTTTCTCCAAAGCTCTTAAGGTGTCTTATTCTTGCCTTTGACAATTAAAATCCTGTTTTAGACATAACAAGCAGTGTTCACTGCTTCTGCCCAAAATATGACAGAGAGCTTGGAGTCTGACAATATAGACCTAGCAGCTTCAATCAATGTCCTATTTCTCCTTTCAGTAACACCATTCTGCTGTGGAGTTCTAGGAGCACTAAATTGTCTCACAATTCCCTTTTCCTCACAAAATAAATTCAAAACATGATTTTTGAATTCTGTGCCATTGGCACATCTGATTGTTTTGACTTTTAGGTTGGACTGATTTTCTAGATTGATCACAAGTGTTTTCAACAATTCAGCAGTTTCATCTTTTGTTTTAAGAAAGAAAACCCAAGTGTACCTAGAAAAATCATCAATTATCACAAAACAGTATGACCTTTTCCCTAAACTCATTACTCTAGTTAGACCAAAAAGATCCATGTGCAACAACTCTAGAGATTTTGAAATAGAAGAATCAACTTTTGGCTTGAAGGAGGTTCTGTGTTGCTTGCCCTTGAGATAAGGTACACAGTTTTCAGAACATGCAAAATACTTATTAGGAAGACCCTTAACCAAGCCAAGATTTACAATTTTGTTCATGTTTTTGTAATTCACATGACCTAACCTCTTATGCCACAGATCAGACTCATCAACAGAGGCTTTGGATATAAAACAGGCAGTGCCACAAGAAGGAGCAGCAACTGACATATCCAAAATGTATAGTCCATCTCTCCTAGGTGCCTTAAGCATAATTAATTTATCAGGAATTTTGACACCAGGTTTGAGAACTATAGCCTCTCTCTCATCAAACATTAAATTCAAATTCTTGTCACACATTTATGAGACACTGAGTAAATTGAAATTTAATGTATCAACAAAATCGACTTTATCAAATTTTACCAGTCCATTGCTCACATTTCCTTGTGCTGAGATATGGCCTTTAGTGCTTCCAAAGGCAACTAGTCCTCCATTTATTCTTTTTGTGTTTTCCAGTATGTGCTTATTCCCTGTCATATGGCAAGTGCATCAACTGTCTACTACCCATAGGCTATTATAGCCTTTATTTTGTACTTGCACATATCAGAATTGATCGGTTTCTATGGGGGACCCAAGCCTGTGTGGTCTTGGGTCTGCCATAAGCATCATTATACTTGTACTCCTTGAGTACTAAATTATTTACAACTGGAGCTTCAGTGAGAAGATCATCATTGTCAAAACTTAAGTTCTCATACTGAGTACTTGTTTGACTAAATCTTTCTCCTGTGGTGTTTTTCCTTTCAGCAATTTTTCTTTCCCTATAGTCCTTAAATTTTCTTTGCTTGTTGGTTATTTTCTTAGATTTTTCATTTCCTTGATTAACCAACTTAGTTCTTTCAGGTGATTTCGAAAATCTTTGAGGAAAGTATTTGTTTTGGCATGAACTCTCCCCCTGAACTGGAACAGTGTGACTTCCACTTGAACTAGTAGCAAATTCAATTTCAGGTTGGTTGAACTTTTTGCTTCTTGAAATTTTTTCTCTTGAGGTGATCTTTCCTCTAGAGGCATTTCTTCTCCATTGAGCTTCAAAATGCTCAAACCTATCAGCAAAGTGTACATGTGGTCTCTGCTTTGGAGCAGTAG
Organism: Deinandra increscens subsp. villosa; assembly: GCA_039602395.1. Taxonomy (NCBI): domain Eukaryota; kingdom Viridiplantae; phylum Streptophyta; class Magnoliopsida; order Asterales; family Asteraceae; genus Deinandra; species Deinandra increscens. The sequence continues at coordinate 24,773,661 of JBCNJP010000025.1, forward strand.
CTGATCTGGGTTGAATTTTGTTTTTCGGTTGAACTTGAGTTTGAGCGGAAGAATGTTCCGCTTGAACTTCAGCCGAAAAACGATTTTGCCTTAGAACAGAAAAACTTTCATTTCTTTCGTTACCAATCAAAACCCTATTGGATTAAAATCCAAAATGCTTCATTGTGTGGCTTTTCACAGGTGAAATTCTTCCTGTGAGTTTCTTTTGAAAATCATCCTTTGCTTTCAAAACAGGTTTTGGTTTCAAAAATGGTTTTACTTAGTGGGTTGAACTGACATACAGCAGCTAGGTGTCATTGTTCACCACAAAACATGCATTCAACAATTTTGGTTTCAAATTTCCTGGGAGACTCATGTCTGGTTACTTGGTAGAAAGTGAGTTGACCAAACCTTTGAGTTTGACTTCCCTTTGATTGCTCAGGTTGCTTTCCTCCAACTTTTGAATCTTTTGGTTCATAAATAGTTGGTGGTGGCACAACAATTAAAGGTTTCAAAATGTTTGATTGGTCAGCTGATGCAGAAGTGCTTGCATCAGTGACTTCAGTTTTCTTTGACTCAACAGCATTTTCAAAACTTGACTGTGATGAGGTGTCATCAACAGTAAGACCAAATTTACAGTCTGTTTTCAAAGCTTCAATTGGTTTGATTGCTGGTGAGTATCCAATTGGTGGTTTAACATTGTTGTAACCAACACCAGCCTTACCATACATCCCTCCCATCAATAACTTCTCAGCCTTTCTATTTGCAGTTTGAAATTTGTCACAAGTAAACAAAGCATCTTTTAACTTGATTTCAAGAACATCAACCTCAGCCTTAGCATCTTTGGTTTCATTTCTTGATTTCTCAAGTTTGGACAGCAAATCATCAAGCTGTGTTTCAAGAACTGAGTTGGTTTGTTTTAACTTTTCATATTCTTTGGTTAAATTTTCAATCTTTGAAATGTAAGATGACTCGTTTTCTTAAAACATTCCTTTAACTCGTTTAGGTTTGAAACTTTATCAATCAAATCACTGTTTTGATTTCTGTACTTGGCCACTTGTTTAATACAAGCAGGGTTGCATAGGTTTTCTAAAACCTTTTCAGGAATAGAAGTTACCAGATCTGAAGTGGAGTATTGTTTGGCCATCAAAGCATGATTTATTGGCTTAAACTCTGCAACAAAATCTTCCCATTCAACACATGAGGTTTGATTGGCAATAAAAGCAACCACATTCTGGTGGTTTTGACTTCCGATTGGTTTTGGTGGAGTGGGTTGATGACCTGAGTTGTGACCAGATTTGTTGTTGTTAGAATTATTTCCACCATGAATCGTCATTTGGACATGACCCTGGTTCTGCCCTTTGTTTCTTGGTTGTGGGCATTCTCTTGCAAAATGACTAAGCTGGTGACAGTTGTAGTATTTCACCTTGCTCTTGTCTAGGACTATATGAGCACCATTTCTTCCAAATCATCAGCACCTATACACTCAAGATCTTCACGAATGAAGCCTTGGTATGAGTCAGTTGCTACAGGAGCATTGTGAGAGTTGTCAAACGTGTTTGAAAAACTCTCTTGACACTTTGGTGTCACAGGGAAACTGACTATAGGTGACTGGTATGATGATGAGTTTGAAGATCTTTGATTGTGAAAATCGTAGTTACTAGTGCAGTTGAAAACAGTTGAGTTGACTTAGAAGATGAGTTTTGTTTAAGATTCAGTTCCATTTCATAAGCACTGAGTATGCCATGAAGTTCACTAAGTCTCATCTTTTTCAAAATTTTACATTCCCTGATGCTAACAGTGTAAACTGTCCACATAGAGGGCAAGGAACGTAGAAATTTTTTGTTTACATCTACTTGGTCTAGTTTTACATATACCTTTTGCAGTTCATCAAGTAGGGAAACAAATCTTAAGTACTGGTTTGTCATTGATTCACCAGTTTTGAAACTAAAGTTCACATATTTTCTGTTTTAAGACATCTTTCTTGTTTTCTCTTACTTCACTGGTTCCTTCATACATTTCACTTAAGGCATTCCACAGGTCAAAAGCAGTTTTGTATCATTTAAACCCACTTAAAATGGAATTAGGAAGTGCGGCCTGTAGAGTCCAATATGCCTTATAGTCAAATTCGAGAGCAGCATAGTCAGAATCAACATATTTTTCTAAAGGTTTAGGTATTTTGACTTCTGCATCATCAGCAGATGAAACCATGGGTGAGTAAGGACCTTCAGTAAAAGATTTCCAAATACGACGGTCTAAAATCCTAACAAACCCTTCCATCCTGAGTTTCCAGGTACCAAAGTCATCAGGAGTGAACATTGGTGGTTTGTTGGCACAACCGTTTGAAGATCCTGAACTTAGATCACTAATTTTAAAAACTTTAAAAATAGAAAAACAACAAAGCTTGTAAAGTAGGCAAGTAGAGTATCGACTTTGAAGCACTGAAAGTCTTCAAAGTGAGAGCCAAGGCTTTGATACCACTTGTAGGATCGTTATTAGTTATGATTAAACTAAAACAAGAACCCTCTACTTGTAAATATAACCCTGCGGAATTAAAGTTATACTTCACTTTACTCTAGCAGATTTAGTTATCTTTTATTAGTTAGTGTTTGATTTGCATAAGTATAGTAACAGCGAGCTATTTGCATTAACTCAAAGTTACAATATTACAAGGTGATCAAGAACCGTGTGTAAAACTATGAGCTAACTATGCTATATATAGTGCAGATGAGATCAATGACAGCCATTGATCTCAAACGATCTAATCTAAACCGTTTAATACAAAGTCAAATATAAACTACCAAAAGCATAAACTTTGACAATTGAAATAACTTGCGTGTGATCAGCATCATACTACTTTTGGAGAGCGGCTTGAATAGATTTAGAAGCAAACGAGAAGCTTTTGTAGGATTGGACTTGCTGAAAAGACATCTCAGGATAAGTCCGGTTGAACTCATTATCTGGTGGATAATCGAATTCACCCGGAATATTCGCTAGCTGACAAAACTGCTTCTTTCGCTTGAACTGCCAGTTCCGCTTGAAGTTGAGAATTCCGCTTCAACTTTAACTTCAGCCGGAACTTATCAAAACTGGCTTTTAGCCGGAAATCTTCTAAGCGTAATATTCCTTACAGTATAGAACTTATGCCCTTTACAATTGGAAGTTTCGACGTGATAGTCGGCATGGACTAGCTATCCAAGCTCCAGGGGTCATAGATTAACTATCTCTGGAATCATATCGTACCTTAAGGCGCAGAAGTGTCTTCGGAAAGGACATGTGGCTATCCTAGAAATGGTCATAGATTAATACTAAGGAATTACCAGGTCTTCCTCCGCATCGACAAGTCGAATTCGGAATTCATCTCGTTCCTGGAGTAGCTCCTGTCGCACGAGCACCATATCGCCTAGCGGTTAACGAACTACATAAATTATCCACAAAACTGCAGGTACTACTAAATAAAGGTTTTATCAGACATAGCTCGTCACCTCGGGGAGCATCTATGTTGTTTGTCAAAAAGAAGGATGGGTTATTCAGAACGTTCATCGATTATCGCGAGATCAACAAGATTACCATCAAGAACCAACACCCTCTTCCATTAATCGACGATCTCTTCGACCAGCTTCAAGGATCCAGTTACTATTCTAAAACTTGATTTGAGGTCAGGGTACCATCAACTTAAAGTCTACGAGGAGGACATAGAAAAGACGGCTTTAGAGTGCACTATGGCCATTATGAGTTCTTAGTCATGCCCTGCGGCCTAATAAATGCACCAGCAGTGTTCATGGATCTCATAAACCGAATCTGCAAACCCTATCTGGACAAGTTCGTTATAGTTTTCATCGACGACATCCTAGTCTATTCGAAGAATAAAGAAGAACACGAGCAACATCTGTGATTAATCTAAGAATTGTTAAAAAAGGAACAACGCTATGCAAATTTCTCTAAGTGCGACTTCTGGATCTGATAGGTTCAATTCTTGGGTCACATCGTCAACGAGCAAGGGATCCATGTTGACCCAGCCAAAATCGAGGCCATTAAAAGTTCGTCTACACCGCGAGCACCCATGGAGATCTGCCATTTCCTAAGCTTGGCGGGCTAGTACCTTTTTTTCATAAAGGGATTCTCTCAACTAGCACAACCGTTAACTGCCCTCACACACAAAGGAACATAGTATAGATGGGCTGAAAAATAAGAAGTAGCTTTCCAAAATCTGAAGGAGAAACTCTGTACCGCCCCCATATTATCCCCACCTGATGGAATTGACGATTTCGAAGTCTACTGTGACGTGTCAATCCAGGGACTCAAATGTGTTTCAATGCAAAGGGGTAAATTCATCACATATGGATTAAGACAATTAAAGTCTCATGAGAAGAACTACACAACACCCGATCTAGAGTTGGGTGTCGTAGTGTTTGCCTTGAAATTCTGGAAGCACTACCTATATCTTACTAAGTTCATGTTATACACTAATCACAAGAGCCTCCGGCACATAATTAAATAAAAAGAACTTAATATGAGGCAGTATAGGTGGGTTGAATTGCTAAACGAATACGACTTAGCGATAAAGTACCATCCAGGGAAAGCCAATGTGGTGGCCGACACCTTAAGTAGAAAAGAACATGTCAAACCCAGAAGAGTACGAGCCCTACATCTGAGAATTCCTGCTCAGCTACCAAATAGAATCCGAGACGCTTAGAGAGAGGCCCTAAAAGAAAAGAACTTCAAGTCGGAATCACTGCGTCAAATCAATGGAACTACAGAGGTCAAGCCTGATGGCCTTCGTTATTATAAAGATCGGGTCTAGGTACCCCACCATAGGAATCTGAGAGAGCTAGTCATGGACGAGGCTCAGAGGTCACGCTACTCTATTCATCCAGGTTTCGACAAAATGTACCAAGATCTGAAGCTACTGTATTAGTGGCCCAACATGAAAGCAGATATCGCTTCACGCGTCTGGAAATGCCTGACGTGCTCAAAAGTCAAGTTCGAGTACCAGAAGCCATCAGCGCTACTGCAACAACCCAAGATCCCTGTATGGAAATGGGAAGAAATCTCTTTGGCTTTATCACAGGACTACCCCGTTCATCCGGTGGTTACGACATAATTTAGGTCATAATTGACAGATTAACAAAGTCCGTGCGTTTCCTACACATCAAGGAGACTCACAAAATAGAGAAACTCGTGAGAGTTTATATAAAGAAAACTATGTGACGACATGGTGTTCCTATATCCATCATCTCTGATAGAGATGCCCGATTTGCTAATAGATTTTGGAAATCCTTGCATGAGGTGTTGGGTACTCACTTAGATATGAGTATCGATTATCATCCCAAACGGATGGACAGTCGAAGCATACCATCCAAACTCTTAAAGACATGCTTCAAGCATGCATAATTGATTTCGAGAACAACTGGGAAAACCACTTACCGCTGGCGGAGTTTTCCTATAATAACAGCTACCACACCTGCATTGGAGCTGCACAATTTGAGGTTCCTTATGGGCAAAAATGCAGATCGCCGATCTGCCGGGCTGAGATCGGTGAGAGCCAACTCACTGGACCAGAATTAGTGCACGAGACCATTGAGAAGATCGTGCAGATCAGAAACCGTATGGTAGCGGCCAGCGATAGGCATAAGAGCTATGCTGATAAACGACGAAAACCATTAGAGTTTGAGGTCGGCAATAAGGTACTGTTGAAAGTATCACCTCGGAAAGGCGTTGTTTGCTTCATAAAACGAGGAAAATTAAACCGACACTATATAGGACCCTTTGAGATCACTAAAAAGACCGGCCCGGTTGCATACCGTTTGAATCTACCACCTGAATTGGATGTACTGCATAATGTTTTTCACGTGTCAAATATGAAGAAGTGTTTAGCGGATGACACTCTCTTAGTTAAGTTGGAATAACTGCAAATTGATGAATAACTCCGATTCATCGACTACCCGTGGAAATAATGGGACGCAAAGAAAACATTGAAAAGAAGCAAAATTCCCATTGTCAAAGTGAGATGGAACTATAAACGTGGACCGGAGTTCACATGGTAACAAGAGGATCAAATGAGGAGGAAGTACCCTCACATGTTCGACCAAACTTCATCAACAAACCAAGGTACTAGTCAAATGTTGGTGAAAATTTTCCTTTAATAAGGGGATGATGTGATATAAGGAAATTTTCGATATGAACATTCTTTTACAAGGAGATGATGTGACGACAACCAAATTCTCTGGTCAAATCTTTTAACTATTATGTTATGTTCTGTTAACAAACTTCCTTAATCAATGCGTGTCATGTAGTGTCACGTGCATCTTTGTCAATGAGTATGTCCCCGACCATTGGTTGATCAATCATATAAACCCTAGTCAGATAACTACGACATCATTAACTTGCACATATTGCATTATGTGATTTCATGATTTTATGTGTTGCTTTGTATGTACATGTTAGGGATGTTACTAATGGTTGATTGATCAAATCATGAATAAGAAAGGTAAATAAGAGTTTGGTTTTATTGAATCACAAGAAGAATCAATTACAAACTCTCTAGTTCTTTCTCTCTCTCTAGAAACACACACAGAAAACAGACTCAAAATGATAGACTCTCAGAAATGTTGTGAAGTTAACCGACTCAAAATTATTTTCCGACGAACCAACTCACCAACGAACCGGTGGTTCGTAGCTTATGAAATATGGTTTGTAGCTCGGTTAGCTGACTTCATGACTTACAAACTTGCTCTATATAGATACAACACACGAGACACAGATTTATGCTCTAGCAGACTCCCCTATTAACGTGTAATGTATCTAAATCTTCAACTTCAAATGTGCAATCTTTAGCATTGCTGAAATCGATCTTCAACTTGAAATGCAAAGATAGATGTAGAGCCTGCATGGCTAGATCTAGACTTGATCAACTGAACCACTTGTGAAATATACTTCATCTAACTCCCCCTTTCACCATGTTTGGGTCTTGTCAATCATAACCTGCAACTTTAGAAGACAAAAATGCGGGTTTTCTTTTTCGTTTCAGCAAAATTAAATTATTCTTGGGCTAAAATCACCTTCGGAGAACAAAGATATTTTGATTTTGAAAATATTTCGTATCAAGTGTCGATCAGTCATAAACAAATAAGAACAAAATCTTTTTGGCTTTTACAAACTTTATATTAAAACAAACCCAAAATCTTTTTGATTTTTCTAATTTTATGCTAAAACACACCAAAAGTCCTTTTGAGTTTTCTTAAATGAAAATGTAAATGAAATACAAAATCAAACACTAGTTTTGATATTTTACAATAAAGATCATGACTTGGGATCATATTGAACAAAACGTCCTGAACTATACTTCAATTTCAATTAATTCAGCACATAAGCCATGTTAATTGCTGGTATAATTTGTCCATCTTAAACTCAAGCAAAATCATACACGTAACATCTAGATATGTTAACGTATTGTTTAGATTGCTTTGACCAATGTATCTCACACTATCAGACATAGTCAGATATGTTTCACATATTTTTCATGTGATTACACTTGTGAATTAATGCATAGTGATTGAATTTATGATTTAGTCAACTGTGTTCCATGCAAAAAGAAATAAGAACGTTAAATTGTCTACCTTAAGGTCGATCGTTCGATACGCAGATAAGGCCTCAGATTTAACAAAATAAGAAACTAAAAACAAGTTGAAATTGTATAATTCAACAACAATCAGGTCGGTCTTGGGGACACGTAGAGAAAGTCTGATGAATTATACGAAACCAAGAAAAACAAAACAGAACCTCAAATGAACAACTATCAGGTCGATACTCACATATACGCAGAGATAGTCCGATTATTTGAGAAATTAAAGAAAATTAAACAAGTTTAAATTTTCGCAAAATAAACTCATGTATACACAGTACTTGTCATTTTCTTTTTCACATATTTTTTTCAATATCTTAAAATATGTTTCAAGATGTTGTCCACTAGATCAAGCATGGTATTTAATGTATATCACATTCGTATACTTTCAGATTTACCGAGCCTACCTAGCACATCAAGCAATGGTCTTATGGCTTTTTCATTTACTTTATTCATAAGTCAGAATCGTAATCCAATGTACCATCATTTCCCAATTTTGTCGAATCGATTTCTTATTTTTCAATGTTTTTGTATTTTTCATGTCCCCCCCCCCCCCCTTAAAATGAAAACTCTATTTTTGGATTTTTCATTTTATAAAAACACAAAGACACTGTTTTTTTTTTCAATTTTCTCCCCCTAAACTACATATGGAATGAAAAGAAAGAAAATTGACCAATCGATACGAATACCTTCCAGTTTTAGCTTTCTGAAAAATTTCAGTTTTTAAATTTGAATCATTGAATTGATGTTAAGCAGATCTTCCACTATTAGCAACTTCACAGCTACCAATAGGTCTTCTTGAAAAACTTGCACACTGGTCAAACACATTAGTTTGCAAATGACCCGGAGCGTATCACTTCTAGGCGGCCAGTGTCATGATTTCCTTTTGAAACCACCTTAGGTTTCCATTGTTGTTGTGGTAAATTGGTATTTGATGAATCATGCACATTAGAATATGAAGTACCACCTACATTTTGAACTTTTTGAAATTTAGGAACAAATTTTCCTTGAGATTGAAAATATGTAGGTAGTGGTTCATCAAACACTCGGCCATTCAAATCCATGAACCAAACATTTGGACTACAAAAAAACATGTTTGTTATCCCACTAAATGGTAGTTTGCCCTTTTATCTTGAAGAAGAGTAGTGGTAGGACAATCTTGTGCCATTATGTCCCTTTTGACGATAATGGTAACACAACCAATTGTTTATCCTTATCTGTTTAGGACCTTGCAAAGCTTCGCAAAAATGCTTAGATCCAAAATGATCATAAAATTCATTATATACCTGAAAACAATGCTTGTGAACCGATTGTGATGTTGGGCTTCTTGGATTAGAATTAGAACCATGAGAAGAAAATGATTTCTTCTTGGTTGCTGTCACATTCTCCATCACAAACACCTAAGCGATCTTGTTAGCTTAAACGCAGTGTAGCGAAAACTCTTTATCAGAATACACTTGCTCAAAACCTTTCAATTTATATAATCTCTCAGCTTTAACTTTAGCAGCCTTGAAAACATCCTTCTTGACTTGTTTTACATCAAGCTGCTTCAATTTCTGCTGATGTGCAACCCTTCGATCATCAATATCTTTCTTCTGAAAACCCAAACCAACCGATTTTGTAGAAATCTTTTCTTGAGAACCAAAAGATTCATGCCATTTCATTGCTAGATGAGAAAATTCAGCTTTTACTTTTTTGATATCTTTTTTCTCATAAAAAATTGTTTCATCAATATCTGTATGATGAGCAATCTCCTCATTCGAAAAATCAGCCTTTTTCTCTTCAGATGACGAGGATCTAGACACAAACTTTGGCATCTTTGAAACATCAACATCTTTAATTTTCTTTGATTTCTTCTTTTTCTTTCTCTAATTATTTGCTTCTTCTGTTTTTAAAGTAACAAATTCAGAACAATCGCCAACTTCTTCTTTTCATTCAAATCATTTAAAGATTCTCTCAGAACTGCGGGAGGTGGAATTGTTTTCTCAAAATTCTCATCTTTACACAAGAAACTTTTAAAAGATTGTGAATTGTGATGTTGTTCAACTTTCGATTAACATCAATAACTTCAATTTTCAGTTCTAAAATCTTTTGTAGAGCTTCAGACAATTCTTTCTCAGTTGGTATTAACTTCTTTGTAACTCTATTTGTTTCGGATTTTTGCAACCGCATGTTATCTAACTCATCAAACAACTCTTTTCTAGTCTTCTCATATCCTTTATGAATTTCAACATTTTCCTTTGGCACTTCTTTTCATGAACCAATTCATTCTTAGCTTTAATCAATATTATATTATCATTCTGATAACTCACAATATTATATTATTATTCTGATAAACTCACAGCGTTAGTAGCAAGTTCATTAGAAGTCTTGTTAAGCATATCAAGCTTATTCGTTGATTTTTCAAATAAATTATTGATATATCCTTCAACTTCTTTTGCTTCATTCTTCCATTTTTCAACTTCTTTAGTTAGAATATGATTTTCTTCAGATAAATTTGCAATTTGCTTCACTAACTCCTCAATCTCACTTTCAAACCTTAACTCTTTCTTAGCATTTTCACTTTGGAAACCATTAATCTCCAAATTAATATCCTCAAATTGTTCAGTCACACATTTACATTCAGAACAAGATTTTCTTTCAGTGATGACAACTCTTGAGTTAAATCTTTCAATGTTTTCTTATATCCTTCCAATTCTTCTTTCTTCCTTTTATTCTCAACAATCAAAAATTCATTCTCGTTAACCAACTACTAAATCTTCGTATCCTTTTGTGAACAAAATTCACATGTGGACTCGTAACAACTATATTCAGATTTAGAATCACTTTATTCAATCTTGACTATGAATGAAGATTGCGTTTCACCTTTAATATCAAGTTTATCAGAATGACTTGATGTTGAATCTGAATCATAATCAGTCAAACATTCATTATAGTTCATTGAAGCACGAATTGCAGTTAAATCAGTTTGATCACCAAAATATTTTCCCCAGTCATATCCTTGACCAACTTAAGAAACCAATGCTTTTTAACTTGAATTAGTTGTTGTAGTCTTCCATGTCTCAGCTTGACTACCAGAACTGGACTTATCATTTGCTGATCGAGAACATTCACGAGCAAACTATCCAAACTTTAAACACTTGTAGCATTTTACTTTGGGTTTAACCAAACCAATATTTGCTTCTGGATTAAGATCTTTTCTTCTTGTTCTTTTCAAAAACCTTTTCATTCTTCGAACCAACATAGCAACTTGCCATTTCAAATCCATCTATTCAAGATTATCCAGATCGATTTGATCATAATCTTCATCAATCAAATCTGTGCAAGGTACACCTCCATTAAGAAAAAAAAATATGATAACATTATTGTAGAAAATAGTGCCATATAATCATCAGCTGTCTTGGCAGAAATGCACTATGATTTGATTGACTTGGAATTGTAAAACTGCAACCCTTTGAAAAATCAAAATTTTAAGAACTTCCAGAAACATTTCCAGCAAGAACTGATGTTGCAGGTAATAAACCAAAACCACTCGGTTTAGACTTTTCATTTATACTCGCTGAATTCTGACCATGATATAATTCTGGATTTTGCAATTGAGCAGTTGATTTATGAACATTCATCATTTCCAATTCCCGAGCTTGTAATTTTCCGGTCAAAGCATGAAATGATAATGTTGAGAATATTTATCATGAGTAAGTAATAAGACATAATTCTCCAATTTTTCTGGTAAAGCCTCCAGCAGCTTCTCTTTCAATTCATCTTCTGTTTTCTTGATATCAACACACCCAACTCACTTATCAAATGTGTAAACCTTGAAACTAAAGTAGTTATGTTCTCATTTGAATAATGTTGAAAATTATCGAATTCTTTGTTAAGAACCTTTCTCTTGATTTTCTTAAACTGATCGTTCCCTTCACATCTTAAAGCTAAAGCATGCCATAAAACTTTGGATTTGGTATATGTGTTGACCTGATGCAATAACCCTTTTGGCGACGCCATAGTAAGATATCCATAAGCTTTCTTTTCATTCTCATAACTCTTTCTTTCTGTTGATGTGAAATCTTTTCTTTCTTTCACTTCTCCTCCAGCATCAGTCGGGTGCTTATAACGCTCTTCAATTGGAATCCATAGATCAATATCATTCTGTGACATCCAAAAATTCCAAGGTTAACTTTCGTTAGACAATCACCGTTAGTTACGTTATAAGTGTTAACTTAGTAACAAATGCTTAACTAGGCCGAATACGTCCACGACCTTTGGTTGATCACCGAACCCGTCCATATGTGTTATGTGTTTATTTATTGTTATTATGTGCAACGTGTTTAATTAATTAATTTTGTAAATTGGCCCTTTTGGTTGCTAGCGAAACTACCGAGCGAAACTGTAGATTCGCTCGGTAGGCAAACTCTCGATTTACACGAATTCAGAGTCAGTTTCGCTTGGCCAGCGAAACTGCCAGCGAAACTAGCTCCTGACCTATATATTTTATAAAACCCTAATCTTCTCATTTTACTTACACCATTTCTTAAAAACACACACACACTCTCCTGAATTCTGGTCAGCCGAGAAACACCACGAGCCGTCGTGATCTCAGCCTCGAGACATCACCCATTCGGATCCTAGATCGAACCGTGAGTCTTCAAAACCATTTTCATGCATTTTCTATGTGTTTTCTTAAAAAGCATGCTTAGATCTTCATGAAATCGTGTATACTTGTAGTATGATGCTTAGGAATGCTAGATCTATCATAAAGTCTGTAACTTTACGTGTGAAATCAAGCCATACTGAAGATTCATGCTAGTTAGGTTAACTTTGTGCTAAAAATGAGCTTTGAGGTGTTTTTGGTGATTTGATGATGAAAACTCATGTTTAAGGTGTTAAATTTGCTTCTGTGATGTTGGTAAATGTTTATGCATGCTAGATAATGAATTATATGATGTATGGAAGTTGTTAGATTGATTTTTGGTCTTAAAAACGAGTTTTTTTTTTAGAGACTAGCGAAACTGTGCATTCATTAGGCGAAACTATGAAGCGAAACTGTTTGAATATTCATACAGCGATACTATGTAGCGAAACTATAGTGTCGCCGGTGAAACTAAGTAACGAAACTACCGAGCGAAACAACCATAGACCCTGTCCCTGAACGAAAGTTCAAACCAGTTTCGAGCGAAGCTATGCTAGCGAAACTGTGTCATCAGTTTCGAGCGAAACTAGCTAGCGAAACTGTGTCATCGGGTATTCCCTAGCGAAAGTGCTGCCCGTGCACATAGCGAAACTGCGTAGCGAAACTGTAGCGAAACTGTGTAGCGAAACTGAGCCAAGACCAAAACCCAAACTTGTGCAACTTATTTGAATGTTATGCCACGACTTACATGATTATGCAATAATGAAACATGCTTTGATTTCTGAGTTATGTGAACCCTTGTTTATGATCAACCATCGGTGTCGTGTGTCGATATGTCGAGTCGTAGTTCCAACGTGCTATGTTATGGGCCATAGTGACGTATTCAAAGTTTAGACACAACCTAACACCTAAGACCTTAATGTGATTATTAGGTCTTCGTTAGCAATCATAATTGGATTATTTGAAGTGTAAGCTGAGCAACCTAAGGTGAGTTTCACTAACCCTTTAATTGTGAGCCCGTTTGGGTCACAACGAACATACTTAACGGAAAACAACGCTGACATTTTGAGGTATTGCCAAATGGGATATCTGTTATGGAAGTTGGAGTGTTTTATGGGAACACTTGCAACTGTCCATCCTTGGGGTTTCAAATGAAATCCGCAACCAACCACTTAATACTTCAACTCATTTGGGATTTCAAATGAAATCCAGAACAACCATTTTGACACTTATACTCTTTTTAGGATTTCAAATGAAATCCCGAACAAACGGTTTTAATATGACTAGTGTAGGTTAAAGTCTAAACCAAATGATATCACATGATTTCTAAGGATGCCTTAAAACTTAAAAGTCCTCAACAATTTAGTACCATTAATTTGCGAAGCGAGGGGATGTTGGGTAGATCTACTGAGGGTTTGACAAACCCTGCTCCGCGGTACACAAATGTGTATCCAACCGGTTGGAGGCCGAACGGAGTACAATATCAGCCTATTTTAGTTGTGGGTCCCATGAGGAACACAACTGGAAGCACAAACCATCGGCAAATGCCAAACTCTGTTACGTCAGCTTTGGTACGAACTCCCTTAGTGCATGGAAACCGGATTAGCTACCCGCGATATCGGTTGACCGCTTTAATCTTTACTTAACTAGTGCATATTCGATAATTTAACACTTGGCAATTGTTTTTGCAAAACTATTACTTATCTATATGTTGATACATACGCTTACGAGACCGGGCCGCTGCATGACATGCCCACTGTGAACTCACCAACCGTTAGGTTGACACTTGCGTGGTTTAAACTTTTGCAGATCGCTGAGGAGTATCCGGAGCGGGTTGGCATGGCACATGAAGACATTTTACTTTTGTGTAAATCAAATGGAGAATTTAAAACAATGATTTTGTAAAGCACGTGGTTAGTGCTAAGACAATATTTTCCGCTGCGTATTTCGAGACTTTAATTTATGTCATATGTTTGGACTAACTCTGATTCGTTTAGTATTTGTAACTAATGGTTGTGGTCCTGGTTTGCTCGCACCCCTTAACGGTATTAACTCCGTTAGTGGTTATTTTGGGGATGTGACACATTCGAGTTAATATAAGCCGAAAACCTTTTCTTCCAATTATGATAATCTTCTAATTGCAAAAACTTTGGAACTTTCTGGCTTGTTCTAGTTTCATTATCATAGTTGAGAATTGTTTGCATTGTGTTTTGCATAGCTGTAAATGCTTAGAAATCCAACATATTGAAAATTCTTGAATTCTGTGTCAACGAACCGAGTTAACCTTGTTACGAACAGAAGAAAGTCAAACAAAGATTAACTAGGCGAACCAACAATGAACGAACCAAAAATATGAAGATTTGCAAATTGTTGATACATGGTTCTTGATCGTCATGTGAAGTATCGAATACAAGACAAATCATACAAAGTAGCTGAGCTCCGAACTCCCAGCTAACCTAGAGTTCGGACATGTCCGAACTGTTTTCTGAACCTGAGGTTCGGCCATTCGTGTTTCAGCACTATAAATAGCATGTTATGTGTTGTATTTAGTAACGATCTTAGACATATTATCTCTGTGTACTCTGTGGTTCTCTCTGTGGTTAATACAAGTCATTTATATTTACTCTTTGTGTTCTAGCTCGTATAACATTAATTTCATAACGATTAAGTAGATGATCCACACGCTCAAGCAATTTTAAGTGGTATCAGAGCTTTAGGTTTGCTCTACTGGTCGGAAATCATTGTGTCTCGGAGTTTTGAGTCAAAATTCACGATTTTGTGAAAATGAGTTGTATTTTTTAGTTCGTTTGATCTTCTCGAGTGTGCTTCACATCAAAAATTCATTCCTAATTCGTTTCTATCGAGTTTGCTTGAATTCATGTCGAAAATTCCAGTCAAAAACACTAAAAATTGAGAAAATAGTTTCAAGTGAGCTTGGTCTCGTCTGAGGTTCGGAAAACGTCGTAGTAACCACTCCGAACTCGAGGTTCGGATGGCGTTCGAGCATTTCCTTGGTTCGGTGACAGTTCGGGGCTTGTTCGGTAACAGTTCGGACAGAGTTCGGCACTAGATTGGTCCAAGTTGGTTTGACTCTTCCGAAGGTGAGGTTCGGATGGAGTTCGGTCAAGTCTAAGTTCGGGCAAAGTTCGGAGGTGGTTCGAACGAGGTTTGGATCAAGTTCGGACAAACAGTATTCAAGATTTTGAGTGTTTCAGGAAAACTGACGTAACTTGAGAACCGTAAAGAGTTACGGGAGCTAATACCAATCAAAACATTCGTCTTGGAGAGATCTATACTTCTACTCGCCTGACGGCCAATACCCTCCGGTTTGATCCCCAAAATCTGCTTGGAAGACCTTCGTTTTTGAGTCTAAAGTTTTTGGAGTGTTAGTTTTCGGCTTTTGTAAAGAGTGGATTCAAGCATATTGAATTGATTTCTCATAAATTGTTTGAAAATGAGTGCATCACAAGCTAGTCTTATCTTACCTACATTGATGAAATGGGAAGATTATCATGAATGGAAAGTTGATATTGATATTTACATCAACAAACATTTCAAAAAGTTTTGGGAGATGATTGATAAGCAATTCAAATGGCCTACTGATCCAAGAGGAGATGTACTACTTCCTCGACATCTATCTTTAGAACAAATTGATTATACATATAATGAAACTAAAGCCAGAGACATTATTGAAAATGCTCTCTCAAAAGAGTTATTTCTTGAACTCATAGTGGGTTATACTGCTAAGGATAAATGGACTGATTTGCTAGATAAAGGTGAGATATTTGCAAATATTAAGACTATGAAAGATGTCTCAGATTCTTTTAACTCAAAATCATAAGATTCAGCATCTAGTGGTTTTGGATCTGAAAGTAATGATTTGTCGGACAAAAAGGATTGTGATATAGTTTTCAAGACTGAACAAATTGAGGGTTGTGTCAATGATTCTGATTCTGATTCTGAAACAAGTTCTGGTGTTATATATGACAAAGGGGATGAAAGTGACATAGAAGAAATTCAGAATGGAAATGTGTTCGTATGTTCAAAGTGTGCAGAACTTGTTAAGATTAATAAGACTTTGATGAAAGAAAAGAAAGTTATGGCTAAAGAATGTGAAAAAGCTAAAGCAGAAGCTAAAGATGTTGCTGCCGATTTTGAAGCATTATTCAAGAAGAGTTATCCGGTTCTACAAAAGTATGAAAAGGCTAATGCTCTTAATTTTGAAACTGCTGCTACTGTTGAAAAGCTTCAAAACAAGATTTCTATGCTTCAAGATGAAAATGTTCTTTATCATGATAAGAATGAAGTTTTGACTAAAGATGTTGAGATTTACAAGAAGAAAAGAGAAAGTGTTCTTGAAGAATTGTTTGCTGAATGTCACATTCGTAAAGTGCAAACATATGAATATGATGAGCTCAATGTCAAGTTTATCAAGTCACAAAAAGAGGTGTTTGATTCTCAACAGAAAATTAATGAGTTACAATTGGATATTTTGGAGTTAAAATGGCAAGTAAAGAATTGCAATTTGTCACCGACGTTGCTAAATTTCTTATACAAGCAGGATAAAAGTGAGGAGAATGCTAAGATAGATGATATTCACATGGTTCCTCAACCAGTGGATTTAATTGAAGTTACTTCTGCTCAGATTGATCCAAAAGATGAATTTCATGATTATTCCAAGTCTAAGAAGAAAGAAAAGTCTTTGGGTGAAGCTCCAAAATTTGTGTCAAAGTCTGTTTTGTTGGAAAATGAAAATGTGTTTGATAAGGTTGCTTCGAGTTCTTCATCTGCAACCGGAGAAGACAGAGTTTTGATTGAATAGAACAAGCTAAAGGATATCAAAGCCAAATTTACTAGCGAAGCTAAGGCAATAGAAGGTTATGGTTCTTCTTCAAGTTCTTCAAAGAATCAAGGATTCAAACATAAAGGTTTGGGTTATGAAGTCAAGGATGTTTTAGTGCAACAGACAACAAAGAAACTGAAGAAAGTTGTTGTTCAGCATGTTCCTCGACTTCATCAACAATCAAAGAAACAATCTATTCATACCCATCTCAAGCAAGCTCATCAGAAGAAGCCAAATGTTTTTACATCAAGAAATGGTCATTATCAGTCTCTGTGTGGATATTTAACAAACCAAATCTTTTCAGTAACGCCAGAATGTCAGCTTTATCAAACTCAAGTGGCGCTTCTAAATCATCACCGTCAAAGTTCAGTACCAGTCTGACATCAGCCTCTGTAAATTCCACCGTTGTATTTTTAAATCGTGCCAAAATTCCTAATAGGACCATCAATAATCTTACGGGCAGTAGACCAGAATTCAGTGAGAATGTCACGGTACGGATCACAATCATGTGTAATTGCGTAGTGAATCCGTGACCGCCTTAGAAAATTAAATATTCCTGCACCGCCGAACTTGACAAGTTTGGATCGGCTGACACCGAGATGAGCGCACAAGTTATGTTTATCTCCAACTTTCAATTCGATCGCCATTTCTGAATCTACGTAAAATAAAAAGTTCATTGAATTCATTGTGATAATCAAAAACGTTCACCAAATTCGTCAATTATTATCCATTTGCGTAAACGATTAACTTTTTTGTTCAAAAAATAGTTTTACACGAACTAGACCGAACTGAGAAACTTGACACGAACTGGACCGAACTGGTTCCGAACTGGATTTCTTTGGTCAACATCCAAAATGGACACGAACTGGATCCATTTGTCCGAAGTGAACCAAACTGGATTTCTATTACCCGAAGTGGATGCGAACTCGGATCCGAACTCCCAGTTCGGCTGAAGAACAACCATTTCGGCTCTAAGCAGAAACCGATGGGTTTCTTCAATCCAACCCTCAATCCAGGCCGATTCCGATAAAAAACCTTATAGCCGTATACTCGGTATGATCATACGAACACAATATCCAAAGTCATAATTACTCAACTTGAGATTTTTGTGAAACTTTTAAATTTTATCAATTCTCCACAAACTTATGATCAATTAATGATGAGCTTGATGATTAAAATTAAATCAGAAAAAAAATCTTTTTGATTTTTATAAAATTTTCAAACACACCGAAAATCTTTTTGAATTTTCACAATGTTATGCTAAAACACAACTAAATCTTTTTGAAAATTTTCAATTAAAAAGCAATTAACCAAACAGAATTGAAATACTAATAACTTACACTTTTTGTGAGAAAGATCCAGACGCGAGATCATATCAGGCAATATGTATCAGACACACTTCAATTTCAAAATTAATCAGCATGCAAGCGAAGTCGGCAGAGAATACAACTTTTCAGTTTATTTCAGCTTAGGCAAATCAATTATTATAGCTTTCTGATATGTTATCGGTATGATTTATCAAGCATAGATAATGTGAAAGCCCACACAATCCAGAATACTGGCAACATGACTAATTCATATTTTTGTATTTTTAACAGAATCTAATTTTCAACAGAGATTTATCATTCATGGTGTTTCATGCAAAAATAACGAAGAACCCTAAACAAACAACAATCAGGTCGGCCGGTAGGCACACAGAGAAAGCACGATTGATTGTTTAGGAAAACTAGAAATATAAAATGACACAGAAATTGTATAATCCAACAATAATCAGGTCGGTACTTCCGTACACGCAGAGAAAGTCCGATGGATTATATAAAACACCAAAGAAAATAAAGCAGAACATCAAGTGAACATCAATCAAGTCGATCTTTCGATACGCAAAGAAAGGCCGATCACTTGAGAAAATAAAGAAAATCAAACAAGTTTAAATCTTTGTAAAATGAAAACACGCGTACACCAAAACATCTCTTATTTTGTTTTTGCTCTTTTCTATTTTAATTGACAATGTCCCACAGTATCCATCATGATGTAATATCACAAATATTAAGCAAGTATTTAAGTTGACAAAGTCCCACAATATCCAAGCTGCTTATGGTCCCCAAGAATCCTTATTTTCTAACCCTACTGTCTCTGCAGGCATATTCCCAGATTCATCTCAAGAGATGCATGAGGGAAACTTCATCCCTATGCAAGTGGGGACCACAACTGAGCCGACTATCCTTAGAGATGCTGAATATGGACCCGAATCCATCTTCAAAATTCCAGGGCTGGTAACGACTTTGATAATTTTTATGCTAATCCAAACCAAGGAACTGTGCAGGATGCAGGTATCAACCCAACTATTTCTAGGGAACTTCAAAGGTTAAAGGACATGATCTCAAGTGTCCCCGGTGTTATTCGACCAATTCCTGAAGTGCCAGCAGGCAGCCATAGAGTTTCTAGGTTTGCGTGGCCCATTTGTGACGTGGAGATACCAAAAAGATTTCAAACCCCCAACATGAAACTCTACGATGGGACCACGGACCCTGAGGAGCACGTGGCACAATACAGGGAACAGATGAAAATCAACCCCATTCCTATCAACATCAAAGAAGCTTCCTTATGCAAAGGATTCGGTTCAACACTAATAGGACCAGCATTGAAATGGCTGCTCAGTATCCCTCCTAATACCATTACATTGAAGGAGCTTTGAGAAGCTCATGGGTGACTTGTACAGAATAGTTCAGAAGCCCAACGAATCCCTCAGGGATTACATGGCCAGATTTGGTCGAGAAACTTTGGATATCCCCAACCTCGATATGGCAGCTGCTGTGGAAGCTTTCAAAATGGGAATTAGAGGGGATTCCTGCTTTTATGATGACTTGGTTATGACCCCTTGCAGGAACCTAGATGAAGTCAGAACGACGGCACGAAGGTTCATCAGATTGGAAGATGATAAGAAGATCCAGAAAAGAGGTGATGAGTCACTGGGCAGAAGGACAGATTCTCCCGGAAAGCAACAACGAACCAAACCCTATTACAGGAATGATAATCCCAGGGTCAATGAAGTTGAAGAAGAAGACGACGAAGAAAACTTCTCAAAGGTATCTGATTACTGTTTTTCGGTTGACGTAAGTGGTTTGTTATGTGCCTTGCAGGATCTAGGTGATAAAGCCAGGTGGCCGAGAAAATCAGAGAAACAAGGATCATGGAAAGACAAATCTAAGTGGTGTGCTTACCACGAAGACTTTAGGCACTTAACAGATGGCTGCATAGCCCTTCGAAAAAGAAATCAGTTACCTGCTCAGCAAGGAGCATCTCAAAGAATTTTTTAGCAGAAAGAAGAGTAGAACTCAAGAAGCTGCTGAGCTGCCCAAAAGAGCACAGTCGTCGCCGGCAGATGCTAAGGTGATCAACTTCATCTCGGGAGGATCTGACATATGTGGAACCTCTTTCTCATCAGCAAAGAGACATGCCAAGGAGGCCAAGATGGATCAAGGCAGTTGGCCAAAGAAGAACGCGATATTGACTGAAGACAAAGTCATCTCTTTTGACGAAACTAATAAGCTGGATATCCAAGATCCTCACCACGACAGTCTGGTAATTACATTATGTATTGCTAACCATTACGTTCGTAGGATCCTAATAGACAATGGCAGTTTGGTCAACATCATTCAATTGGACGTGCTTAAAAAGATGAGCATTCCAGAATAAGAGATAATTCCATGATCCTCGGTGTTAGTAGGATTCAGCGGAGAAACCAAGCATACGGTTGGAGACATCAGACTTCCTGTTTACATTGAAGGAGTCAACTCCATGCAGAAATTCTGCGTAATTGACTCCCTTCCTTGTTGCAATGTAATCTTGGGAAGGCCATGGATCCATGACATGAAAGCAGTTCCATCTACCTATCATCAATGTGTGAAGCTTCCCACGCCTTGGGGAGTTGTAAGAATACTAAGTGATCAATAAGAAGCCAAGGACTGCTACTCTTCTGCTATGAAGAACACCATCAAGTACAAGCCGGCATAGCAATTAAAGAAACCGGCACGGAGAATTCAGATGACAAAGGAACTGGAAATCAAAGAAGTTCAACTTAATCCTGAAGATCCTGAAATCAAAGTGCTGGTAGGAACCAATAATCCTGAGGATACTGAGGAGTAGCTCGTGAACCTCTTGAAATCCAGAATCACAACGTTTGCATGGAAACATGAAGACATGACAGGTATATCTAAAGATATTATGACTCATAAACTTGGTATAGATGAATCTTTCAGGCCAATACATCAGAAAAGAAGGAAGTTCACTCCTGAGAGAAACATCATAATCCAAGAAGAAGTTGACAGGCTGCTCAAGTCAAAAATGATTAGAGAAGTTAAGTATCCTCGATGGCTGGCTAATGTTGTGGTAGTCCAGAAGAAAAATGGTAAGTGGAGGGTATGTGTGGACTACACAGTGTTGGACTCTATATGCCCAAGACACATATTAGATTGATGTGGCTAGTACTTCATGATCCAAGTCGGGTCATACCCAATAACGAGTTAGACAACGCACCAACAATATTTGTTCTAGATATGATCAAATGAATAAATATTACAACGTGAAGGCTTTTAGAAATGGGTTTCTAAGTGGTTGCACTTATGATTAAATCATATGGATGATTTATATTAAAGAAGTAAATAACAATATCATTTAATTGGTTAAATATATTGTTACATAACATATAAATGGATTATATGATATTAGACATGTTACATGTCATGCAAAGTGTTACATGACACCTTATAAGGATAAGGAATAAACATGTAATAAAAAGGGGTATTAATATAAGTAAGAAAGAAGGTTTAAAATGGTTTAAATCTCCCTCCTAAATGATTAAAAACCGGACATAAAGCTTTGGTGTGATTGGAGAAGCTTTGTCTTCTCCCAAGACATGCATAAAAGTGTCTAGGTTCATCCCCCCTTCTTTAACACACTTGGCCATTAAAGTGCAACTCTCTCTCTCTCAAAAACACACTTTTGGAAAAAGAAATCAGATTTTCTAAGTGTTCTCTCAAGCTTGAATACGGATTCAAGGTGAAAGAAAGAGTGTGAAAGATCTTCAAGAAATCCTAGCAACAAGGTGTGGTTGTTGCTTGAGCTCGTGGGTATACAAGCTTGAGGCTCCGGTGTTCGGATCTAGGCCATTCAAGTTCATCATCTTCTTCTTTTCTCTCCATCTTAAGGAAGAAGGTATACTTTATAAACAACCTATGGATGTGTTCAAGTTTTGATAGCATGCAACTCCATATAAGGATCCTCGGTTTGGGTTTTAATCTTGCATGTCAAAATCGGTTTTGATATCAACTTCAACAACTAAAGTTTTGTTCTTCCGCTGCGTTTATCATTTTAAGGAGTTAAAATGACTTTGATAATGTTCTTAAAACCCAACAATGGCATCTAGAGCCGCTTATATGGATGCATGCTTCAAAGAGCTAGTTGGTTAGCTCCACAAAACTCTTGGTTTTGGTTTCTCATACCACAAACCGAAAGTTTTGTTCATGGTTTCCCTTTGTCTTTCAAGATGCTTCACTAACATGCATGTGGTTATCTTGAAAGATTAAAACATTTTATCATTTTGTTGTTTTTGTTGTTTGGACAACAAACCCAAGTTTTCGGTTTTGTGTTGGACCGAAAAAGGAAATGGGTTAAAAGGGAACCATTTGTACATATGGATGTATTTTTAGATATATGTTTGGTGCATAAAGCCTAGCCAAAAGACCTTGTGATTGTTTGTGGTGAATATTTGTGCTTGTTGTAATTATTCAAAAGTTGTAATAATTTCAAGTTCTTCATTTTGGGCATGTAATCTATTTATTTCATTTGGTATGTAATGTAATAGATTAGGTGCATTTTTTTACTAGAAAAAATGTATTAGGATCCATTTTTGTAAAAAGGAAGAATGCAAAAGATGGAGGATCTTGGATGCCCAAAGGAGTCAAGCAAAGCACAACCAAAGGAGGTCACTTGAAGCATTTGGATGCGGGGTCAAGTGGGAGTTCACCAACACATCACTTGGGTTTTGTCCCTTAGGAGAGACCTTGACAAGCACTTGTTTCGGCCAACAAGTGTTGTCAATAGTTGGCTATGGCTATGCACCTATGATATTATGCTTGTGTGGTTGTTTATCTTGTTGTTTGGATGATATGTGGATATGCATGCTAAAACGAACTAATAAACATTAACAAGCTAAACCGGTTCTTTTAAATGTCATTAACAAAGGAATAATAAAATGGGTTTTATTAAGTTAATGATTTTTTATAAAATGGGTCTTATTAAAAGAACCATGAAATATGGATTTCAAACAACACTAGGGTACCATACATTTGAATGCATGTGAATTGTATGGTACATAGAGTTTTCTACACTAGAATTATGAAAACTAAAAACGACCCTTTTGAAAACAAGTTTAAACGCCATCCTTTTGTACAACACTCAATTTGCTTGTGAACTCTTTATGGGATAAAGGTCACCTAACCGTATTTGAGGGAACTTGTATATTTGAGGTAGGTTTACCATGTATGTGGGATAAAGGTCACCTAACCACTTACATGTGTAAATTTACACGTGTGTATAAGTAGGACAACTTGATTTGGAGACCATGTGAATAGGGTCACCGAAGCATGGGGAACCAAAGGCGTTGATGGGATTAAACATGCCAACTAAACATAAGATGTTTAATCGATCCCATACTACTAGAAGTTGCAAAGAGTTGCAATTGTCAAACGTTGACTACCTTGTTAATTTAAGTCATGGGATAAAGGTCACCTAACCACAACTTAAATGTAACGTTGGATTCTAGGTTTTAATTTATTAATTGTCTATGAGACATAAAAGGGTATTAATTAAATTAAAAGATTTTATATTGATATCGAAAATACTTAATAGAACTTTGTTAAATTTTGTAGATGGCCAATAATAATGAAATCATCCCCGCCGCAAACGTCCATAACCTATCACTAAGATCCATCTTAGACAAGAATCGTCTCAACCAAGACAACTTCGTGGATTGGTACCGCAACTTGAGAATTGTTCTCAAACAAGAAAAGAAGTCTTATGTGTTGGACGATCCTATCCCCGACGAACCCGATGTCGAAGACGTTGAGGCTTATGCCGATTGGGTAAAGTACACCGAGGACTCAGTCCAAGTTTCATGCCTCATGCTAGCAAGTATGATCCCCGAGCTTCAAAAGGATTTAGAGAATCATGGGGCATACGACATGATATGCCAATTGAAGGAAATGTTCCAACAAAAGGCAAGGACCGAGCGCTTCGAAACGGTTCGAGCACTCCATGCATGTCGTATGGATGAGTCACAAACGGTTTCATCCTATGTTCTTAAGATGAAGAGCCTCATTGATCGTCTTGAAAGGCTCAATTGTCCCGTTTCAAAAGAGTTGGCTACGGATTTGATCCTCAACTCTTTGTCAAAGAAGTTTGACACTTTTGTATTGAATTACAATATGAATGGTTGGGAGAAGACCATTCCCGAGCTTCATGGGATGCTCAAAACGGCCGAGCAAGGGATGGGCAAAAGTGTTGTGCCCGTTCTAACGATCAATGAAGGTAGTGGCAAGAAAAGGTCTCGCTCTACCTCTAGTTCCTCAAAGGCAAAGGTTGCCAAAGGAAAGGGTTTCGTCAAAGGGAAGGGAAAGAAAGAAGCCCCCAAACCGAAGGAGAAGAAGCAAAAGGTTGCTTCAAATGATCCATGTTTTGAGTGTGGTGAGGTAGGACATTGGAAGAGGAATTGTCCAACCTATCTCAAAGGGTTGAAAGCAAAGAAAGATGAAGGTCAAACCTCGGGTAAGACCTTTATGATCTATATTGAGCTTAATGCTATTTCTTCAAACACATGGGTATTGGATACCGGATGTGGAACTCATATATGTAATATGTTGCAGGGGTTCAAAAGAAATAGGCAATTGAAGACGGGAGAAGTTAGTCTCTTCATGGGCAATGGAGCGAAAGTTCAAGTTAAGGCCCAAGGAGACTATATTTTGGAACTTCCAAGTGGTTTGGAAGTAATTTTGAATAATGTATTGTATGCTCCTAGTTTGACTAGGAACATAATTTCCGTTTCCCGTTTAAGACATTTTGGATATGATTTTATGTTTGTCAACGATGATATCCATGTTTCAATGAATGAAGTGTTTTATTTTAAAGCTAGCCCTTTAAATGGTATTTATGAATTGGTTCATGAAAACACTTCATGTAATAGCTCAATATACCAAACCACCACCAAGAAACTCAAAAGAGATTTGAGTGACACCTACATTTGGCATTGCCGCCTTGGACACATTAATAAGAACCGCATACAAGCTTTACAAAAGAGTGGTCTTTTGAAAACAAACGAATGTGATTCGTATGACGTATGCGAATCTTGTCTTCAAGGGAAGATGACTAAGGCACCTTTTAGTGGAACTACCGAAAGGGCAAAGGATTTTCTAGGGATCATACATTCGGATGTATGTGGACCTTTTAAGCCAACCTCTAGGAATGGTGAAAGATACTTCATCACCTTTACCGATGACTATAGTCGCTATGGGTATGTGTACTTGTTAGCACACAAGGATGAAGCTTTTGAAATGTTCAAAATCTTCAAGAATGAAGTAGAAAATCAACTCAACAAAACAATAAAGATCCTTCGTTCGGATAGAGGAGGTGAATACCTTAGCAATGAATTTCAAGACTATCTTAGGAGTTGTGGGATTGTCTCACAACTTAGTCCACCTCGGACGCCACAACTAAATGGATATCTTGAGGAAGATGTCTATATGGCTCAGCCCGAGGGTTTTGTCGATCCAAAACATCCTAATAAAGTGTGTAAGTTAAAGAAATCAATCTATGGATTGAAACAAGCATCAAGGAGTTGGAATCAGCGTTTTGATGAAGAGATAAAGAAATTTGGCTTCATTAAGAACGAGGATGAGGCTTGTGTGTATAAGAAGGCTAGTGGGAGTATAATAACTTTTCTAGTATTGTATGTAGATGACATACTACTATTTGGGAATGACATTCCAACCTTGGAAGGTGTAAAAACCTGGCTTGGAAGTTGCTTTTCCATCAAGGATCTTGGTGAAGCCACCTATATTTTGGGAATAAAGATCTATAGGGATAGATCAAGGCGCCTGATAGGCTTGAATCAAAGTGCATACATTGACAAAGTCTTGAAAAGGTTCAAGATGGAGAACTCTAAGAAAGGTTTGGTACCTATTCAAAGAGGGACTATATTGAGTAGGACTCAATGTCCAAGCTCAAAGGTTGAGCAAGACAAAATGAAAGGAATCCCATATGCGTCTGCTATTGGATCGATTATGTATGCTATGATATGCACTAGACCGGACGTGTCATGCGCCTTAAGCATGACGAGTAGATACCAACAAAATCCAGGAAATAGCCATTGGATGGCTGTCAAAAGTATATTGAAATATCTTAGAAGGTCTAAGGATATGTTCTTAATATATGGATCCGATGAGAAGGAACTCGTTGTAAGGGGTTACACGGATGCGAGCTTCCAAACGGATCGAGATGATTCTCGATCACAATCGGGGTATATCTTCATTTTAAATGGAGGGGCGGTCTCTTGGAAGAGCTCAAAGCAAGATGTGGTTGCATTGTCCACTACGGAATCAGAATACATCGCCGCATCTTTGGCCGCGCAAGAAGCCGCATGGTTGAAGAAATTTATTGCCGAACTAGGGGTTGTTCCTACCATTCAAGGACCCCTAGAGATTCTTTGTGATAACGAGGGAGCGATTGCTCAAATCAAAGAACCTCGTGATCATCAAAAGGTGAGGCACATCGAGCGGAGATTCAACTACATAAGGGATGAAGTTGCAAAAGGAAAGATATGTATTCGCAAAGTTCACACCGACGACAACGTCGCCGATCCACTCACGAAGCTCCTAGAACGCCCAAAGCATGAGGGTCATGTTTGTGCCATGGGACTTCGACATTCTAGTGATTGGATATGATTTATTTTGTATTTGGATATCGGAACAATTGTTATTTTGACACTTTTATATGAATGTGGGATTTCATTTAAAATTGTGTAGTGTTTCATTTTTGCATGTTTAAATCCGTGAATAAGTTACTTATTCTAAATGTCCGTAGTCGATCATATTTGTGGGAACAAATATGAAGGTAAGACTATTATGAACTTGGATTGGTGGATATTCATAAGGTATGAATATGGAGCAATGGATTGCTACCAAAGTTCATAGATATTTGTGGGAGACAAATATTGGACGACCCGCTCTCAAGACTTACCCCATGGAATCTTAATTGATTGATCATAAGTAAGCTTGAGTAAAGGAGAATATCATTTGTATCCTTCGACCTGAGATACATATTGGGTCTTGATATTCATCTATGTTATGCCTTGACCTAGTTCTTCACTGCTCTGAAACATGACAGTACATAAGGCTAAAGTCAGGTATGATACTGGGTGATTGTGAGAGACGTATGTAGTCGAGATGGAATTTGTCCCTCTTATGTGTTGAGAGTTAGATGTCTAAGGCCTGTTACAAAGTTAAATCAATAGAGAATGATCATTCTGTGTCTCTAGATTTAACATGACATCTGTGACAAAGGGATAATTGATAATTTCACCTATAACATTTCAAGTGGCGACTTGAAGGAGATGATGTTATTGAATGGCACTACGTCATGAATATTAGGGGTAGCAAACCGTTGTTAGGCGGTATTTGCTGCTTGCATCAATCTTTTATGAATCTTGTGCAAGTGGGAGATTGTTGGACTCTATATGCCCAAGACACATATTAGATTGATGTGGCTAGTACTTCATGATCCAAGTCGGGTCATACCCAATAACGAGTTAGACAACGCACCAACAATATTTGTTCTAGATATGATCAAATGAATAAATATTACAACGTGAAGGCTTTTAGAAATGGGTTTCTAAGTGGTTGCACTTATGATTAAATCATATGGATGATTTATATTAAAGAAGTAAATAACAATATCATTTAATTGGTTAAATATATTGTTACATAACATATAAATGGATTATATGATATTAGACATGTTACATGTCATGCAAAGTGTTACATGACACCTTATAAGGATAAGGAATAAATATGTAATAAAAAGGGGTATTAATATAAGTAAGAAAGAAGGTTTAAAATGGTTTAAATCTCCCTCCTAAATGATTAAAAACCGGACATAAAGCTTTGGTGTGATTGGAGAAGCTTTGTCTTCTCCCAAGACATGCATAAAAGTGTCTAGGTTCATCCCCCCTTCTTTAACACACTTGGCCATTAAAGTGCAACTCTCTCTCTCTCAAAAACACACTTTTGGAAAAAGAAATCAGATTTTCTAAGTGTTCTCTCAAGCTTGAATACGGATTCAAGGTGAAAGAAAGAGTGTGAAAGATCTTCAAGAAATCCTAGCAACAAGGTGTGGTTGTTGCTTGAGCTCGTGGGTATACAAGCTTGAGGCTCCGGTGTTCGGATCTAGGCCATTCAAGTTCATCATCTTCTTCTTTTCTCTCCATCTTAAGGAAGAAGGTATACTTTATAAACAACCTATGGATGTGTTCAAGTTTTGATAGCATGCAACTCCATATAAGGATCCTCGGTTTGGGTTTTAATCTTGCATGTCAAAATCGGTTTTGATATCAACTTCAACAACTAAAGTTTTGTTCTTCCGCTGCGTTTATCATTTTAAGGAGTTAAAATGACTTTGATAATGTTCTTAAAACCCAACACACAGACCTAAACAAGGCCTGTCCGAAAGATCCATTCCCTCTACCACACATCGATTCTATGGTGGACGCAACTGCTGGACATGAGATGCTAACTTTTATGGGCGCATCTTCGGGCTTTCAACAAATTCAAATGGAAACATCAGATCAGGAAGATACGACCTTCATGACACCTACATGTATTTATTGTTATATTGCAATGCCTTTTGGTTTACGAAATGCAGGTGCCACATACCAAAGGCTGGTCAACATGATGTTTAAAGACAAACTAGGGGACACCATGGAGGTGTACATTGATGATATGGTTGTAAAGTCAAAGAAAGCAAAGGACCACCCTAGAGCTCTTGAATCTTCTTTTGATATCTTAGACCAGTTCAACATGAAATTGAATCCTTCCAAGTGCCACTTTGGAGTAAGAGCCGGCAAGTTCTTGGGCTTCATGGTTACTAAAAGAGGAATAGAGGCCAGCCTTGAACAGATCCAAGCAATCATAAATCTGAAATCTCCAACAAATGTTAAGGATGTTCAAAGATTAACTGGAACAGTAGCAACACTTAACAGATTCATATCAAGATCGTCCGAGAAGAGCAAAGAGTTCTATGACATATTGAAAAATAACAAAAAGTTCGAATGGGGTGAGAAGCATGAAGCAGCTCTGAGCTCCCTGAAAGAATATTTATCATCTGCTCCACTTCTAATGCAACCAGTCGAGGGCGAACCACTATCTCTCTACCTAGCAGTTTCAAGCAGCTCAGTAAGTGTTGTGCTTGTGAAAGATCATGAAGGACAACAGCATCCAGTATACTACGTAAGCAAAACATTATTAGATGCTGAAACCAGGTATACTTATTTAGAAAAATTGATTTTAGCTCTTGTCATGGCTTCTCAAAAGTTAAGACATTACTTTGAAACTCATGTTATTTATGTGAAAACTAACTATCATGTTAAGTGTGTCTTAAGAAAACCAGAAATGTCGGGAAGAATGGCGAAATGGGCAGTTAAATTAAGTGCCTATGACATCATATATGAGCCAAGAACAGCAATCAAGTCACAAGCCCTTGCTGACTTTGTGGCTGATTTCAGCAGCGACATACTGCCAGAAGTTGAAAAAGAGGTCAAGCAGCTCGAAGAAGCTTCAGGCAGCTGGCTCTTGTACACAGACGAAGCATCTAATGTTAGAGGAATAGGATTGGGTGCGCTACTGAAATCACCACAGGGGGACATTATCCCTCTATCTATCCATTGTGAATTCAAGGCTACTAATAATGAAGCCGAATATGAAGCTTTAATTGCAGGATTACAACTCGCTAAAGATATGGGTATCCAACACATTCAAGTTTTTATTGACTCCTTGTTATTGACTAACCAATTTAATGGATCTTATGCAGTGAAAGGCGAAAGGCTAACCAAATATCTAGACCTTGTAAAACAATTAGCATTATCCTTTGAAAATTGCAGCATATCATAGGTACCTAAAGAAGAAAACGCAGAAGCTGATGCTTTGGCAAATTTAGCATCATCTTTAAGGATCCCAGAAGGTGTCAAGGTTCCAATAACTCATATCCTAACCCCAGCAATCGAAGAATAGGAGGTTAATGATGTCACAACAGATAAAGATCAAGAAGTGATAGACTCTCAGGATCCTCAGGAATCCTGGACATACCCTATTAGGAGATTTATCCAAGAAGGAGAAATTCCCAAAAAACGAGAACCCCGGGCTTTTCCAAACAAAGGTAATCCCATATTCAATAATAAATGGTATCTTATAAAAGAAATCTCTTGCAGTACCATACTTGAGATGCCTCGAGCAGCCTGAAGCACTTGCAGTACTCCAAGATATTCACGAAGGTGATTGTGGCAATCACACTGGGGGCAGATCACTATTTTCCAAAGTATTGAGGACAGGATACTACTGGCCTACTATGAAGAAGGACGCGATGGCCTTTGTTCAGAAGTGTGATGCATGCCAGCGGCTCGGCAATATCCTCCATCAGCCTGCTGAGCTGCTTCATTCAATATCATCTCCGTGGCCATTCATGAAATAGGGCATGGACATAGTTTGTAAGTTGCCTGTAGCACCTAGAGGAAAAGTCTTCATGCTGGCTATGACGGACTATTTTTCTAAGTGGATCGAAGCTGAAGCATTTGTTAAAGTTAGAGAAAAGGAAGTGATTTCCTTCATTAAAAGGAATATTTTGACAAGATTTGGAATCCCATCGGAAATAGTATGCGACAACGGGTCTCAGTTTATTGGAAAAAGAACGACTAGCTTCTGTGAGGCATGGGGCATCAAGATGGTAACTTCAACTCCCGTACATCCACAGGCTAATGGCCAAGCGGAATCGAGCAATAAGATTATCATCAATAATATTAAGAAGAAGCTAGGAGACAAAAAAGGGAAATGGGCTGAAGAGCTACCTCTTGTATTGTGGGCTGACAGAACGACTTCCAAGAATGCTACTGGTCGAACACCATATTCCTTAGTGTTTGGTTCAGAAGCTGTAATCCCCACTGAAATGGTGATGCCAACTGCCAGAACAAGCTGCCGGGATCTTGAAGCAAATAAGCAGGAACTCCTTGAAGATCTTGAAACAATCGAAGAAATTAGAGATCTCGCGAAATTTAGGATGACAACATACCAACAAAGGATGGCTAAATCTTACAATAGGAGTCTCAGGATTAGAAGATTTCAAGTAGGAGATCTGATACTCAGGAAAGCTTTTCGAAATACAACCAATCCAGCACATGGAAAACTCGCACCTAAATGGGAGGGTCCTTACCTAATAGACTCAGAAGCTGGAAAGGGAGCATACAGGCTAGCTACAATGGAAGGTGAGCTGCTCCCAAGAGCTTGGAATGCAATTCATTTGAAGTTATATTTTATGTAAGTGCTCTCCGGATCCTCTGAGCATATCCAAAAATCCTTGTGTAAGCTTCAAAAACATCAGGTATGATTTTTATTCTCATTTCAATTTCCTATCATTATCTTTATGGAATGGTTACTGACTTAGGAATCAGAGGGGTGTTAGCCAAGCTAACACCCACCCCTCAACAATCCTTGAGTTTTTTGTAGGTGTTCTAAGCACCTTGTCATACGTTAGAGGCTGATCACCTCTTCTACGTCAAAAGCATTCTGAATGCAATCAAAGGTTAAGGAGGTTTTCACCTTCTCGTTCACTAATGGGAATCGCCAGGAGCGCAAGACCCTTGCCAGGAGCGCATGGTGGTGGCCTATGGTTCAAGGTGGTGCGACCAGTCCATCCAAGGGTGGCTGATAATTTCATCACTGTTGGCCATAGAGTGCACTTTAAATTGGGTGGCAGACGTGTCATCTCGTAAAGGTTCTAAGGTTTTTGGCATTTTCATGTCAACCAAGGTTTAGGCACTATCGTGTCTCTAAAGTTTTGGGCTTAACCCCAGTTGGCTTAGTCCCAAGTATTTTTGAGCTTGTCCTCAGATCAATGAAGGTTTTTAATATTCTCGCATTAACAAAGGTTTAGGAACATTCGTGTCTCTCAAGTTTTTGGGCTTCACCCTAGTTAACTTAGACCCAAGATTTATAAGGCATTTCGTTCCTCAAAGGATTAAGATGGGCTTGACCCCTGTTTGGCTCATTCCTAAGTGCTCATGACTTATTCTCAGTTTCCTCAAGTCTATCTTAAGGATTTCCGAAGATCCTCAAGGATCTTGACTATCTTAACGGTTGGAACATTCTTGTACAGGTGACATTGTTAATATGTATTTTACGCATTCTTACTAACCAAGTATTGGCCGACGTCATGGTTTGTTAATTTTGGAAAACTTGATAAGTTTTTGAGCATCCTACAGGATCCTCATTCAAATGTTTTTAAAATTTTTCTACAACTTGCACAACACACCATGATAGTCAAAATACTACTAGATTGTCATATATGCATGAAATTAAGAAGGTTGATCCCAGGCTTCATCTTGGAACCCAAGATCGCTCCACCTGAGGCCAACCATATTGTCTAAGGAGCTTGGACTTCCCCTTGAAACTCAAGGTCCCTCCATCCAAGCCCCCAAAAGTTAAACTACTGTTGTCTTTTGTTTCACCACAACCATTGTTTAAAAACCACAAACCAGCAAAACAAACAGTCTAAAAAGGCGGGCTCCGACCTAGTCAAGATTGCCCTCATCACCCAGCTTATCACCAGCAGCCTCCGCCTACTTCACCTCCTTGCCCTCGTCCTTCTCACCAGCTTACTTCACAAGCTCCGGCTCCACCTCCTTGTCACCCTTCTCAGAAGCTTCCCCCTCTCGGCCAACAGCTTTTTGAGGCTCACCTCCCAATCCTTGTCCGACCAGCTCTCTGGAGTGAAGCCTTCAGCCTGCGCACCCGTGGCCATTTCAATCATGCACTCGAGCACACTAATGGAAGCTGAGGATTGAGCGTTCTGATCAGCCAGCTTCAGGGCTTCAGCAGTTGCAGCATCTCTTTCTTTGAGCTGCTTCTCATGATGGCGATCGTTGCTGGTAGCTATCTTGCCCATCTTCTTGATGCTGAGCATGGCCTGGTCAAGCTTAAGCTCGGAGGCTTCAAGCTTCTGTTCAGCTGCCTCCAGCTTCTGCTCCATTGCCTCCAGTTTGCCTTCAAGATCGATGACTTCGTGGCTCAGCTTGTCGATACCCTGCACCAAATCAAAACGAATCAGAATCAATAAGGGAAGTATTCTAACTACAATTTTAACATACATCTCTATTATTAAACTATACTTACGATGTTCACCACAGCTTGCAGTGAGAGCAGCTTGTTGGCCGCTGCAACAGGAGGTAGATCATCGAAGCTATCCACATTGATGGTGGAGTCTGAAGCCTTACGCTTCTTAGCAGAGGACGTCTTGAATCGAGTGCTGGGGGCCCGGAACTTGGGAGCTGAAACATCTGTGGGAGCCTTGCTGCTAGTCTCCTCATTCTTCTCTTTCTTGGCAATGAGCAGCTTGAGATCCTTGAAAGAGAAATTGGAAGCTGAACCTGGAGCTTCATCAAGAACAATAAGAGATCAGTTTCCAGAAATAACAAGGTATAATTTGAAACAAAAAAGAGAACAAGTTCCTGCAAGTACCTGTAGACATGGTTCTTAAGGGGCTGAGAGGTTGCTGGGAGATGCTTCTAGCACTTGAGACGTCTTCGGGTTGACAGCTTCTTTCTGCCACCGGGATGCCGCAGAGATCCTTGAGCTTCTTTGAGAATTCACGGGTCGGCTTAATTAGAGCTTCAAACTTGGGCGTCGTAAAGACAAGAAAGCAAGCATATCAGTTAAATGAAATCGAAGAGTATATGGAATTAGAATATTGCAAAAACTCTTCCTACCCTTGACAACCCATTGGGTAGGAAGGTTCTCGCAACCGACAAGGCTACTCCTTTTGACAAAGAAGAACTGACGCTTCCAGTCGTGGTCATTGTGAGAAACCCTAGGGATCATCTGGGCTTATCCGGTTATGATTTTCAAGACAAATCTACTGTTGCCATGTGTGGCCAATCGGTACACCTTGCAGATATCGGCAACTCCAATGTTCAAGTTGCGGGTCTGGTTCAAATGATGGAGAGAAAGAAGGATTCGCCACACCATGTGCATTACTTGGGAATAGGCAATGTTGGTGATCGAGAAGAACTCAGTGACCAAATCCGAGAAAGGGAACGTCATACCAAGCATAAAGGGGTAGTAAAGGAAACAAACCCAGTCATCGGAGATATGGTCAGCTTTCAAAGAAGGGTCGAATGGACGGAACTCAGCTCCGGCGGGGAAGCTCGAAGATCGCTGCAACATTGCGATCTTTTGATCATCAAAGTTGCAGGTTTCCTCCTCCGTTGCCAGAAGGAGTCCCTGGTCGGTGAAGTCGTCGGCCACTTTGTCGGAGACAGTGGCCGAAGATCGGAGCAGTTTCTTTCCCATGATCAGCGAAGACGAAGAAGAAAAGAAAGAATACTAACCTGTGGAAGATGGGAGATGCTCTAGGGTTTCGCCAAAGGAAAAAGCAATGCGAAATTATGTGGCCGAAGAGGAGTTATAAAGAGAAATTAAGCGAAAATGATGCTTGGAAGTTGAGCGGATTAAATTTCTGCTTTATCATCATTACACTTTGGATAAGAGTACGAGTATTTCAAATTTTTGCCAGCTGGCTTGCATGCGCCAACCGCCAAAAATTTGAGGGCAATTGTTGGTACTAGATTTCAGGATACTCGGAGCAGCTCGCAAGCACTTCACTGTAAGGATCCTGATTAACATTTATTTACTAACGATTGTCTTTCCCTTTTTTGTTTGTTCGCAGGTTGACTCTAGTATTAGTCACGTGTCCTAAAGACCCGGTCAGCTAAGATAAACGTGGACTAGGTAGACCTCAACGGCTACGTGGAAGACGTGGATTTAGTTGCTAGTTTTTAGGATAGGTTGTTGGAATGTAAACTTTATTTAAACGGAGCTCTAGGCTTGCACACACACACACACCTTTTTACGATCAGAACTCTCTGTAACACTTAGAACTCGAGCTCATTTCGTTTGTACTTGAACACATTTCGGTTATATAAAAGTTTCAGGCAGCAGGCACTTTAAGCCGGCTTCCGAGTTTTTTGCTAGGCTCCTTGAGGATACTCAAGGATTCCTAGATTTTTCCCTCGTTACATCCTCGTGTCAACATCCAAACTTGCATTTTTCTTGCTAACTTCATCAAACACACTACCTCACTTACAAAGTATGATCAACTAATTGCTTAGGCAGTTTTTGACCAAAACACAATGCACACTTGAAATATTGGATACCAAACTGACATTTGATTTCTTAACACCTTAGATCTCCAACATACATCCAGCTCACTATTTCACCTGAAACTTGACCCTTGAATCTGACATGCCTACGTTGTTTGATAGGTTTCGGTGGAGGAACGTAGTTGGCATGAAAGATCTTCATGTACTCATCATAGACCTTTCTTTGCTTCTGTTCTTTGGCCTCTTTGACTATCGGGTCTTCAAGTATTTCAGCTTCTCTCTTTTTCAGCTTCACCTCAGCCTCATCACCCTTTTCTTTAGGAAATACTTCAAATTCCTCATCAGCTTGTGAGATGTTATTGTTGAAATTGGAGTACAAGTCAGGATACTCCTCTTCAGTTATATCCTCAACTTCAACCTCCTCATCCAAATTATCATTTTCACATTAAGTCTCCGATGACTCATACATTTTGGGTTCAGCTTCGGCAGCTCTCTTCATCTCCTCGTCATTCAAATCAAAGATCGCTTGAATTTAAACATGGTTGAGTTCACAAACAAACTCACCATCTTCTAATATCGTGCCAATCTCGTTTATGCTTTTAGTTGCTCGATTTGATGGGAGTGATGCAATTGGCACTACTTTTCTGGAATCTGACTCCCCCTGGACTGCAGAAGTACCAGCACCCCAACCAGAAGTTCCACTTGGGCCTGATCCTCCACCAGTTTTACCTTCATGGTCGTCATTCTCAGGTTCATCATTCAGGTACCACAATATATCATGTTTACATCCTGAATCAATCTCCCCCTGAGCAGCAAAATTCTCAAGTAAAAAATTTAAGCTGCTCATTCATCTTTGCAATCTGAGCATCTTGATTCAAACTGGTCGTTTTCAACCTTGTAATCTCTTGAGCTTTGGCCGCTTCCGCACTTTTCAATTGAAGATAATCTCTATACAATTCTACAACTTGTTTTGATTGAGATTCATCTATTTCCTTTAACTCTTCAATCAATTTGGAATTCTCCTCATCCTTTCCTATCAACACCTCAATCACTATTGACTTGTCATCATTCTTAGCCTTCAACTCATCAGTTTTGTTTTGACAATCTAAAATTGCACTGTTGAGTAACTTCATTTCAGAAAATGATATCGAACATTGAGAGATATTGAAATTTAACATTGGTGTGGAAATGGTTGATGTTGTTGCAGTGGCAGTTGAGAATGTTGGATTCGAAGTTGTTCCTATGGGCTGATTCACAAACTGAGCAAAAACACTTGCTGAAGGTGTTGTGCTAGCTGTTGTAGACTTTGTCATTCCCAAGAAATCCTTCAAAATACCAGACTGATTCAACTCAATGAATATTGCAGCTTGTGCAGCAGTAGAAGACACATTAGCTGCTAGAGTTGAAGTCGTCACAAGCATAGACATATCTGGACCACCAGATGAAGATCCACTGGCACGTCATTGTAGTATAAATTAAGTATTTCTCAACGTCTTACGACTCTTTTCATCAGAAGAAATCGACTTCTTCCTTTTTGATGGTGTCAATGAAGATGAGGAAGTAGTCTGTTTCTTACCCTTCAGTCAGATCGACAGTCGCTTGGACTTTAGGTGCTGAGACTGTTGGTTCAGTGACAACAGGCTCAGACACAATTGGTTCTGATACTACTGGTTCTTGTACAATAAGAGGTGTTTGTGCTTGTCGTCTTGGTCGTTTTTGTTTTGCTTGCTCTGGTTGTTTGTTTCTTTCCTCGTTCCAAGTGTAATCCAATTCATCTGAAGAACTGCCTTCATCATGGCGAGGTGCACCACTGAGTGGTGCAACATAATCTGCCGTCTCCAAGTGGCCGATTAATCTCTTCATATGTGGACACTTCAGATTCATCTTTTGAACTTCAATCTTTACCAAGTTCGGGTATAAATCATTCAGAATCATTTGAGTGAACCTGGGGGGTACAACAATGATCTCTTATGCCTATTTTTCAAGTTTGTTAGAACACAATGTAAATTTAATGGAAAACAGTTAACTACTAGAAAAAATAAGATATATCCTCAAAAGAGAAAGGATATTAAAATCTGTATGAAATACATATTTCTGTACTCATACAAAATTACTCCGGAAATTCCGAAGTAGACCAAACTCTATAGAGATCCTCATTTCTGTAGAAGGATTTTAATGGGAAGCATCAATAGTCTTCAAAGAAGAGTCCTGAAGGAGTTCTAGACTATCAGAAGATAAAGATTACGAGAAGAACAAATTCTGCCTTTGTGTGAAGAACAAGCAAATTGAACACCAACTTGGCTTTTATCACGAAAACAGTTGAAGACAGTTAAAAAGGAGATAAATTGAATATCCTCAATTTATCTCTATATACTCTGATACACTCCAAATTTAACCGACCTCAACCACCTTATCCAATGCAACTTGCTACATCTTCCTATAAATAGCAAGCTGACTTCACCAAACAAGGCAAGACAACAAGCATACAATTCAATATCTTCTGAAAGCAATTACAACTTACTTTCATATAAAAGTTATTTCTCTTGATACATGGTTATACTATAAACTCGTGTAAACCATTATTTACATTTCAGATATACAGAATAACCCATTTTATGAATTGATGTCTTCCAATTTGATATACTTTCCGCAACTTGTTTATCTTGTTTGAATCAAATTGTGCCAACATTGTTAAAGAGCCCCTCATGGGACCCAATAATTGGTATCAGAGTAGATTGAATAACTAATATTCAAAGATCCTACTCTTTAAAATGTCCTCAAGTCAGAATAATGGAAAATCTCTCGGCTCACTAGCAAACCTCCCTATGCTTGCTAGGGGGGAATATCCATAGTGGAAATCTAGAATTATCAATCTTCTAAAAGAAGTTGATAATTCCCTGATGGATTGCATAACCAACAGATCTCATTATCCTGAAATGGATTTTTTCTGAAATCAAAAGGCATAAGAAGGAGACTATTTAACACCTTCTATGCCTCATAACAGAAAAGATCTTCACCATAATCCAAAACCTCAAACTAAGGGTCATGAGCATCACATACAACAAATCTGGTATTGTGATTCAGGATGCTCTACCCACATGACTGGGGAAATAAAACTGTTAAACAACTATGTGAAGAGAAAAGGAAGATCGATCACCTTTGG
This sequence comes from Deinandra increscens subsp. villosa, assembly GCA_039602395.1. NCBI lineage: Eukaryota > Viridiplantae > Streptophyta > Magnoliopsida > Asterales > Asteraceae > Deinandra > Deinandra increscens. The sequence continues at coordinate 24,812,366 of JBCNJP010000025.1, forward strand.
TGACGGTATAAAATTCAAGACCATTGGGTATGGAACCATTACCAATGGTGAAGTCACAATTGAAAACGTATCACATGTGCAATGTCTAAAATACAACTTATTAAGTTATGGACAACTATGTGACAAAGGCTTTAAATTTACTCTTTATTCCAACAAGTGCGAACTTGTAGGACTAAACGATGGCAAAATCTACCTAACAGGAAAAAGAATATGTCAGAGTCTATACTTAATAAACTTCAATAATCTGATTTCAGATGAGTCTTTTTGCCTTGTTTAAAAATCCTCTAACAAAGAGTCTGAGCTTTGGCACAAAAGACTATCACATCTAAACTTCAACACAATTGCTGAACTTGTAAATAAAAAGATGGTAAAAGGTCTTCCCACCATATCCTCAAAATCAGAAGAAATCTGTGAAGCTTGTTAAATGGGAAAAATGAAAAAAGCATCTCATAGAAGTCTTCAATAAACATCTGGAAATCAACCACCTGTGCTAATTCACATGGATCTCTATGGACCCATAAGCATAGAGAGCCTTGGTGGAAAAAGATATATCCTAGTTATGGTGGATGACTTCTCCTGATATACATGGTTTGAATTCTTGAAATCAAAAATTGAAACCATAGATCTTATCATTAGCTTTATAAGAAAAATACAAAAACTCATGCATCTAAAAGTAAGAAGAATAAGATCTGACAATGGAACTGAATTCAAAAAAAAAAAAAAAAACTAGACACATATCTGGTCAGCTAAGGCATCACTCATGAGCTGTCTACACCAATGAATCCACAATAAAATGGTGTAGTAGAAAGAAGAAATAGAACTCTAGTAGAAGCTGCCAGATCCATGTTTTCCTCTACAGATCTTCCCATCTACTTATGGGGCTGAAGCTATCGCAACTACATGCTTCACTCGGAATAGATCAATCATCAATAAAAGAATCAATCAAACTCCTTACCAAGCAATCAATAAGAAAATTCCTAACCTGAAATTTCTTCACATCTTTGGATGCAGGTGTTATATATTAAATGATCAAGATTATCTCGGAAAATTAGACAAAAAGGCTGATAAAGGAATCTTCATCGGATACTCGCTCAAGTCAAAAGCATATAGAGTTTTTGTTCTAAAAACTCAAGTGGTAAGAGAAAGTATAAATGTATCCTTTAATGATGATAAAATAGTCATGCATAACAAGATAACTTCCTTTAATAAAAAGGACAAAAAGGTTTGCATCTCTGGAGTAACATTCTCATAAAAAGAAAAAGAAGTATTTAACAAGCTTTTCGAAGAAGACTCTGATGAAGAAAATAACATTCCTATGTTCACCAACAACTCTTCTATAAGGAATATCGCTTTGAAGATTTTCGGCTGAAAGCCAGTTTTAAGTAGTTCTGGCTGAAGTTGAAGTTCAAGCGGAAGTCTCAAGCTCAAGCGGAACTAGCAGTTCAACCGAAAGAAGCAATTTTGTCTTAGAGCGAATATTCCGGGTGAGCTCAATTATCCCCCAGATAATGAGTTCAACCAGACTTTTCCTGAGAAGTATTTTCAATCGTCCAATCCCGCAAAAGCTTCTCGGTTGCTTCCAAATCTATCAAAGCCGCTCTCCTAAAGTAGAATGTTGCTGATCACACACAAGATATCCCATCTGTTGAAGTTTATTCTTTTGGTAGTTTGTATTTGACTTTTTGTTTAACGATTTAGATTAAATCATTTGAGATCAATGGCTGTCATTGATCTCATCAGCACTATATATAGCGTAGTTAGCTCTTAGTTTTACACACAGTTCTCGATCAACTTGTAATAGTGTAAACTTGAGTTAATGCAAATAGTGCCCACTATTTTCTACTTCACTGTTACTATTCTTATGCAATCAAACACTTACATTACACAAGAAAACTAAAATATGCTTAAGTAAAGTGAAATATAACTTAATTCCGTAGGGTTATATTTACAATTAGAGGGTTCTTGTTAAGTTAAATACTAATTAACACCGATCCTACAAGTGGTATCAGAGCCTTGGCTCCTACTTTGAAGACTTTTAGTGCTTCAAAGTTGATACTCTACTTGTTTACTTTATAAGCTTTGTTGTTTTTTGTCTTTCAAAAGTTTTTCAAAATGAATGAACTCAGTTTAGGATCTTCAAACGGTAGCGCTAACAAACCTCCAATGTTCACTCCTGATGACTTTGGTACCTGGTAACTCAGGATGGAAGGTTTTATTAGGATCTTAGATCGCCGTATATGGAATTACTTGACTGAAGGTCCCTATTCTCCCACAGTTCCATCAACTGATGATCCTGAAGTTAAGATACCAAAACCTTTAGAAAAATATGCTGAATCTGACTATGCTGCTCTCGAATTTGACTATAAAGCATATTGGACTCTACAGGTTGCACTTTCCAACACCATTATAAGTGGGTTTAAGGGTTACAAGACTGCACATAGCTTGTGGAATGCTTTGAGTGAAATGTATGAAGGAACGAGTGAAGTTAAGGAAAACAAGAAAGATGTTTTGAAACAAAAATATGAGAACTTTACTTACAAATCTGGTGAATCTATGACTAACCAATACCTAAGATTTGTTTCTTTACTTGATGAACTGCAAAAATTAGATGCAAAACTAGATCAGGTTGATGTAAACAGAAAGTTTTTACGTTCCCTGCCTTCTGTGTGGACAATTTACACTGTAAGCATCAGAGACTGTAAAATTTAAAAAAAAAGGAGGCTTAGTGAACTTCATGGCATACTCAGTGCTTATGAAATGGAATTAAATCTTAAGCGAAACTCACCTTCTGAATCAACTCAGCTGTTTTCAACTGCTCTATTAACTACTGATTTTCATAACCAAAGATCTTCAAATTCATCTTCTTACCAGTCACCTATAGTCAGTTTCCCTGAGACACCAAGGTGTCAAGAGAGCTTTTCAAACTCGTTTGACAACTCTCACAATGCTTATGTAGCAACTGACTCTTACCAAGGCTTCATTCGTGAAGACTTTGAATGTATAGGTGCTGATCACTTAGAAGAAATGGATATTTTGACCCAACTTGCTATGGTGTCTGTTAGAGCCCAAAGATTATAGAAAACAAATGGTAGAACTTACAAAGGAGCAAAAGGTGTTTGCAATGGCTTAGACAAAAGCAAGGTGAAATGCTACAATTGTGACCAACTTGGACACTTTGCAAGAGAGTGCTCACAACCAAGAATACAAAGACAGAATCAAGGTTATACTCAGATAAAGAATCATGGTAAAAACAACCACAACAATTCAAGCAACAACTCTGCTCATATTCAGGTCAACAACCCACTCTACCAAAACCTGCCGGAAGTCAAAACCATCAAAATGTGGTTGCTGCTGTGGCAAACCAAACTGAATGTGTCGAATGGGAAGACTTCATATCAGGTAAATTCAATTCCTGAAAAAGTTTTAGAAAACTTATGCAGCCCTGCTTGCATTGAACAAGTGACAAAGTACAGAAATCATAACACTGACCTGATTGATCAAGTTTCAAATATGAATGAGTTAAAGGAATGCTTCAAGAAAACTAAGTCATCTTACATTTCTAGGATTGACAATTTAAACAAAGAATTTGAACAGTTAAAACAAACCAACTCAATTCTTGAAACACAACTGGATGATTTGTTG
>JBCNJP010000025.1:24816507-24945826 GCA_039602395.1 Deinandra increscens subsp. villosa
CCAATCATCATAATTTGAGATTTTACCAATAACCGGCTTCTTATAAGCTGGTATTCGTTGGTTTTGCTGAATTTGTCTAACAGGTACCTCATTGAGAATCATCGAATCGGATGATAGTGATCAATATGAACCATGTGAAAACCTTTTTCGAGTAGCACAATCACGAATCACATGTCCCGTCTTGTTGCAGTAAAAGCAAGCTCTCCTATCAACCGACTTAGGAGATGACATGGATTCTGTTGACATTGTAGAATGTTGAGAAGAATCACTCTCTAGACTCTCTAACTTAGAATTCGTTGACAGAAAATCAGCTTCAGGGTCACACAAGATATGATTCTCAAGTGGAATCTCCTGTTCTTTCTGAACCTTGATATCCTCCACAATTTCTTCTATCTCAAGCACATCTTGGAGATCATTTCCAACATTCACGTTCTCGTCTTTGCTTTCATATCCTAGACCACCATTCTTTTTAGATTTATCTGGTACCGACTTAGGCTTCTCATGACCTTGTGAAGCAAGTCGAGAAAACTCATCCTTGATGGCATTTAAATAATTTTTATTGGAAAGCAATGATTCATCAATTACAATCTCCGAGAATTTTTCGACTTTCACTTTTCCTTGATTGCCGTCAAAAACCTTTTTCTTATCAAGCAATATGGAACTTGAAACAAATTTAGTTCGCTTGTTAGCATCAAAATTCTCTTCATTTTTCTTCTGTGACTTTGACTTCTTCTTCTCAGAAGAATTATCCAGCAAACGTTTCGAGATAGAATTTTCAATAACCACGGGAGGTGGAACATTTTTCAAAATAGCATCACCAAAAATATGTTGAAAATTATCCTTTTTGCACAAAAAATTTGTGAAAGACGATGAATTATTGAGATTATGCAACTGTCTTTTGAAATCACGAACTTCAATCTTCATGTCTGCAATTTTCATTTGCGCTTCAGCCAACTCTTTTTGTGTTGCAATAAGTTCTTCTGTTGTTCTATTTAGAGTAAACCTTTCTCTCCTTAACTGATCATGAGCATCATATGTTTCTTGAACAACCTTTTCCCATTTTTGTTTATAAATCTCAACATTCAACGTCAAAAGCTTGTTTTCACGAAGCAATTCAGCTTTAGCATCTAACAAATTCGTGTTGTTCTCTTGATGACTTAATTCTTTAGCAGTAAGATCAGCAACTTCCTTTTCTAGACCTTCAAGTTTGATCTTTGATTTTGCAAACAAATCATCAAAAAGTGCAGCCATATCATTTGCTTCTTTCATCCATTTCTCAACTTCCTTTATCAAATATTCATTTGTTTCAGTCAGCTTTGAAACTTTTGCAATCAACTCCGCATTCTCATGCTTAAGCTTCAATTCATTCTCAGTAGCTTCACAGTTTGAAGAACCATCTTTTTGAACTTCTTCAATTGGAATGTCTTTGTTTTTGTGAACCTGGACATCCTCAAACACTTTTTCTATCTGGATCTTCTCCTTGTCATTTTGAATACCATTGACAAGTCTATCTATTTTCTGAAGAATTTTGTTCTCTTTCAATGCAATCTTTTCAGAGAATGTCAATGATATGTCAGAAGATGACTTTTGAGTTGGAAACATCGTTGTGTCTTCTAGAATGACACCATTTATCTCCTCATTCTTGATCTCAAGCTTGACTTTCAATTCTGACACTTCTTTTGTCAAGGCATCAATTTCCTCTTTGTAGTTTTTTTCATCCTCCAAAAACTTTTTGTATTCTGAACTCATATTATTCAAATCAGCAAGCAACTTTGTATTTTGCTCTTGATGACTGTCAAGTTTGGTAATATATTTAGGACACGTTTGTGTCAGAATCTCACAATTTGCATAGGGTGTAGATTTCTGAATGTCATTCTTCTTTCCGGATTCATTCATTTCAGCATTTTTCTGAGCAAGATCATCCCATAACTCTTTCGAAGTCTTGAACTGTTTGAACTGACAGAGGATCTCTTTAGATAATGCCATCATCAAAGCATAATAAGATATCTTTTCTCTATCATGATCTATAACCTCATATTCAATCAACTCTGATAGTATCTTTGGTGGTGATATTCTTAGACCTCCCTTTGTTATATTTTTAATAACTGGGAACTCATATCCATCTTGAATTGGATTCCAAAGATATTTGTGTATACCAACCAAGAACAATTCAAATTGACCTTTCCATTTGCGATAATCATCAAACTGAAGTAGCATTGGAACTTCACTGTCAATCCTTTTGAAAATCATCAAAGTATCAGAAAATGAATACCGGTAATAACCTGCCATCTTCTTGTAATCACACCAAAGAAGCACTTTGAATTGTGAACCCGGTTCCTTTGAATCTCAAAAACACTTGATGAACAATCACAAGCCTTCAATTAACCAAGTAATAAAATCTTTTGATCACCGAATTTTTTATAAAAAAATTTTTTTTGATAAACAAAATGTTTTGTTTTTTTTTATGAAAGAAACAAGCAACGAAAATTTATGTTTGTAAACCGATTCCACAAACGCAAAAATATTTTGCGTTCACGAAACAATTCAACGAACACAAAAACTGTGTAAGTGTTTTTTTTTTAATTTGTTTTTTGTATGATGATGTTTTTATTTATAAAAGTCTTTGTGTTTTTTTTAATAAGAAAACTTGTATAAATTGTTTTGTAGAATTTCTAAAACTAGGAGGGGCCAAAATGAAAATTTTACAATGAGACAAAATAGTCGACTTGCAAGAATTTGGCGGGATTCTCCTCTTTTTCCGGTGGGGTTTTCCGGCGACAATAAGTTTTTCCGGCGAGATAAATTGTAAATCACCCAACAACTTCAAACGATCATAACTTTTGTAATTCTTGACTAAAAATCAATCCGAAAGTTGCTACGGATTCGTGAGATCGAGATGAATCAAACTAGCACCATTGTTGATAGGTTTTAATCAACGAATCACAGTGAACAATGAGAAAGAAAGTAGTGACTTTTTCCTTTAAAAGAACTTGATGAACATCAAATCAAACTTCAATCAAACTCGGATAATTCTGAAATATAATGGTACCAACGAATTTCTATTCTTAAACGGAGACTATAGCAACAAGAATCAATCAAAACGGTTGAGAATTAAAAAATCCACCATTGATGAACCTTAGAATGAAGAACATGAACATGATTTTTCGAAATTTAGCAAATCACCACCAAAATCAATTCTGTAACTTGTAATAGATGCGTGTTGATGTAAGGAATTATCTACAATCAAACAAACGAATGAACAAACACGAATTGATGTTTAATTTCAGATTCAAACTCAACAGTTTGACTTTGCAAAAGTCAAACTCGAATCTAATTCATCAAATTCCAACAGATTTCGATCAAAAAAATGGTGTAGAATCACGCCTGGAATGCTCTGATACCAATTGAAAACTCATAGAGCGTCAGATCTAGTGATTTGTACACCGAATTTGGACCGAAACTTACCCCGAACTCAAGAACACAAAATCGTTAATATAACTCAGTTTATAGCTCAAATTGATCAGAGATTACATGACATGAACTCGTTGAACGATCCTAATCAATGATCTAAACACAAAACTCTCTGAAATTCGCGTTCAAAAACTCTCTCCTACAAAATAGCTTCGAGAAAACGGTTATCGCCAAACTAACTTGTTCCGAACTCACATTTATATATATGTGTCATTGTGAGAGCCGAACTCCAGGTTCGGTGGCAGTTTGGCAGATCGAGAGTGTTTTTCAATTCGTGGTATTCAACTCACGTATACGAATCACATATATGTGATTATTACTAAATCACAATCTAGTCCCTCCACTTTAATAAATTGACATAAACTACCCTCTAACATGATTTAACTATTCTAACTATCTCAACTAACGAAACTAACTGGAATACACACACGTCACACATATTTTGCACCAACAATAGCAATGGTGGTGAAGCAATAGTGTCAACTGTTCAGGGCACTAAAGTGGAAATAGATGAGGCAAAAATTAGAAAACTGCTAAAGTTCAGGGATGAAGATGGTTATGTGTTCGTAGACTCCAAGGTGTACCTATCATTGTTCAGAGATATTGGGTACGGAGGTTCATTAGAAAGCAAAACAATCAAGAAGGGGAAACTCCCATACAAATGGAGGTTCCTGGCCCACACGATTTTGGTTTGTCTAACTCCCAAGAAAGGAGGTTTTGATGAACTTGCCGCTGAACAAGCCTCGACATTCTATGCAGTAGTCAAAGGTTAAAATTTCAATTTTTCTAAACTAATTTTCAAAGGCCTAAAGGCAAACACAATACCACGTATGTTTATATCTATCCCGGGTTTTTAACTTGCATTCTGAGGGAGGAATACCATCAAATTACTTTGGGAGGTTCAATCTTACATCCAAAGCTCCTAAATGAGAAAACTTTTTCTAATTTACCCCTAAACAAGACAGTTTTTCTTGGAAGGGATACTGACCATCCCCTGCCAAGTCCAAGGCAGTTTCCTGATGAACCTGCTTAAGCTGAGGTTCAAACGGAAACTGTTGCTGCACATGAGCAACCTGCTCAAGATGACAGGACTACAAGCCTAATAGTTCCTGATCCCACATTTGTCCCCACTTCCTCTATTTTAAAAAAACATACCATTCCAAAAAGAGGAAATCCACTGCTCAAACAACCACCACTACCACTTCCTCATCTAAATCCCCACTTGTCGTTTTCAAAGACAGAGAAATGTGGTCATTTGGTCTCCTCCACCTACTACCACCAACCAACCTGAAGCTTCAAGCCCAGCTAAAGGCAAAAAGCTCAAGCGAAAGCTAACCAAATTGGGATTATCTCTGGGATGAACCTTCTTTTGAGGGGGAGTTAATAGACAAGGATGTACAATCCCCATCCGAGAGGTTCTCACCCCTACATCCCCTATCACCCAGGAGTGACACTGTACCCATTCTTGATCCAAATGAGGGTGTTATTAACTCACCAACCTCATTACATGAGAACATACCAATGGATCAAGACCCTGTTACACTGAGCCCCCACTCTTCACCGAAGGTGAATCTCAGGAGTAATGATGAGATTCATACAGAAAGGGTTGCTGCTGCCCATGTGTCCCCACTGGACCTTGGTGCTGGTAGTAACATCAATAAGACCGAATCTGTGGCAATCCTCTCTGAATCAGCACCCATGGGTCCTTCATTGGAACCGAGGGTTGCGGAGACAGTTGAAGAGAGTCCCATGTGCCAAGAAGCCATGGGTACCAAGGTTGATCAATATAGGATTGATAACCTGGTTTCACTCCAGGGATACTGGTGAAAAGCCAGTTGAGGACAGTTATACACTACCCGAATTGATGAATTTGTACCTATCTCTCTAACAACAGATTGACTCACTGAATGCTACTGTTGCTTCTTTCGTCACGGCTATTCCTGTTCAAGCTGAAGCAGGTCATTCAAACCTAAACAGAAATGATTATGAAGCTTATACTGTCAAATTGGAGGAGAAGATGTTAGAGCATATTCCTATGCTATGTTATATATCGTGTATTGTATCTATGGAATGAGCATGAGAGTGAGTCTTGATGGTAGCGTACCAGGCTTCATACCAGTTGGTACGGACCAGCGTACCATATGGTACACTGTGTGGTACGCTAGCCAGAGTAAGTCACCTATAAATAGGTAGCTTGTGTAGAGAGCATTAGAACTTCTGGTCATTCATCTTTTATTCTGTGTGTGTTACTGTGTGTATGCTCTCAAGCTTTATCAATACATATCTCATTTGTATTTACATGTGATCTCGCCTTTATCTCGTTATCACTTGATTATCAAACGATCCGTCGCTCCACGATTTTATAGAAGATGACTTCAACACCTGCTATGATCGAAATTGAAGAAATAGAGAGAATTCCGGCTGAAGTAAGAGCCACAGCCTGTAGGAAAGTTAGTGTTCAACCCTTCTCAGTCGAAGAAAGTTGGGTAAATGTGAAGAGTAGCCAACTGATAGTTATCTCACCATTTGAAGACCCAAATCTTATTGAACTGGTTCAATCCTCAATGCTGATTACTGGTGCTCTCCCTGAGCATATTAAACATGATCACGAGGCTGCTGAAAGATGTAATTTTCCGGCTGAAAGAGCTTGTGATCAAGCAGAAAAGAACATTGCTTCCACCAGCAAAACAACTGCTGAAAACTTTGAAGACAGTACAGAAACTGCAGCAGTGAGAACCATGACTGAAGGAGGAGAGGAGAACATGTTAGGAGAAGGTGAAGGAATCGAGGTGCTTGAACTGACTGATAAAGAACCTGAAGTCACCCAACCTTAGGTGGTGACTGAAGTTCTACCTGAAGCAGAAGCAGTACTTCAACCAGAAGTTCAACCAGAAACACAAGTTGAAGTTATTATGATGGATGAAAATGCTCCTGATCCAGTATTTGGCCCTAACCTGTCACTATTTAGAACCGATCAATTCCTTGTGGTTCAACCGGTAGACCAACTGAGAGATGAGGCTGAGGATATAGCTGAAACATTGATAGCTATGAGGAGTACTGAGCAAGTTCAAGCTGATGAGTCAATTCAAGCTGAAGAGCTAGTTTAACCTGAAATTGTCAGAACTATTCAGTAGGTTGTTCAAACTCCAGAATCAGAAGCTGTGAGTAAAATGGTGGAAGATGCCAGAGTGGCTGCTAAACATGAGAGGTTAGCAAAAGCGTTTCAAGAAGAGTTGGTTCTGTTTTCTCAAAATTAGGTAGTTGAAAGTTTGTTTGAAGAAGCAAAGAAAAAGTCTTTTGACTGGAGTTTGAGGGATTACAACTTGGATGCTATGACTGAAGCAGAAAGGCAAAGATTAATTGCTATTGCCTCCAAGATGCCCACCAAGTTGGTGAAGAATGATGAGAACTACATGCTGCTGAAAAGGGTTCAGAGGGTCTTGATCGTCAGAAATTGAAATCAAGGATGAAGTAAATCAATGAAGGTTAGGGAGCTATGCAATCTAATTGATTCAAATTTTTAAAAGCTCATAGGAGATGATGTTGCTATAAACCCAAAATTGGTGTTGCCCCTACCATCAGAATTTACTTCAGGTATGGCAACTAACATAAATGTTAAACCAGAATTTCATGATGTTGCAGATGTCCTACCTCCACCTGCCTTTATCTTTGAAACAAACCCCACACCTACAGCTGTTTCATCAGCATCTCATTCACTTGCCATCATACCCTCCAATCCATCCTCAATATCCAAGAAAGTTGCCACCAAACTCTCAAACCCAAAATACATAACTGATAATTTCACTCCAATCATCCCCTTCAAGAAGAAACCTGCACCCACCATAGATTTTTCAGATATATTTCCACCAACTCCTCCTACTAGCCCAACACCTAAAGCCAGTAGACCAGCACCTCAAACATGTCTACCACCTCTTACCATAAGAGAACCTTTAACCACGATTGCTCCTACCCAACCAACCAAACCAACTAATGCTCAAACTGGTCCCTCTTCTCCCACATCAAAGGGTAAAGCCCCAATTGAAAAAGAATCAGCTGATGATTCAAATGAGGAAAATAAGAAGATAAAGAGGAGACTGATGCATGACAAGAGAAAGAAAGAGCAAAAGCCAAGGAAGAAAGACCCACCCAGACAGAACAAAATTATTGGGTGGAAAGCCAATGAAGACAATTATGACTTCAAATTCCAATTTCTGAATGGCACTTCCAGAGTGGTAAATGCTCATCTTGCCACTAGAATGCTTGATCTCTTCGAACTGACTGATATCTATGTTAAGCTGAGAGAAATCATGAGCCCAACCAGAGCCGAGCATCTACTGAGAATGAGCATAGAAACTAAAGTGCTCGAGCATGGGATGCCCTTTTTATCTTAGGGTGACACTGATAATGAAGAAGAACAACATGTCACTCAAATAAAGTTTGTTATTTGGGAAGAAAAAGAAAAGTTATTCTATGTGCACAGGGCAGATGGCACATAGACTACTCATGAAGCAATCAATATTCAAGATCAGTGGAATGAACTGGATTGGGAAGCTCTCAAGCATGTAAAAGTGGCAATGACATAGATGAGTGTGCTTTCTCAAGATGTGAATGCAGGCATCAAATCTTTTGACAAGTAGGTCAAGGAGAAAACTCTGTTGGGTACAAGTCAACTTTTGGAAACAGCTACGAGATGGAAAATAAATTTGACAGCATCAACTTAGGGGGGGGGAGGATTGTAAGGAATATCGCTTTGAAGATTTCCGGCTGAAAGCCAATTTTGTGCAGTTCCGGCTGAAGTTGAAGTTCGAGCGCGGAATTGGCAGATCATCCGGAAGAAGCAATTTTGTTTTATAGCGAATATTTCGGGTGAACTCGATTATCCACCAGATAATGAGTCCCGTTGAGTTCAACGGGACTTTTCTTGAGAAGTCTTTACAGTCATCCAATCCTGCAAAAGCTTCTCGGTTGCTTCCAAATCTATCAAAGCCGCTCCCCCAAAGTAGAATGTTGATGAAGTCTTTACAGTCATGCAAGATATCCCATCTGTCGAAGTTTATTCTTTTGGTAGTTTGTATTTGACTTTTTGTTTAACGATTTTGATTAAATCGTTTGAGATCAATGGTTGTCATTGATCTCATCAGCACTATATACAGCGTAGTTAGCTCTTAGTTTTACACACAATTCTCGATCAACTTGTAATAGTGTAAACTAGAGTTAATGCCAATTGTGCCGAGTATTTTCTACTTCGTTGTTACTATTCTTATGCAATCAAACACTTACATTACACAAGAGAACTAAAATATGCTTAAGTAAAGTGAAATATAACTTAATTTCGCAGGGTTATATTTACAAGTAGAGGGTTTTTGTTAAGTTAAATACTAATTAACACCGATCCTACATCTTCTTTTTCAAAAACCTTTACCACATAAGATCACAGCAAAGATAGCAAATAACTTATAAACCAAAACGAAATTTCTTGTTCAAAAGACAAAGTTAATAATAAAACTTTCGAAATGATTTTGTAAATGAGATTTCCCACTGAACCGACTGTCCATCAATTGAGGGGGAGTGTCAAGACATTGACACAACCGACATAATGCTTAGGAGTGAAGAACTAACCACTCTTCCCCCAGCAAAAAAAATGGACAGAAGATCATCCCATTAATTTAATCATTGGTGATCAAAACAAAAGTCTCCAAACTAGGGCTGCTCCAGCTAACTAATGTCTTTATGTTGGATTCCTCAGTATAGTAGAACCAAAAATTACGAAGAAGCCCTTCATGACCCCCACTCGATCCTAGCTATGCAACAAGAGCTAAGACAGAATGAAAGAAACAATGTATGGAATCTAGTTCCAAGACCTAACAATAAATATGTTATGGGGACTAACTCAACTAAGTGGGTTTTTAGAAATAAAACTGACGAAGAAGGTACCATAATTAGAAACAAAGCTAGGCTTGTAGCAAAAGGTTACTATCAACGAGAGGGATTAGACTATGATGAAACCTTTGCCCCAGTCGCAAGACCTGAGGCTGTAAGGATGCTTCTAGCCTTTGCAGCTTTCAAAGGTTTCAAAGACTATCAAATGGATGTTCAATGTGCCTTTTTAAATGGAAAAAATTGATCAAGAAGTTTACATTGAACAACCACCCGGATTCGAAAGTGAGAAATTTCCAAATCACGTTTGTATGGTTTAAAACAAGCACCTAGAGCATGGTATGATACCTTCTCTGTATTCATCCTATCAGGCAAATTCAAAAGGGGGTCCATTGACACCACATTATTTTTAAAAGAAAGAAAAGGCCATCTGTTAATTGTATAAATCTTTGTAGATGACGTCATCTTTGGATCCGCATGCCCATCCTTTTGTAAAAGAATTTCAGGAACTCATGACAACAAACTTTAAAATGAGCATGATGGGAGAACTAAACTACTTTTTAGGAATCCAAATTAAGCAAACTCCAGAAGGAATTTTTATTAATCAAGCAAAATACATCAAAAATATTCTTATTAAATATTCCGTCTGAAAAACACTGGACTGGATCTTACTAATGCATGATCTTGATCAATTTGATAACACGATGTAAATAGACGTTTCGTCTATTGATAACCAAGCTCAAGAGTACAGAGAGAAAACAGAGAGCAAACACTATAGAAAACACACAGTTAAGCCTTCAACTCTCGCAACTCTTCTCAAACACAGAGCTTAAACTATTTATACCAATTTGCCCGGCGTACCAATTAATCCACGTACTAGATGGTCCGTGGTTGCGTACCACCTGGTCCGTCCACTGGTACGCTGGGACCAGATTATACAAAATGACTATTTCATAGACAAACCACCTAGACCTAGCATTAGACATCATAACATGTTCTAACAAACTCACCCTTGTCTTATGCTAGTCTTTAGAAGCTTTTGTCTTCGATTCATTCTAATACTGTCTTCGGTTATTTCCAGCATGAATACCAAAAGCATAACACACTCTGATCACTCTTTGAAACTGTAAGGCTTGATCAGCATCATCAGCCTTGTACAAAATTTTGTTGCGATAGAGTGTATCGATGTCAGCTTCAGACAGATTTATCAACCACATAGGATTAAAAATCCTAACCACCTTGTTTTCTTCCTTGACAACAATTACTGCTTCTCCTGTATAATCATCATAATACCACCACCTCAATGTCTTGATGAAATTTTGTTCCAGCCTTTTCAGAGGTATCTTCTTGAGTTGAATAGGCTTTTTGTACTTTAAAACCACAACTGGTCTTAGTTGGATGATCCGTATACTTCGGCCTTTGAGGATTTAAAAATCTGAATCGCTTCTGACATTCTTCAAGCAACCTGTTTTTGAAGAATTTGCCCGACATATGTTCACCATAATTCAGGAATGGCTTTATCGATAACTCCCGCACATTATAGACAGGTAAAGTATCAAACCTTTTAGCGTTCTTCAAGTAGATAATACCAAATTCTTTCTTGATAGCATAACACCTGAGCTGGGAATCAAACATCCAACTGATAATGTTACCAACGGCTACACCTCTATTTTCAAAGAATTTATTCTGATCAACATAATTTGTAGGCTTCACCACTGGTATCTTCTTTAATCTTTGCTCCTTCATCCATTCATCAAACAACCTTCGTTTCTATTGTTCTTCAGAAAATCTATCAGCTTCAGCAGTTTTAGGTTGTTTAGATTGTTTCTCAGCCTCTTTCTTCTTTAACTCATTCTCATCTTTTTCTTCATCATCATTTGCAAAGAAATTGAATCCTCCAGACTGATCATTATCAATAAAATTCCCATAAACTTTAGGATCATCTGGATATTCTTCAGCAGTCATATCCTCAACTTCTACATGTTCCTCTTCATATATAAACTCATCATCAGAATCTTCTGCTCTGTTAGGTTCAGCCAAAGGAACCTTATCAACATCTTCAATATTAAGAGCATAAATTACAGCCAATTGCTCTTTTGAGTATTGATGCAGATATTCGCCTTCTTCAATTGCAACTCTTGTAATTGGAGTCACATCATAAACATCTTTACCAGACTTCCCCTGGGATGCAGCAGCAGATGTTCCAGCTGCACCAGAAACACCCAAACCATCTCCACCGACACCTCCCTCCGGGTCATCCGTTTCATTCAAATATCGTGACACGTCGTCATCTTCTATACAAGCGACAACTCTTATTAAACACAGAGCTTAAACTATTTATACCAATCTGCCCGACGTACTAATTAATCCACGTACCAGATGGTCTGTGGTTGCGTACCACTTGGTCCGTCCACTGGTACGCTGGGACCAGATTATACAAAATGACTATTACATAGACAAAACACCTAGACCTAGCATTAGACATCATAACATGTTCTAATACCCTCTGAAATTGCTCCTCTTTTAAAACACCAATGGCCGCAAATGTGAAAATTGATGCTGACACAAATGGTAAAGCTGTAGATGAACACAGATACAGAGGAATGATAGGCTCACTTCTGTATCTCATAGTAAGTAGGCCTGATATAATGTTCTCCACATGCTTCCTTGCCAGACTTCAATGTAAACCTAAGGAGTCTCACTTATTAGCTGTCAAAAGAGTCTTTAGATACCTAAATGGATCAGCTAACCTAGGTCTTTGGTACCCCAAGGAAACTGATTTTCCCTTAACAGCCTACTCAGATGCTCATCATACAGGATGTAAACTAGACTGAAAAAGCACATTAGGAAGCTGTCGGATGCTGGGAGGTAAGTTAGTATGCTGGACATCCAAGAAGCAAAATTGTGTATCAACTTCAACTGCTGAAGCTGAATATGTTGATGCCGCCAGCTACTACTCCCAAGTAATATGATGCAAACCCAACTCAAAGACTATGAGGTAAATCTCTCTAAAATACCAATTATATGTGATTCAGAAAATGCCATTGCCATCACATCCAATCTTGTTCATCACTCAAGAACAAAGCACATCGATGTCAGTTATCATTTTATCAAAGAACATGTTGAAAAAGGACAAATTGAAATGTACTTTGTCCCAACTGAACTCCAGCTTGCAGATATCTTTACTAAAACCTTAGAAGAGAAGAGATTCTCATTTTTACTAAGCAAGCTGGGGATGCTAAACATGACTGCAAACTAAAAAAAGAAGAAAAAAAGGTGTCATTTACCTCACCTATAACCAAAAGCGTAGATCAATAACTACCTGTCATTTTCTTCCTGTACTCCCAAGGAACTTCTCTGAAAAGTTGACTTCTTGAACAAAAGGCTCAATTCTCAAGAATCAGAACATCAATAATGACCTACAAATTTATCGGTTGTCTAATCCCTTTGACCTTTCATCTATTCACTTCATCTCACCATGTCTTTAAAAGGAGAGCAAAAGTAAAAAAAAAAAAACACACAAACAAAATCTCTAATCTTCATATAACTCTGTAATTTTATCAAAAGGGATAAACTCAACCATGTCTTTCAAAGAACTTTCTCCACCACTCCCTGAAAAATACAATGTTCCCTGTTCATCACCTTCACAATCTTATGCTCTATACACCCTCTGGGAACAGATTCTGGTCCTATCAACAAATGATGAAATTCCTCAAAAACTGCCCCATTAGACATGCTCTAACTCTTGATGTTCCCATCAATTACTCTCTACTTCAAGAATTCTGGAGGAATGTTGTTCTCATTGTTAGAGATGGAAATAATGAATTAATAAGAACATCAGTCTGTCGAGTACTATTTGTCTTTGATCACCATCTGATCAGAAAATCACTTCAAATCAAAGACAGTCCATCTGCTCCTAGTCACTTCGACAGAGATGATGTGATCAAAACTCTTCTTGATATGGGATACAAAGGAAACCTATATGAAGGAAAAGCCGACAGAGTTCATCTTCCACACCTATGGCAATACTTCTTTTCTCATATTCAAATCTGTTTCTTTATCAAAATACTCTAATCATCACCTCTCATATGAGGACACTCAATGTATCATGCATGCTCTCATCCAAGTGTCACAACATGAATTTCTCTCTGTACCTCATGAGACACATGCAAAACAATCTCAAAGGACCCTTAAATGAAAGATTCATTCTTTACCCTAGGTTTTCCACAAAATTAATCCTTCAAGGCTTAAGCTGGGAAACAATACTAAGAGGGATCAAGACAAGCAAAGTAGTGTCTCAAAAGGGATTCTCTCCTGGAGGACTATCCATTTATGGACTTCCAGACTCCAATTGATATTTTCTCCCATCCACATGAAGGCAAACTTCTTTGCATCTATATATTGCACTACAAATGGAAGCAAGATTCAGAGCTTTCAAAACTCCTGTTCACAACAAAGAACATAATAGATGCACGTGTGCAGACATCTGTACTTGCCTCAAACTATCTGTATAAAATTCTTCATTAAATATAATCTCATTCTCTTGATTAGAAATATGGCAGAAAGTTCGGTCAAATGTCAAAATTGTCCAAAGCATCTGAGCAAAATATGCTAATTATTCATATATTACCAACGGTAATTTTTATTACCATTCAGAATAAAAGCGCCCGTTCAAATGGATTATAGCCTTTATAGAAAAACCCTAAAAAACGGAACGGCATCAGGAGATACCTATAAAAGGAACGTAGCCCCTCTCACCTAAAATCCCACTGTTCACATCACAAATTTGAGAGCTCACAAAAGGCGTCCTCATCCAGAACCCCTGCGATGAACACTCGCTCCAAAGGAAAAATCACTCAAATCCCCTCTGCTTAAATCCTTAACCTAGATTGCTCATCCTCTGACTCACCAACCAGATGCAATTTCACCCTAGACACGCTCAATCAACCATGTGATCTCAACCCCTCCGCATACTCATCAAACCTTCCATTAATCATAGAAACTTTGAAGAATTCCTCTCAACTTGCCACAGTCTTGACAGTTAACGAACCATGCCCAAAATCTGGCATCTTGAAATTTTGGGCAACCGTCAAAATGATAGATGGAAATATGAAAGGAAAGGTAAATGCAGACACAAACATCACACTCTAACTATCTGACCTGAGAGAAATCTTCCCATTACCTGATGACCTCACATCCTTCTCTCCAAACCCAGAAGATCCAACCCTAAGAGAAATGATTATTGAGATCACCGGAGGAAACTTTGCAGAAAATGGTCTAACCTCAAATCTCAGAGTAAGTCAGCTAAAGCCCGCCTGGAGATTCACAATTGATTTACTCAATTACACCATGACATCCAAGAAGGGCTCCATGGAAAAATTCAAAAGAAAGAAATCAGATTATGTGCGCTACGTCAGATTTTTGGCTCGGATGATTCAAAAGAAGGTGAACATCGAAGAAAATGAAGAAGTCTATATCACTGAAATGTACCCCATCAAAGGCATCTACAAATCAGATACACATACACTTCCGTGATTTTCCATGGGGTATGAAAATTAAGCTAAGATACAATAACCCAATTCTCCAAAAGCATATTACCAAGGCCAACAAATTCTCAGCCAACCCCAACCAATCACCAAACTCAAACAACACCACCTCAAACCCATCAGAAGATATGGCTGATTACAATCTCTCCTCTCCTCATCTCTCCCCACAATCACACCACCAACAAGAAACTAGCCCTAAGCCATCAATATCAACCCCTCACATCACCTCCCTCCAAAGAACCATCAATCTCAGACCCACAATATCCAGAAAAACAAACCTCACCACATCAGTCCAAAAGCCAGCAATCATCACCACAAACATCCTATCAAGAAGTCTTTGTCCAATTTCAAACTCAAGATGTCAACAAACCCTCTATTAACATTCCCATCATAGCCAACATCAAAATACCTTCTCTGATTTCGGTAAGTGAAGATCATGTATCAACAAGTGGAGACTCTAGAAGTAAAGGAAACTTAGAAATGAATAACCCTGATTTGTTCAGTACGAGCTCACATGAGACATCCTTTCTCAAACAAAAAAATGTTATGTCTCAAGATTCTAAAAAAACACAGGAGGTGAATCCATCTCTTGACTCACCAAGGAATGTGGATGACCTGTACACACTCAGCTTTGCTGGTTTAGTAGGCACTGATGAATTTTTCAATGAAAAATCAATCAGTTCAACAGAAAGACATGTGTTGTCCTCTGGTATGTTACCCCGTGAAGCTGCCTCAAGATCTGATTTCGAAGAGTTTTCCAATTCTCTCTCTTCTTTACTCACTGACTTCATGAAGGATCAAAAAACAACAAACTACAGAACTACATCAGAATTTCTGAAGTAGTTATGTACGTATAGAAGAATTATCAAGACAGCCAGAAGTGAATAGTCTGAGAATATCTGAACTTCAAGAAGAGATGAAAGCACTGAATAAAAATAGCAACCAACAATTAAACCAGATTTCTGACCAGCTGAGAACTTTGCAACAAAAGGATTGGCAACTAAAGGGAGGAAGACAAGCATCTCTACAAGATCAAATCAAGGAGCTGAATAAAAGGGCTCAAAAGATCATAAAACTTTATGAAGCCAAAGGTGTAGAAATTCTGAATGAAATCAAATACAAGTTCATCCTTCTAAATAAGGAAATACATGAAGAAAAGTCTAATCTGATAAAAATAAACTCGGATCAGATGCTTTTGGAGAAAAGAATGAAAAATATATCCAAACAAGTAACAAAAGCCATTCCACTCAACAAGTATTTAGAAAAGGAAGCTCCATCCCCTCCGGTCATTAACCTTGATGATTCACCTCCCAGATCAAAGAGAAAGATAGCTCTTGATGAACTCAAGTCTTCTCCCAAACGAAAGAAACATGATCAATGCAAGCCCAATCCAACACTTGATCACTCAATGCCACCTCCACCACCAAGACAACCTGCCTAAAGATCCAATCAGCTTCCAGTACCACCATCATCAGGTACCACTATTAAAACTCACACTACATGTACCTCAAAACCCACAAATGAATTTGGAAAAGGCAAGGAGAAAAGTCACAAGCCTAGGGGGAGACTTTAATGCTCCTGAGGTCTTAGTAGCCTCTCAATCTTTATATGAGGATAACTATGGAAAAGAAAAAAGGATTGAGGAGGAATTATGGCATGAAAAGAGAATGTGTGAAGATATATTCCTCGAAGAAATAGAATAACCACCTAAAATGAGCCCAATGAGCAAAAATCTTTTCAAGGAAAGGATCAAACATTCTCTGTTTGAAAGAAGTTAGTTGTACTCAGAAGCCACCATCCTACAGCTTAACGAGGTCAAAGAAAGACAACAAAAGGGAAGCCCGTTCATTCACTATTTCAAATCCTACATGATAACCACCACTGCAAACAATCGCAAACCATACACATTCAGCGATGCAGATCTTGATCAACTTAGAGGTTGTTTGTTTTTTCAGACAAAAACGGTCTGCAGTCTGATTTCATGTCTGCAGCTGAAGATGTGGTCTGAGATCTGTAATCTGAAAATATAAGACTGTTTGTTTTATAAACTTGACATTGTATGCAAAAGCTAAAAAACATATAACATTCAAACTTATCTTACTAAATAAAAGTCATTTAACGTTCAATTACAATATAAATACACTAATAAAACCAAGGTGATGGTGATGGTGCTGGTGCTGGTGGGTCTTTTGTTTTTAAGCTTGGGAGTTGTAATGTGAAGATGAAATAAGCGTAGGATTATGGCTTATATTTGAAGAGGTTTAAAGCTCAAATAAGATCTTCATAAGAGAAAAACAAATAGTCTTCAGGGCATATATCTGCGCGGCTGCAGACTTAACCTCCCGTGAAGATGTTTTAAGCAAAAACACACAGCCCCTTAGTGAGTTGCACAGTCTGCCTCTCCTCAAAACCTGTCTATGGAATGGCTCAACAAGCATCAAGAACAGAAGACCAATACATGAAGATGAAATAAGCGTAGGATTATAGCTTATATTTGAAGAGGTTTAAAGCTCAAATAAGATCTTCATAAGAAAAAAACAAATAGTCTTCAGGGCATATATCTGCGCGCCTGCAGACTTAACCTCCCGTGAAGATGTTTTAAGCAAAAACAAACAGCCCCTTAGTGAGTTGCACATTCTACCTCTCCTCAAAACCTGTCTATGGAATGGCACAACAAGCATCAAGAACAGAAGACCAATACATCGACTCAGAGAAGCAGGAAAGAAGATATACAACAGATTTGCTCTGGTCGACTATGAGCTAGCAGTACCACACTGGTCTGAAGAAACTTGCCATCCAAACTGCAAAATAAAGACCTTCCGTCTGGACTACAATGGAAAGGATCCAAATTAATTCCTAGCACTGGCGAAATAGGAATCTGCTTTAGGAACCACAATGATAAAAAGAGCTTCTTCAGAATAAACCAAAGTCATGCTTACTTCGATGCATCACTAAGACTTATCTCATTCTTTCTTAAAGAAAACAAAGAAGCTGGCCCCGAGATAGTAAAAAGAAGGGAACTGATAATCAAGACCTTAGAAGAACCAAAGCAACACAGAACACTCCAAAAGGAACTACATAGAGCATGCTGGAGTCCACTTCCCAAGAAATTCACAGTCATAGAAGACTCTATAACATTACCTATCTTAAGAAAATAAATGTAATCATCATAATATATTGTTAATTTCCAAATGATGCACCTTTTTCTTTCTCCTTTTGTTCATTTTCTTCAAATACTTAGGGGGAGATTGTTAAAACACAATGTAAATGTAACGGAAAACAGTCAAGTATCCTGTACTCATAAAGAACTACTCCGGAAATTCCGAAGTAGTTCTGTACAGACCAAGACTCTACAGAAATCCTTATTTCTGTACAAGGCTTCTAATGGGAAGCATCAATAGTCTTCAAAGAAGAGTCCTGAAGGAGTTCTGTACGAGAAGAACAAATTCTGCCTTTGTGTGAAGAACAAGCAAATTGAACACCAACTGGCATTTATCACAAAAACAGTTGAAGACAGTTGAAAAAGAGATAAATTGAATATCCTCAATTTATCTCTAAATACTCTGACACACTACAAATTCAACCGACCTCAACCACCTTATCCTATGCAACTTGCTACATCTTCCTGTAAATAGCAAGCTGACTTCACCAAACAAGGCAAGACAACAAGCATACAATTCAATATATTCTTAAAGCAATTACAACTTACTTCCATAGAAAACTTATTTCTGTTGATACATAGTTATATTATAAACTCGTGTAAACCATTATTTACATTTTAGATATACAGAATAACCCTTTTTGTGAATTGTTGTCTTCCAATTTGATTTGCATTCCGCAACTTGTTTATCTTGTTTGAATCAAATTGTGCCAACATTGTTAAAGAGCCCCTCACGGGACCCAATAAAGTTGTCCCTCATGTAATAGAATATCAGCCGGCACAAATGTAAGGACGATTTAGAATAAGAGCATTTATCAGAGACAGCATCTTCGGGCCTATCTCATCATGACCAGCAATTCTGTCCCCAAACAATGTAGAAGTATGTGTATCAAGAACTTGTAGGGAACACTGAATTCTGACTTGTAAATCCAATCTCTGCTTGTATCTTCAGCATACGACAATCTCTTTAATAATACCACGTTGTCTGGTTGGTGAAACTCTAACGGGACTATTGTATCATCCCTAGTAAGCTTTAGAACCCATCTGACATCGGCTTCAGTAAATTCCACCGTCTAATTTTGCACCGTGCCAGAAATTCTGATAGTACCTTCAGTTATCGTACGTGCAGTCGTCCAGAATTCTGTTAGTATGTCACGATACGAATCACATTCGTATGTAATTGCATGATGAATCCATTATCGTCTCAGAAAGACAAATGTTCCTGATCCTCCGAACTTGGAAAGTTTGGATCGACTAACCCCGAGATGAGCACAAATATTGTGTTTCTCGCCATTTTTCAACTCGATCGACATTTTTGAAAACACATAAAATGAAAAGTCCATTAAATTCAATGTGATAATAAAAAATGTTCACCAAATTTGTCAATTATTATCCATTCGTGTGAACTTTTAACTTTTTGTTCAAAAATTTATGTTACACGATCTGGATCCGAACTGGATATAATTATCCGAACTGGATCCGAACTGACAATAGTTACCCGAACTGGTTCCGAACTGAGTCAAGTCAACAGCCGAAGTTGACTTTGGTCAACGTCCGAGCTGGCTTGGTCAAACTGTCCGAACTTATACAAACTGGTATCCGAACTCGCTGAAGAACTTTCAATTCGGCTCTGGACGTAACCGAAAGGTTTAATCGACCTAAAATCAAAATCAGACAATTTCATGCAAAACCCTTTTACACCTAGACACGGTTTGTCAAGACGAACACACTCATATAATTTTCATCACCTAAAACTAACTCTAAATGTATCAATTTTTGGATCTAGAAACCTTTAAACAACCTGACAACAATTTTGAAACAAAAGGACCTTTTCATGGACAAAAATCACAATACAAAACACCCATGTACTCGGAATCTAAGTATCTACCTGATTATAGTCAACAAACTCTCTAAAACGCACTAGATTGAATTTTTATTTCGAGAGCAAAGGTTCGGCTAGGGTTCGGCTCTTTAAATGAGTGATAGTGTTTTTGAACTGGTAATTCGGCCTTTTATAGGCAGCCCAGTTCGATTGTTTGAACTGGCAGTTCGGTTCAGACGAACCCATCCGAACTCTGCCTTCGGCTCAACTTGAAAGCTTCCGAACACTTCCGAATTGGAGCTTCGGATCATCCAAACTCACAGTTCGGTTGTCCGAACTTGCAATATGGCTCTTTTCAAAAAATTTCAATTTAAACCCTGATTTTTGTGAAATTTTCAAATTGTCCCCAAAAGTTCCAGGTTTTATCAATTTTCCACAAACTTTTGATCAATTAATGAATGAGCTTAATGATTTCAAGACCATTTGGTTGTACCCGACATAATTTTGATTTTTCATTATCGGATGATCAAAAATAAAATAGAAACAAAATCTTTTTCATTTTTATAAAATTTTCAAACACACCGAAAATCTTTTTGAATTTTGACAAGATTATGCTAAAAGAAAACTAAAATCTTTTTGGAGTTTTCAATATAACAAACAAACAACCAAACGGAATTGAAATGCGAATAACTTAAACTTTTTTTTTTTGCAACCCAGACGGGAGATCATATCAGACATAACGTATCAGACACACTTCAATTTTAGAATTAATCAGCCTGCAAGCCAAGTCAGCAGAGAATGCAACTTTTTAGTTTATTTCAGTTTAGGAAGATCAACTATTATAGCTTTCTGATATGTTATCGGTATGATTAATCAAGCATAGATAATGTGAAAACCCAAAGAATCCGGAATACTGGCAATATGACTTATTCTATTTTTTTATTTTTATAGAGAATCTGATTTTCAACAGAGATTTATCGTTCATGGTGTTTCATGCAAAAATAAAGCAGAACCGTAGACAATAACGCAGAAATTGTATAACCCAACAACAATCGGGTCGGTACTTCCATACACGCAGAGAAAGCCCAATGGATTATACAAAACACCAAGGTAAATAAATCAGAATCTCAAGTGAACACCAATCAGGCCGATCTTTCAATACGCAAAGAAGGCCGATCACTTGAGAAAATAAAGAAAATCAAACAAGTTTAAATCTTCGCAAAATGAAAACAAGCGACACTTAAAAGAATTCGTTAGAAAAATTCTAACACATATATAAGTGACCCCGATCACCCGAACTGGACTCTGTCCGAACTGGCAGTTCGGGTGCCAGTTCGTCCAGGTTCGGGTGAGTTTCGGCTAAGTAGGTTAAACTTGAATATTTTCATCTGATTTCTTCTATTTGATCCAGCATCTTGCCATTTTCATGTAACAACATTTTTGAATGGGCAGCACAAATAGTTGCAGTAGCAGTGGCAGGAGGTGCCTCGGGTAGGGGTTCTTCCACATAATGCAACTTCCCTCCAGCCCTAAGGACAATCCTTAGATATCGATACAAGTCAATGAAGTTGATCACAGTCAACTTTTCTCTTTCAATAAATGACTTAATAGTAGATTTGGAAAGTTCGGTGGTTGATGACATCTCAAATTTATTCAAAGTTTAATATTAGCATTTTCGATAATAATCCCTTAAAAAAATTAATTACCCTTGTATAAATAAATAAACTGAAAATTTACTAAAAGGCTAAGATCCTCATCGATATTTCAACTTAACTGCATGCATCTGACATATGCAATTAAGGATAAACTCAATAAGTAGGTCAAGATAACCAATTGCATTACATCTGCAAATCTTAGATCTTATGGGACCGATGGCACTAGTGAACTCGCATCTAATGTCAAACTATCATGTTCGTCCCATCTTCGCCTTAGGTACAACGTCTCACCTGGTTAGGGTACTTGATTAAGTAATCCAATCTGAAAACATGTAATTATAATATCTAAGGTCTGACGCGTAGATAATAATTACCTCGGGACTTACAATTTGCAACATCTCACCTAGTTAGGACAAAAAGAAGCTGCGAGTGTTTACAATCAAAATGGAAAACACGATTTAAATTTATGACGGGTATTCTTATTGTTGGAATATGATCGTGTCATAATATATAATCATATGGCTAGACACACAAGCACCTATGGGGTCACACACAAACACACAGAGATACCAAAGATATATATAATGTATATAGTTGTATTAACACTACGTATATAGATGCCTAAGATCAAAATATTATTTAACGCAGTTGGGTCCAATTATATAAAGGTGTGGTAAATTAGGATACAATATAATTTCCTAATCTATCAAACCCTAAATCCCTCTTCTCCTCTATCTCTAATACTTTCGGCCGAAACCTCCCCCTAGGGAGATTCGTTTTTCATGATCTGACCCGGTTGGTGATCGAGGACATGTAGTGTGCGCATCTAATAAAGAAGTTCTACGGTTAGACGTTTAGTTTTCTTTTTTGATAAGAGATATAATAACTCTTTAGACAGTAACGAGGTGTTACTCTCGGATATTATAAGTTTAAATCTAATTTCAAACATACTTTGTAATAGCCAATTTTTAGGAAAAGGCGTTTTCGTACACGCTCTCTAGCAGTGATGAATATCGCCTTTTCATCAATTCCATCACCACCAACTTGAAACTTCAATTCGATTACAACTAGATAAAATAATAAAACTAATTTAATATCAACTTGAAATACAAAAAGCGCCGTAATAATGGCTACAAGTGATTAATCAATTTGAAATACAAAAATTGTCGTAACAATGGCTACAACTGATGAAAAACATGAATACAGAGCTGAAAAATACAAGTGGCTACCAAAAGAAAACCCAAGCATCACAACAATTCAACACACAAGAATAAAAACACATCCGGGTCAAGGTTTTTATCGGTTTTGCACATCAAGATAAAAATATGCCGTAATGGCACGTTCTCGCATAATGGCCCGTAATGAATCTCTTGCTGTGAATACGACTCATTTTCTAAGAACGGCCCGTATCGATCTGAATTCCAGTTTTGTTGGCTCGTCCGCGATAAAAAAAATATGCCGTAAACATCAACAAGCCAACTAATCAAGATTTTTACCACAAGAATAAAAATAAGATTTATATGATTATGGTTTTTATAAAAACTCGTTTTTCATCCATAATTTTAGAGTTCATCAAATGCCAATATGATGGCTCTGATACCACTGTTAGTGCCTTAGGGTTTTTATAAAACAACGCTGCAGATAAATATAAAGCAACTTACACCAGCATCTAGATATTGTTTAGATGACGAACTATGAAATCAAAATTCAAGGATTACCTTCAAAGAATGCATGATTGTTGATGACGAAACTAAGTTCTAAATGAAGAACTTCTGTAGGAAAATCGCAAACTATATGTCTTCGATCACCAACAGATGCTAGTCCTTCGCCTTGATCAAGAAGCAAAAGCCGAAAATCCCAAAGGGGGGGGGGGGGTACGTCCATAAGTTTTGAGAGAGAGGGAGAGAGCTTTAGGGTTTTTTTATAAGGATATTATATAGTATCCTTAATTACTAGAAACTTACACTTAAGTCCCTAGACTATCAAAACCTTTACTCATTTATTTAAATGGACTAAACTACAAGATTAAACGAATTATGATAGCTAATTATTTAACATCTTAGTGAAATCATTAAGTCCTACTTAATTATCAAGGTTCGTTAATTAACCTCATGATCTTAGGCGTTTATATACATAATACAAATACAATTAAATATATTATATATATCTTTTGGTATCACTGTATATATGTGTGTGACCCCATAGGCTCTTGTATGTCTAGCCATATAACTATATATTGTGATACAAGCATATTCTAACAATACATTCTTAGACTCCCGTCTTTCTTCTTGACAAATTGAATCGGCGCGTCCCACGGAGACACATAGGCCGAATAAACCCCTTGTCAAGTAACTCCTGCAACTGTTTCATAAGTTCCTTCATCTCTGTAGGGTCTAAATGTTATGGAGCCCTAGCCCTATGTAGGAAATCGATACGAAACTCTACTTCTCTGTCCATTGGTATACGGGGAAGATCCTCAGGGAATACATCTTGGAATTCTAGCACGACTAGTACCTCCTCTACTTTCTTTCTCTCCATCTTTACATCCACCGCATACGCAAAATAGGATTTACACCCGCGTTTAATGTAATTCCTCGCCTCCATTACTAAGCACACTATAATCTCATTCTTTCTTTCACCTTGAATGCTAACCTTATTCCCGCTTGGTGACATTAATTCTATCATCTTGCAGTTACATACCACGTTGGCTTGGTATTTGGATAACCAATCCATTCCTACTATCACCTTGAACTCCCCCATCATCATAGGTATTATATAAATTAAATAGTCTTCATCTTCTATATAAATTTACAATACGTAGTACACATCGAAGACTATAATACTCTTATTATCTTCTATTTCAACTTCTAAAGGCACAAACAGCTTATCAATAACAAAGGAGGGGTGATGAGTAAAGTCATAAGAAATGAATGACCTACTCGCACTATCACACCCCCGACCCTTGGGAGGCCGAGATAGTCAAGATCGTATCCATTTGAAAAGCCAAAATGAATACATTCTATTAAGATTTTGAAAGTACAAAGTTACAACAAAGGAACTGAAATACAATATTTTAAATCTAGGTCTAATCTAGGGCGGTAGCTAAGAGTCTTCTAGGTTTATCTTCATGCGCGTGCAAGCAGATCTACGGCTGATCTTCTAATTCCAAGTTGTCCAAAGCGAGGTACCTGATACATACTTAAAAGGGATTTGTGTCAACTAAAAAGTTGAGTGAGTTCATAAGGTTAGTCAAAAGTAATTCTTCATACGAAAAGGAGTGTCTCTTTGGGTTTGTCAAAAATATAATCGTAGTTGTGTTTTATCAGAAATGAGTGTTTATGCATCCTAGATTATTTTCTGGCCAAACCGATCAAACTGTGGGCTAGGGCCAAAGTGTTTTATTACCCCAAAGGGTTTTTAGGCCCAGTTCCCGTATCTGGTACTTAGACCTGACTGTTCGGGTTCTGCCCGTTTGGATTGGTCTGTGGATTCGACCCAACTGGTACTGTTAGCTTAATATTGACCCATATATATCTTCTAAGCCGACTGCTCTGACCCGATCCAGTGTTTATCGGGTTTCCAATTCAGTTTAGTGGGTCCGTTGGGCATACTTTGGTTCGTTAGGCTTGTTGAGCCGGTTACCAGGGCCCAGTTCATTGGGTTTAGTACACGCATGCATGCATGCGGGTCTTTCTTGATTCGTGACACAATCCGGTTTATAGATAATTTTTCAATTTAAAATAATGATCCAAATTGGTGTCTTGTGTTCTATTAATGTGTTCGAAAACATATTTTTATATGTTTGTTGGGCCGGTTGGCTCGTGTGATGTCCTTGACTCAATTCAAAATATATGAAATGGTTGGATAGTAAAGATTGTTTATAAACGAGTGTTTGATCAGGTTTTATTCATTTGTTACTAAAGAAATGATTGATGTCGTGTTTGTAATCGCATGCATGTGGGATTTATGGGTTTTATGGCTAGCTTACTTGGTTGCATGTGATCATAGAACCTACATATGTACATACTTACTACATGGTGCTAGTTTTAGTAGTCGTAGTGCATACATGATTTATTATGCTAAGGTGTTAAAGTGTGTGTGTGTGTGATTTGTCTATATCTCAACTGGTTTTGGAAAAATAGCAAACAATAAGTTGAAGAAATGAAAGGAAATGGGAAATGGTAAGACAAGGTTATACCTTTAGAGATGATTACATGTATTTGTTGGCCAAGGGATTGTTGTTGGGACATTGTTTCATTTCCTTGTGATACGAAGAGTGAGGCTAGTGTGACCAGAAGTAGTCGATGCTGGTGCACTGTGCCCTTCCTAGATGCGGCATTCATGGAGGTAGAGGGTCCCTAAGGGGTGTCATACGGTTGTGCGAGACAAGGCTAGGGAGGTGACAGTGGTTGAGAGATTATGGAGGGTGTTGTGTTGGATCACGTAAGGGGCTTGATGGTGGTGTTAGGTGATAAGCTAGTGGTGGTTAATTGATGGTAAGTTGATGATCCAAAGGCGAAAGGGAGAGGGAGAGATCGGGTGATTATGGTTTGCAATGAAGTTCGATGATGACGGAGTGGTGGTTATAAACTGGACTCGACTAAGATCCGAAAGAGAGAGAGATAGAGGGTTGTGGGAGTGTGTGAGATGTGACACTCACCCAATGGATGCATGAGCCCTTGCATGGATTTGGATTGGGTGGAAGGAGAATTTGAGAAGATTCTCAAGCTATCCCAATGCATTGGTCCATTTCAAATGCATGGGTTCCTATTAGTTGGTTTGAGTGGTGAGATTTGACATTCTAGTCCCTCATGTTTACTCACTTGTCAATTCGGTTTAAAGGAATTCAAGGGTGGATGGTTTGGGTTATGACCCGAATTGGGTCCACGAGAGTTAAAGGGAATAATAGGGCTTGGTTCCTAGGTCTATCTTGTTTATTAGTTTCAATCTGGCCCAACGTGTTTGGGCCTTAATGGTTGGTTAAGTTGCTATGGCCCACAAGAGTGTTGGAGTGGCTCTGTCACTTAAGTATAAGTGTTTAACCCAAATTTAGAGTTTAATGGGCCTTGGTGACCTGTAGGCACTAAATGGGCTTACTGGGCTTAGACGGCCGACGTATGGTAAATGTGCCAATCATACAGGCTTGGTGATCCCTTAACTACATATTATGCCTGGGTGGTCCATAAGTGTTTCATTGGGTTTACCGGATGCCCAATGGGTTTAAATGAGAACTAATTGGCTTGAGTATGTATATGGATGTGAAAGATAGGATTTACAAGATGATTCGGATAATTGGAATTGAAGGAGGCTGTGATACCAGATGGGTGACCATGCGTGTGAATGTATTTGGGTATATGTACTTATATGGATCAACCATTATTTTTATTTGTTATCGATTATGGTTCTTCCGTCCCTATAACAGACGGTGTAATTGTTAGTAAAATGGCGCGAAAAATTTACTGTGAAAATATATACTAGAATATGGGTGTTTATTGGTGTGAGTGTTACACACACCCATATCAAACAGTACATCAAAAGGAATAGAATTAACAAGAAAAATACATATCACTACTCCTGGATCCGCCATTTCTTCTTCCACGATCACCTGATAGGATCTTCCCCTCGCTCGGGAATTTCCACCTTCGCTCCACTTTAACCCGCCCTAGATTTAGGCTTGGGCATTCACTTTTCTTGTGGTCCGTTTTTCACATCCGAAGCATAATAGTGCGGGACTTGGACATTGAGATATCCCATGACTCAGTTTTCCACACCCATAACACTGCTTGGTCAACATAAAATATTCACCCGTATGCACTCTACCACAATGTGGACAATTAGACAATCCACTTCCTTTACTCTCATGTTTCTTTTGTGAATCAACTATCTTTTGTTTCTTATTTGGGGCAGAACTGCTTTCTGCACCTCTCTTTTCACCTATTTCCACCTGTTTCTTCATTTCGAGTTCTCTTTATCTAAAAACATTGATCAACTTCTCGAGGGTCTCACATTTAGAGACATTTATGAACTCTCTAAAAATTCACATGCAATATATTGTTGAACTAGTATGTTTTCTGCCTTTTCGTTTTTAACAGCTCTTTGCAAAAATTCACCCTATCCAAGAAGTAACCGCTTAATTCCCCAATCTATTGTCCATTCTTTCGGCAAAAATGCATGAGTTTGTCTTGTATCTCATCCACCTCAGCTTGGGGGCTATGGTAAGCTGCAAACGCTTCTTTGAATTCTACCCACTTCATGGCTTTTATGGCTGCCTTCCCCTTCCCCGCCCCCGTAAAATCCCACCAATCTTTGCATGCGACTGGAGTTTGTAGTTTTCCAAACAATTTCAAGAACGTCAATATTGAATATTCTTTGTCATTTGTAAGCATCAAAACATAAGGTTCCCATTTTTGGTGGTAGTGCTTTGAGTAATTTTTCCATCAACTCTTCATTTTCCTTCTTAATCTCAACATTATCCATTTCAGATTGAAGACGGCTATTGATGCATGAACCTTGTGTGGCCGTTACTGTTCGAATTGTCAAACAGACTGATTTATCATAAACATGAACTGAGGTCCGAAACCCAGCCGAACTCTAGGTTCGGAGTTGGCCGAACCTAGATGGCCAAACTCCAAGTTTGGAGGAAGCTCGAAGCAGGTTCGGAGGTTACCCAGTTCGGACAGAATGAAGAAGTATAAATAGATTCGTCTTTGTATTTCTTTGTAAGTTTTTTGTCCAGTGTCCGTGTGGCTGAGAGGGGAGGTTCTGTCCAACCTCCCCCAGAGCTTAAACGTTTGTATACTCCTTCGTTATGTAATCATTCGACACGAATCAATGACAAAACTTCCGTCTCATCCATAGAATCGATCCGTATACGGATTTTCAGTTGGTATCAGAGCTGTTGGCTCTTTCTATGGTCGAAATCTATCGTTTTTCTTCATTTTGAGACGTTAAACCTTCGGTTAGGGGTGATTGGAAGTGTATCTGTTTGGTTTTTAATCAATCGAGTCTTCCTGAGTCATGTTTTTACCTAACAGAAGCCTCTAGATGTCAAAATTCGATCAAATTCTGAGTCTGGTTCGATTTCAAAAATTTCCAATTCGAGTTCGGACAACGTTCGGCCGAAGAACAGATCTGAAAAATAACTGCTCCGAACTCTAGGTTCGGACGTCCGATGGTCAGGTTCAGAGGAGGGTCCGAAGGTCAGGTTCGGACTAGGTTCCGAAGGTTCAGTTTAGGAGAGGTTCGACGGATCAGGTTTGGAGGTAGTTCGGACAAGGTTCGGAGGTAGTTCAGACAAGGTTCGGACGAGCTCGGATGCATTTTTAATGAAGCAATTATGTTCAAGAAAAAAAAATTCGCGCTGACCTGGCAGATCGATCCCAGCCAGGGACTCTGCCCCTTGGACCCCGCCAGGGGCTGCCGCCCTTTGGACCCTGCTTCTCAGGGGCGCTGCCCCCGAACCCCCATTAGATGGGAATTTTATAGAAGCGAATCAGTTATCAAGTTTACCCTTGATTTGGTAGCTGTGGGGTGTTATGTTTGAAGAAAATCCAGATTCCGATACTTGTTACGAGTTAGTGATCGAATTTCAAGAAATGAGTTTGTGAGTAGTCATTGTTGTTCTTGATGATGGACAGAGATTCAAGAATACGTGTTTCTGATGATGGACAGAGATTCGGAGACATGGTTATGATTACTTGGGAACGTTTGTCAGAGATTATCTTTCTACACAAACTAAAGATTATGTGATATTAAAGATTCCGTTGCGGGCCACTTGAGTTTATCATTCCACTAAAAAGAAAGGATTTGTTCCTACGGGGTTGGAATCATAAGAAATTGAAGATTTGAATATGTCACTTGTTTAGGGGGAATTGGGGACCCTAAAAACTTTCAAAGCTTCATATTTGAAAAAGTGAATATTCAAAAGAAATTTGTTCAGGGATGGTGGTTTTTGATCTTCATGGAAAGGTGATATAGTCTGATGTTCGTGCGAACCGATATGTCAAAGTTTTCAATTATGGTTTGGAACTCTCTGTCATATGCCCGATACTTTCTTGAGTTGTCGAAAGACTTGGTCAGATTCCAGTCTGCAACGAGATATACGTTTACCGGAGTAATATATTGGGATGGATTTGATTCTGAGGGGGAATTTCCGTGATTCAAGATGCTGATCGTATCTGTTTTCATAAAGATCAGAATATGTTACAATTCGGTGAAGATTGAAGATTATTATCAAGATGCAGTGATGTTCGTGTGTCTTTACAATTTCCGGATACAACTTATGAAGTGAACCATTATCATACATACCGGTTCCAATTGGATGGTTGTGCTTGAAGCTACAGGGAGTTTTATTGGTTGTGGAGATTGTACAAGATTCGAACCGTTTCCTGCATACCTGATGATTCGGTCAAGGGGAGTTTGCTAAAGATAGAGACGTCTGCAGCAAGCTGATCGAAGATTGCTAGAAGATCAATGTCTGGATTCGACAGTAACGTCCAAGGGGGAATTTTTTGATGCATGAACCTTGTGTGGTCGTTACTGTTCGAATTGTCAAACAGACTGATTTGTCAGAAACATGAACTGAGGTCCGAAACCCAGCCGAACTCTAGGTTCGGAGTTGGCCGAACCTAGATGGCCAAACTCCAAGTTCGGAGGAAGCTCGGAGCAGGTTCGGAGGTTACCCAGTTCGGACACAATGAAGAAGTATAAATAGATTCGTCTTTGTATTTCTTTGTAAGTTTTTGTCCAGTGTTCGTGTGGTTGAGAGGGGAGGTTCTGTCCAACCTCCCCCAGAGCTTAAACGTTTGTATACTCCTTCGTTATGTAATCAATCGACACGAATCAATGACAAAACTTCCGTCTCATCCATAGAATCGATCCGTATACGGTTTTTCAACGGCAGAATCTAGAAATTAACTCTGGAACACCCTCACCATCAAAATGTTTGAAATTATCGAATTCTTTTCGCAGAACCTTCTTCTTGCTCATTTTATATTGATCATTTCCTTCACATATTTCCTTCAAGGTTGTCCACAAGTCATGAGAATGTTTGCACATTTTAAATTGATGTAACAATTCCTTCAGCAAAGCTTAAGTAAGAACTCTATAAGCTTTTTGTTCACGTGTGTAATCAGCTTTTTGAGAAAGATTCAGATTCCTTTGCATGATTGGAACATTATTTTTATCAACCAGATAGACATATGGAGCATCCATTGCAGTCCAAAGATCACAATCCGTAGTACCAACATACGCTTTGAATCTTTTTTTCCAGTTATGATAGTCTTCAAGCTTGAACAACGTAGGAACCTTTTAACTTGTTCCTATTTCATTATCTTAGTTCAGTAGTGTTTGCATCTGTGATTGAATCGCTGCAAAAGCTTGTAATTCCGACATTTCAAAAATTTTCAAATTCTGTTTATTCGAACTCAAAACGAACTGAAATAAGCTTGTCCGAACTCTGTCGAACAAGAGACGAACTCAAAAGTCAACCGAACTTCAAACGAACTGAGAACAAACTGAAAGCTTCCAAACCTCAACCGAATTGTGTCCGAACTAAAAGTCTTAACCGAACTTGTCCGAACTTTAGGCGAACTGACTAGTCACAAGTTTATCCCAATTATATCCGAACTATATCCGAACTGTATCCGAACTAGAGATTTTAACCGAACTTGACAAGTACAAAAACTTAAACGAACTAGTGGTTCGGAGCGGTTATTCAGCCGAACTCGTACTTCGGATGAAGGTTATCTCACAATCTCACGAACTCAGACAAACAAGAAGGAAAAATGGACGTTTTGCACACTGAAACGATCAACCGAACCAGAAGGACTTGAAAATGAACATTTTGATGTGAAAAAAAATACTTAGAACTGATCAGATTTTTGAAAATGCAAGTTTTTGAGACGAAAAGGTAGAAGAAAACTCCAAAAATGCTTCGTTTTCAATAAAATGACTCGGTATCGAGCTGAGCAACCAACCTAATGCTCTGATACCACTTGAAAGTGAGCGGGAAGTGGATCGTGCACAACTTAAGTCATTTAAATAATCAAACAAATAATAACGAGGTAAATAAAACTCAATCTTTCATATATCACTTGAACAAGGATTACAAAAGACTCAGAGTATAGTTTCGGAAAACACCTCAGAATACACACACTTAAGAAAATTCGTTATCAAAATCTAAAAACATTCTACTATATATAAGAAACTCGATCACCCGAACTGGACTCTGTCTGAACTGGCAGTTCGGGTGCCAGTTCGTCCAGGGTTTGGGTGTAGTTCGGCTAATTAGGTTCAGACTGGAACTTTTCTTCTGTAATCTTACGACTGATCTAGCATCTTGCCATTTTCATGTATCAACAAACTCCCCCTTGGAAAATGCTGGTCAGTCTCTACCAGTATTGAGCTATAGCCTCCATCCCAGTCCATGTCTTTTGGTTATTTCTCCCGGCATAGATATTAAACGCGAAGCATATCCGGATAACCCTTTGAAATTGCAAAGCCTTTTCCATAAAGTTAGGATGGAACAGAATCTGACTATGGTACAACTCATCTATGTCAGCCTTTGATAAGTTGATCAGCCACATGGAATCGAATATCTTGACAACTTGATTATCATCCTCCAACACTATCACCGCTTCACTAGTCTTTTCATTTTAGTACCACCACTTCAAGTTCTTAATGAAATCCAACTCCATCTTCATCAATGGAATCTTCTTTATCATAATTGGCTTTTTCTTGAAAGTTAGTACAATAAGCTTCTTACCAGTTCTCGGATGAATCTTTCTTGGATGCTCACTTCTCTTTTATCTTTGTGGCTTCAGGAATTGAAATCCTTTATCACACTCTTTTTCCACCATCTTTTTGAAGTGTAAACCCTTCCAATCATCTCCATAATTGCATAAAGGTTTTCTAGTCAGCTCACGAACATCCCATACTGGTAATGAACTGAAATCCAATGCACACTTGAAGTATTGGATACCTAACTGACGTTTGATTCCATAACACTTTAGATCTCCAGCATTCATCTAGCTCTGTTGGAACCCATTTTGGTTGTTGGCAACACAAACCGTTCACCGATTGAGTATTGTTGGTGAAGACCTCTTGATGCCTTAACTAGAATTGATACTTTGCTTTTGTAATAGACTTTGGGTTTGTACTTAGTAAAATTTTGATTCTGTTTTAGCGGACGCGAACTTCTTATCTTGTACTTAGCGGACTTGTTTTACTTTTAGCGTACTTGTTGATTTATCAATATACATGTCTTAGCGTACTTGTTGATTTATCAATATACATGTCTTAGCGTACTTGTTGATTTATCAATATACATGTCCTAGCAAACTTAATTTATTCCTAGCGGACTTGTTTACTTAGCATATTTGTTCATGATCTTAACGAACTTGTTTTGTTCTTAGCGAACTTAACATTGCTTAGCGAACTTGTTAGCATACTTGTTTGTGTTTAGCGAACTTGTTAGCGAACTTGTTATTGCTTAGCGAACTTGTTAGCAGACTTGTTTATGTTTAGCGAACTTGTTAGCGAACTTGTTATTGTTTAGCGGACTTGTTAGTGAACTTGCTAATTCCCAGCGAACTTGTTTAATGCTTAGCGAACTTGTCTGTCTGATGGAATATTCATTGATGAAACCTATGTAATGATTGTTGTGTCAAACATTCCTTTTGTCCTATGCTCTCTCTAGTAGTATAAATACAGTTGAGAAAACCCTATTTGGAATACGCCACTCCTGGATTATTCTACAGAGAGAGCATTTTTGTGTGTGTTCTTAGTGTAGTGTATGTGTTCTTGAGCTTTAGAAATCATTAATGGGTGAACATTGATGCAGATTCAACCGGAATCGACCATCACACATGATTTCCGCACTTGTGTGATGAATCATATGAGAAACTTGTGCTCAAATCTGGTCCTGACAAATAGTATCAGAGCCAACTTCTTCATTTTTTAGGTTTTTCTCAAAATGAAGAAAATCTCATATGAGTTGTCGATTTCAGTTGGTTTTGCTAGCTGTTTGAGTTGATTCTTGGTAGAAATCACTCAATGAACAGAATGCAATACTCAGATTTCTATAAATTTCATGCCATTTAGTCGATTTCTAGGGTTTAGCCAAGGATAGTTACGCCATTTTTACGGTTCTGTACTTGAGCAAATTTTTCAAATTCGTTCAAATGTTGATTCTTTGTTAAAATTGATGGATTGCGAGGTTATAGAACCTAAAACCGAATTGGTACGCATTATTTTCACTTAATAACATCAAGTATTGAAGATTTTAGAGGCCAAAAGTCACGATTTTGGTGTTCTTCACATAATCTTACTATTCCATCAAATTAGGTCATTTAGAATGGTTATTGGAGTTTGTGTTAGTTAAATCAAATGATCCTACATAAATTTCAAGACTATTTATGCCCTAAAACACAGATTTCATTAACTTTGATTTTTGAAGTGTAAATTTTCTCAAGAACAAGCTGTTCAAAATTTGGCTAAGTCTTTGACTTTTCAAATTTTTTGTAGAAATCTCACTTGCTAATGACTAAATATGCTTGTTATTGTTTGTGGATGTAGGATTTGTGTGAATTCAAGCGTTTACAAGCATTCGAGCATTTTGAACCTGCTGAAATCTGTCTGAACCGTTCATCAATTTAGCAAGTTTGAGCTAAGTTTTTGTGTTTCTCGCTACCAAAGGCTGAAGGCACCCAGTTTACTCCCGTCATGCAGGGTCACAACCGTCCACCAAAACTTACGGGCGCAAGTGACTTCGATGATTGGAAAGGAAAATTTGTGCTATTTCTGGAGTATGTAGACTATGATCTATTGACTTCAATCGTTGAAGGTCCGACTGTGTTTGAAATTGAAGAAGCTACTACTGTTGGTGCTACTATCACGGTTGCTGACCCTCCATCAACCAAGAAGAAGATGATTCCAAAACCCTTGGATAAGCTGAGTCCTGCTGAAAAAGCACAAAGGAAGATTGATATGCGTGCATTGGGTTGCATCAAGATGGCACTCAATGATAATCTGCTACATCAGTTTCGTGAAGCCACCTCAGGCCATGAGATATGGGTTGGTTTGGTGAAAAAGTATGAAGGCAATCCGGCTACCAAGGAGAGAGGACTTGAAAAGTTGAAGTTGGCTTTCAACACTTTCACTCACAGAACAGGAGAATCGTTTGAAACTCATGTCAACCGCTTCTGCAGAATCTTTACTGAAATGACTACCAAGAAAATTCGTCCTGATTCTGGAGATATCATCAGGAAGATCTTGCATTCTTTTCCTCAGGAATTTGCCTCCTATGTCACTTATCTGATTGAAAGTACTGACCTGACACAGGTTGACTATCTGGATATGATTGATAAGGTTTGAGACTATGAGATAAAAGCAATTGAACGAAGTGGTAAGTCACTCATGGGCAATGTGACTTCTAGGAGCTAATCTTCCTTTGCTCCTAATGCTGCTTTTGCTGCTTCTGTGTAAGGAATATTGCGCTTGGAAGATTTCTGGCTGAATGCCAATTTTGTATAGTTCCGGCTAAAGTTGAAGTTGAAGCGGAATTCTTACTTCAAGCGGAACTGGCAGTTCAAGCGGAAAGAAGCAGTTTTGTCCCTTAGAGAATATTCCTGGTGAACTCTATTATCCACCAGATAATGAGTTCAACCGGACTTTTCCTGAGATGTTTTTTCAGCAAGTCCAGGCCTGCAAAAGCTTCTCGTATGCTTGTATATCTGATTCAAGCCGCTCTCCTAAAGTAGTATGGTGGTGCAAACACGCAAGATATTCCAATTGTCGATGTTTATTCTTTTGTTAGTTTGTATTTGACTTTTTAGTTTACGGTCTAGATTAGATTGCATGAGATCAATGGCTGTCATTGATATCATCAGCATTATATATATATATATATATAGCTTAGTCAGCTCTAGTTTACACATCACGATTATCTTTGTTGTTATCAGTTCTTGAACAACTTGTAATAGTGTAGCTTCGAGTTAATGCAAATAGTGTCGAGTATTTGATACTTTGTTGTTACTATATCTCTACAAATCAAGCTTTTACATTATACACAAGAACTTAATATTGCTTGAGTAAAGTGAAATATAACTTTAATTCCGCAGGGTTATATTTGCGAGCAAAGGGCTTTGTTTTAGTTTAACTCTAACTATTAACGATCCTACAAGTGGTATCAGAGCTTTGGCTCTTACCTTGAAGACTTTCTGTGCTTCAAGGTTGATACTTTACTTGCTTACTTTACAAGCTTTGCTTTCTTATCTTTCTAAAAGTTTTCAAAATGAGTGATTTCAGTCTAAGTTGCCCAAATAGTTCTTCCAACAAACCACCAATGTTCACTCCTGATGACTTTGGTACCTGGAAACTCAGGATGGAAGGTTTTGTTAGGATTTTGGACCGTCGTATTTGGAAATCTTTCACTGAAGGTCCCTACTCACCCATGGTTTCATCTACTGATGATGCAGAAGTCAAAATACCTAAGCCACTAGATAAATATGTTGAATCTGACTATACTGCTCTCGAATTTGACCATAAGGCATATTGGACTCTACAGGCTGCACCTCCTAATTCCATTTTAAGTGGGTTCAAAGGATATAAAACTGCATTTGACCTGTGGAATGCCTTAAGTGAAATGTATGAAGGAACCAGTGAAGTTAAAGAAAACAAGAAAGATGTCTTAAAACAGAAGTATGAAAACTTTACTTTCAAATCTGGTGAAACAATGACAAACCAGTACTTAAGATTTGTTTCTTTGCTTGATGAACTCCAAAAAGTAGATGTAAAACTAGACCAGGTAGATTTTAACAGAAAGTTCTTACGTTCCCTACCTTCTGTGTGGACAGTTTACACAGTAAGCATCAGGGAATGCAAAAACTTGAAAAAGATGAGACTCAGTGAACTTGTTAGCGAACTTGTTATTGCTTAGTGAACTTGTTAGCAGACTTGTTTATGTTTAGCGAACTTGTTAGCGAACTTGTTATTGTTTAGCGGACTTGTTAGTGAACTTGCTAATTCCCAGCGAACTTGTTTAATGCTTAGCGAACTTGTCTGTCTGATGGAATATTCATTGCTGAAACCTATGTAATGATTGTTATGTTAAACATTCCTTTTGTCCTATGCTCTCTCTAGTAGTATAAATACAGTTGAGAAAACCCTATTTGGAATACGCCACTCCTGGATTATTCTACAGAGAGAGCATTTTTGTGTGTGTGTTCTTAGTGTAGTGTATGTGTTCTTGAGCTTTAGAAATCATTAATGGGTGAACATTGATGCAGATTCAACCGGAATCGACCATCACACATGATTTCCGCACTTGTGTGATGAATCATATGAGAAAC
Source organism: Deinandra increscens subsp. villosa (assembly GCA_039602395.1). NCBI lineage: Eukaryota > Viridiplantae > Streptophyta > Magnoliopsida > Asterales > Asteraceae > Deinandra > Deinandra increscens. The sequence continues at coordinate 24,853,389 of JBCNJP010000025.1, forward strand.
TTGTGCTCAAATCTGGTCCTGACAAATGGTATCAGAGCCAAGTTCTTCATTTTTTAGGTTTTTCTCAAAATGAAGAAAATCTCATATGAGTTGTCGATTTCAGTTGGTTTTGCTAGCTGTTTGAGTTGATTCTTGGTAGAAATCACTCAATGAACAGAATGCAATACTCAGATTTCTATAAATTTCATGCCATTTAGTCGATTTCTAGGGTTTAGCCAAGGATAGTTACGCCATTTTTACGGTTCTGTACTTGAGCAAATTTTTCAAATTCGTTAAAATGTTGATTCTTTGTTAAAATTGATGGATTGCAAGGTTATAGAACCTAAAACCGAATTGGTACGCATTATTTTCACTTAATAACATCAAGTATTGAAGATTTTAGAGGCCAAAAGTCACGATTTTGGTGTTCTTCACATAATCTTACTATTCCATCAAATTAGGTCATTTAGAATGGTTATTGGAGTTTGTGTTAGTTAAATCAAATGATCCTACATAAATTTCAAGACTATTGATGCCCTAAAACACAGATTTCATTAACTTTGATTTTTGAAGTGTAAATTTGCTCAAGAACAAGCTGTTCAAAATTTGGCTAAGTCTTTGACTTTTCAAATTTTTTTGTAGAAATCTCACTTGCTAATGACTAAATATGCTTGTTATTGTTTGTGTATGTAGGATTTGTGTGAATTCAAGCGTTTACAAGCATTCGAGCATTTTGAACCTGCTGAAATCTGTCTGAACCGTTCATCAATTTAGCAAGTTTGAGCTAAGTTTTTGTGTTTCTCGCTACCAAAGGCTGAAGGCACCCAGTTTACTCCCGTCATGCAGGGTCACAACCGTCCACCAAAACTTATGGGCGCAAGTGACTTCGATGATTGGAAAGGAAAATTTGTGCTATTTCTGGAGTATGTAGACTATGATCTATTGACTTCAATCGTTGAAGGTCCGACTGTGTTTGAAATTGAAGAAGCTACTACTGTTGGTGCTACTATCACGGTTGCTGACCCTCCATCAACCAAGAAGAAGATGATTCCAAAACCCTTGGATAAGCTAAGTCCTGCTGAAAAAGCACAAAGGAAGATTGATATGCGTGCATTGGGTTGCATCAAGATGGCACTCAATGATAATCTGCTACATCAGTTTCGTGAAGCCACCTCAGGCCATGAGATATGGGTTGGTTTGGTGAAAAAGTATGAAGGCAATCCGGCTACCAAGGAGAGAAGACTTGAAAAGTTGAAGTTGGCTTTCAACACTTTCACTCACAGAACAGGAGAATCGTTTGAAACTCATGTCAACCGCTTCTGCAGAATCTTTACTGAAGTGACTACCAAGAAAATTCGTCCTGATTCTGGAGATATCATCAGGAAGATCTTGCATTCTTTTCCTCAGGAATTTGCCTCCTATGTCACTTATCTGATTGAAAGTACTGACCTGACACAGGTTGACTATCTGGATATGATTGATAAGGTTTGAGACTATGAGATAAAAGCAATTGAACGAAGTGGTAAGTCACTCATGGGCAATGTGACTTCTAAGAGCTAATCTTCCTTAGCTCCTAATGCTGCTTTTGCTGCTTCTGTGTAAGGAATATTGCGCTTGGAAGATTTCTGGCTGAATGCCAATTTTGTAAAGTTCCGGCTAAAGTTGAAGTTGAAGCGGAATTCTTACTTCAAGCGGGACTGGCAGTTCAAGCGGAAAGAAGCAGTTTTGTCCCTTAGCGAATATTCCTGGTGAACTCTATTATCCACCAGATAATGAGTTCAACCGGACTTTTCCTGAGATGTCTTTTCAGCAAGTCCAGGACTGCAAAAGCTTCTCGTATGCTTATATATCTGATTCAAGCCGCTCTCCTAAAGTAGTATGGTGGTGCAAACACGCAAGATATTCCAATTGTCGATGTTTATTCTTTTGTTAGTTTGTATTTGACTTTTTAGTTTACGGTCTAGATTAGATTGCATGAGATCAATGGTTGTCATTGATATTATCAGCATTATATATATATAGCTTAGTCAGCTCTAGTTTACACATCACGATTATCTTTGTTGTTATCAGTTCTTGAACAACTTGTAATAGTGTAGCTTCGAGTTAATGCAAATAGTGTCGAGTATTTGATACTTTGTTGTTACTATATCTCTGCAAATCAAGCTTTTACATTATATACAAGAACTTAATATTGCTTGAGTAAAGTGAAATATAACTTTAATTCCGCAGGGTTATATTTGCGAGCAAAGGGCTTTGTTTTAGTTTAACTCTAACTATTAACGATCCTACAAGTGGTATCAGAGCTTTGGCTCTTACCTTGAAGACTTTCTGTGCTTCAAGGTTGATACTTTACTTGCTTACTTTACAAGCTTTGCTTTCTTATCTTTCTAAAAGTTTTCAAAATGAGTGATTTCAGTCTAAGTTGCCCAAATAGTTCTTCCAACAAACCACCAATGTTCACTCCTGATGACTTTGGTACCTGGAAACTCAGGATGGAAGGTTTTGTTAGGATTTTGGACCGTCGTATTTGGAAATCTTTCACTGAAGGTCCCTACTCACCCATGGTTTCATCTACTGATGATGCAGAAGTCAAAATACCTAAGCCACTAGATAAATATGTTGAATCTGACTATACTGCTCTCGAATTTGACCATAAGGCATATTGGACTCTACAGGCTGCACCTCCTAATTCCATTTTAAGTGGGTTCAAAGGATATAAAACTGCATTTGACCTGTGGAATGCCTTAAGTGAAATGTATGAAGGAACCAGTGAAGTTAAAGAAAACAAGAAAGATGTCTTAAAACAGAAGTATGAAAACTTTACTTTCAAATCTGGTGAAACAATGACAAACCAGTACTTAAGATTTGTTTCTTTGCTTGATGAACTCCAAAAAGTAGATGTAAAACTAGACCAGGTAGATTTTAACAGAAAGTTCTTACGTTCCCTACCTTCTGTGTGGACAGTTTACACAGTAAGCATCAGGGAATGCAAAAACTTGAAAAAGATGAGACTCAGTGAACTTCATGGCATACTCAATGCCTATGAAATGGAACTAGATCTTAAACAAAACTCATCTTCTGAGTCAACTCAGTTGTTTTCATCTTCACTAGTAACTACTGATTTTAACAATCAAAGGTCTTCAAACTCATCATCATATCAGTCACCTATTGTCAGTTTCCCTGAGACACCAAGGTGTCAAGAAAGTTTTTCAAACGTGTTTTAAAACTCTCACAATGCTCATGTAGCAACTGACTCATACCAAGGCTTCATACCTGAAGAACTTGAGTGCATAGGTGCTGATGATTTGGAGGAAATGGACATTATGACTCAACTTGCTATGGTTTCTGTCAGAGCTCAAAGGTTCTACAAAAGAACTGGTAGAACCTACAAGGGAGCAAAAAGTGCTCACATAGGCCTTGACAAAAGCAAGGTGAAATGGTACAACTGTCACCAACTTGGTCACTTTGCAAGGGAGTGCCCTCAACCAAGAAGAGAAGGACAGAATCAGAGTCATGTCCAAGGGAAAAATCATGGAGTAAGCAATTCAAACAACAACAACTCTGGAAACAACTCAGGTTCCAACCCCACCCCACCAAAACCAACCGGAAGTCAAAACCACCAAAATGTGGTAGTTGCTGTTGGAAATCAAACCTCATGTGTTGAATGGGAAGATTTCGTTGCTGAGTTTGATCCTATCAACCATGCTTTGATGGCTAAACAAGACTCCACCTCAGATCAGGTAAACTCTATCCCTGAGAAAGTCCTCGAAATTTATGCAGCCCTGCCTGCATAGAACAAGTGGCAAAGTACCGAAATCACAACACTGACTTGATTGATAAGTTTCAAACCTAAATGAGTTAAAAGAATGTTTTAAGAAAACTGAATCTTCATATATTTCAAAAATTGAAAATTTAACCAAAGAGTATGAACAGTTGAAACAAACCAACTCAGTGCTTGAAACTCAGCTTGATGACTTGCTCTCAAAGCTTGAGAAGTCAAGAAACGAAACCAAAGATGCTAAGGCTGAGGTTGATGTTCTTGAGATCAAACTGAAAGATGCTTTGTTTACTTGTGATAAATTCCAAGCAGCAAACAAAAAGGCTGAGAAACTGTGGATGGGAGGGATGTATGGTAAAGCAGGTGTTGGATATAACTATGTTGAACCACCAATTGAATACTCACCTCTAATCAAACAAATTGATGCTTTAAAATCTGAATGCAAAGTTAGTCTCACAGTTGATGACATTTCATCACAGTCATGTTCTGAAAACACTGTTGAGTCTAAGAAAACTGAAGTCACTGTTGCAAGCTCATCTGCTTCAGTTGACCAATCAAACATTTTGAAACCATCAAGCTGTTCCTCCACCAACTGTTTATGAACCTAAGGATTCAAAAGTTGGAGGAAAGCAACCTGAGCAACCAAAGGGAAGTCAAACTCAAAGGCTTGGTCAACTAAATTTCAACCAAGTAACCAAACTTGAGTCTCCCAGAAAGTTTGAACCCAAAGTTGTTGAATGTATGTGCTGTGGTGAACAAGGTCACCTAGCTGTTGTTTGCCAGTTTAATCCAATGAGTAAAGTTAAACCATTTTTGATACCAAAACCTGTCTTAAAACCAAAGGCTGACTTTCAAAAGAAAATCACAGGAAGAATTTCACCTGTAAAAAACCACACTTTGAAGTATTTTGGATCTGATTCCAACAGGGTCTTAATTGGTAATGACAGAAATGGAAGTTTCTCTGTTTTAAAGCAAAATCGTTTTCCGGCTGAAGTTCAGGCTGAACATTTTTCCACTCGAACTCATGTTCAACCGGAAAACAAAACTCAACCCAGATCAGCTACTGCTCCAAAGCAGAGACCACATGTACATTTTACTGATGGGTTTGAGCATTTTGAAGCTCAATGAAGAAGAAATCCTTCTAGAGGAAAGATTACCTCTAGAGAAAACTTTTCAAGAAACAGCAAATCTAACCAATCTGAAAAATTCTTTGCTAAAAGTTAAAGTGGAAATCACTGTGTTCCACTTCAGGGAGGAGAGTTCAAATCAAAATCAACACTTTCCACAAAGATTTTCAAAATCACCTGAGAGAACTAAGTTGGTCAACCAAGAAAATGAAAAATTTAAGAAATTAACCAACAAGCAAAGGACGTTTAAAGAATACAGGAATAGAAAAATTGCTGAGAGAAAGAATACCAAAGGTGAAAGGTCTAGTCAAACAAGTACTCAATATGAGAACTTCAGTCTTGATAATGATGATCTACTCAATGAAACTCCAGTTTTAAATACTTTAGTACTCAAGGAGTATAAGTAGAATGATGCTTATGACAGACCCAAGACCACTCAGGCTTGGGTCCCCTATAGAAATTAATCAATTCAGATATGTGCAGGTGCAGAATAAAGGCCAAAATAGCCTATGGGTAGTTGACAGTGGATGCACTTGCCACATGACAGGGAATAAGCATATTCTGGAAAACACAAAAAGAATCAATGGAGGACCAGTTGCCTTTGGAAGCACAAAAGGCCATATCACAGCACAAGGTGATGTGACAAATGGACTGGTAAAATTTGACAGAGTCAATTTTGTTGATACATTAAATTTCAACCTGCTTATTGTCTCACAAATGTGTGACAAAAACTTGAATTTAATGTTTAATGAGAAAGAGGCCATAGTCCTCAAACCTGGTGTCAAATTTCCTGATGAACTAATAATGCTTAAGGCACCCAGGAGAGATGGAGTATACATTTTGGATATGTAAGTTGCTACACCCTCATGTGGCACTGCTTGCTTTGTATCCAAAGCCTTAGTTGATGAAGCTGATCTGTGGCATAGAAGGTTAGGTCATGTGAACTACAGAAACATGAACAGAAATGTGAATCTTGGCTTGGTTAAGGGTCTTCCTAACAAGCATTTTGCATGTTCTGAAAACTGTGTGCCATGTCTCAAGGGCAAGCAACACAGAACCTCCTTTAAGCCAAAAGTTGAGTCTTCTATTTCAAAAGCTCTATAACTTTTACACATGGATTTATTTGGTCCAACTAGAGTAATGAGTTTAGGAAAAAGATCATACTGTTTTGTGATAATTGATGATTATTCAAGATATACTTGGGTTTTCTTTCTCAAAACAAAAGATGAAACTGCTGAATTGCTGAAAACTCTTGTAATTAATTTAGAAAATCAATCAAATATCAAGGTCAAAACAATCAGATGTGACAATGGCACAGAATTCAAAAATCATGTTCTGAATTCATTTTGTGAGGAGAAGGGAATTGTGAGACAATTTAGTGCTCCTAGAACTCTACAGCAAAACGGTGTTGCTAAAAGGAGAAATAGGACATTGATTGAAGCTGTTAGATCCATGTTAGCAGACTCCAAGCTCCCTGTGATATTTTGGGCAGAAGTAGTAAACACTGCCTGTTATGTCCAAAATAGGATCTTAATTGTCAAGGGAAAGAATAAAACACCTTATGAGCTTTGGAGAAAAAGGAAGCCAAATATCTACTTCTTTAAGCCATTTGTTGTCTTGTCACTATCTTAATAACCAATGAATCTTTGCCCAAATTTGTTGAAAAGGCAAATGAAGGTTATTTTGTTGGATACTCTGGTGTGTCAAAAGCATACAGAGTATACAACAAGAGAACTAAGATTGTTGAGGAAACCATAAATGTATCCTTCAATGAAAAATCTCCCAACAATTTTAAGTCTCAGCCTAGTTGGTTATTTAATATTGATGCACTAACTACTGCTTTCAACATAATTGTTGATAAGCCTGTAAGCTTTTTAGTGCAGGAACAAAATTCTCATAGGTCTGCTGATGAGCATTGGAAGAGTAATCAAACTGCAAATGAGAAGCCAATCTTTTTCTCTTCCATGAGTTCTCAACCTATCTTCCCAAGAAATGACAAGAAACTGACTGAAATAATTCAAATTTAAGAAGAAATTGTTCCGGTCGAAGTTCAGGCTGAACCAGTTTCTCCGGTTCAAGTTCAACCGGAAAACTCAATTTCAGAATCTGAAGAGAATACTGAATCAGGGTCAAATGAAGCTGAACATTCAAATGATGGCACATCAAATGAGCTTAGTTTAGAGCATTTGACCTACAATTCAGACAATAATTCTCATGAATCAGTTGGAGTCTCAGATCCTGTATCACAATTTGAAACTGTTGAGTTTGATCACAGACTTCATTAGCTCAACATACCCTCAATTGGAAGAAGCCATGAATTTCCTATGTTTCTTGATAGAAGAATCAACAGAGATCATCCAGCAGGAAATATTATTGGAGAAGCTTCAGCTCCTGTGTTGACAAGAAGTAGATCTGCAAATGCAAACATTTGTTTGCATGCTGCATTTTTGTCTAAAGAAGTACCCAAGAAGGTAGCAGATGCCTTGGAAGACAACAGCTGGGTAGAGGCAATGCAGGAAGAACTATTTCAAATCAACAAGCAAAAGGTTTGGGAATTGGTAGATCTGCCTGATGGAGCAGAACCAATTGGAACAAAGTGGGTTTTCAGAAACAAGAAAGATGATAGGGGAATAGTCATAAAGAACAAAGCAAGATTGGTTGTGCAAGGCTATGTACAGGAAGAAGGCATTGATTACGATGAAGTATTTGCACCAGTAGCCATGTTAGAAGCAATCAGAATCTTCTTAGCCTATGCTGCATTCAAAGACTTCCAAGTGTTTCAAATGGATGTCAAAAGTGCTTTCCTGTATGGCCTCCTGGAACAAGAAGTATATGTCAACCAACCTCCTGGTTTTGAAGACCCTCACCATCCTAACAAGGTGTGCAAGCTAATCAAAGCTTTGTATGGTCTCAAACAAGCACCTAGAAACTGGTATGAAACTCTTTCTAATTACCTTCTAGAGAATGGCTACAGGAGAGGGGCTATTGACAAAACACTTTTTGTTAAAACTGTTGGTAATGATATGTTGATGGTACAAATTTATGTTGATGATATTATTTTTGGTTCCTCTAATATTGTCTTGTGCAAGGAGTTTGAAACTTTGATGCAGTCTAAATTTGAAATGAGCTCCATGGGAGAATTAACATCTTCTTAGGGCTGCAAGTGAAGCAAACTGTAGATGGCATCTTTCTGAACCAATCAAAGTACATCCAAGACATGCTGAAGAGATTTGACATGCTAACTTGCTCAAGTGTCAAAACTCCCACAAGTTAACCAATGACTTAAGTTGCAAGCCAGTGGATGTGCACTTGTACAGAGCTATGATAGGCTCTCTGATGTATCTCACTGCTAGCAGACCTGATATCATGTTCAGTGTTTGCTTATGTGAGAGATATCAGTCCTCACCAAAGGAGTCACATATGCTAGCTGTTAAGAGGATCTTCAAGTATCTGAAGGGGCAACCAAAACTGGGTTTGTGGTGGATGTCAATTCCTAGGAGAAAGACTTGTCTCTTGGCAATGCAAGAAGCAAACTTGTGTTTCCACCTCAACTGCAGAAGCTGAGTATATTGCCGCTTCAAGTTGTTGTAGCCAAGTCCTTTGGATCCAAAATCAAATACTCGACTATGGGATCACATTCATGGAAACTCCCATTCTTACAGATAACAACAGTGCCATTTCAATTATCAACAATCCAGTGAAGCACTCCAAAACCAAACACATTGACATAAGGTATCATTTTATTAGAGATTGTGCATAAAAGCATTTAATCAAACTATTCAAAGTTCACATTGATCATCAATTGGCAGATCTCTTTACAAAAGCCTTTGATGAGGCAAGATTCTTCTACCTCATCACAGCCATTGGGATGATGAACTTTGAATAAGACTTTTCATAATTTTAATAAAAGAGAGGCATGTGCTCAAGAGCCCGTCTCTTGATACAAAAAGAAAAAGAAAATTAGTGTTAATTAGACAACATTTCAGTTCATAGTCAATAACTGCTGTTAAAAGTATGGATAATTAACACAAATTTTCGAAAATCATGTGTTTTGGATTTCCAGTTCAAGTTCAGGTACAATCTGAGAAAACAACTTTTGAAATTCACCGGGTGAACTTCAACTGGAAAAATGCTTTAAATATGATGTGGAAAACTATTTTGAAAACAATTCTTTCAAGCGAAAAGTCTGTCCGCTTGATGTTCAGACGGAAGAATTTTAGTTTTTAAAATAAAGGAGAAAATGGCTTCCGCCTGAACTTCCAGGTCGACAAAGTCAAAGTCTCATTTAATTACCTGGAAGGCACAATTTTCTAAGCGGATATACATTTATTTACCCATTAAGTTTTTAACTGTTTAAAATCCGAGGTTTCAGTAAATTTACTTTTGGATAAAGACATGCTTTAACCTGTTGTACCGTATAACCCATAAAGCATCTGTCCCATCAGTTACTAAACCGTCTGTTTCAATTCTCTCTCCTCCACGTCATCACCGAAAAAGGTAAAAAGCCCTAATTTACCGCCAGTTTCCCCATTTCTCTCAACCCCACTCAGAAATTACTCCGAAATTTCTCTCAACCCCTCTCCGATAAACTTTCCGATTAACCGTCAATACTCTCCAAACTTGCATCAACAATGGCTCCCAAAGCAAAGGCGAGTGGCAAGAAGCCAATCGGTGATTCCAAGTTCCCTGTAGAGCATAATCTGGTGGCATACCTAGAACCACCAAGCAAAACTGATATATACAACGGCATGATAGACTTCATCAAAAGATCTCATCTTCATCATGCGCTCACTGTTGAAGCCGAAATTTTCGAAGAAGTGATGGAAGACTTTTGGTTTCATGCTAGGGTTACCGAAGGAGAAAATGGTAGTGACAAAATTGTGTCAACTGTTCAGGGGAAAGAAGTGGAAATGGATGAAGCAAAGGTGCGGAAATTGTTGAAGTTAAGGGACGAAGGTAGATACGAAGTGGTCAATCACAAGAAATATCTCCGTCTGTTCAGAGATCTTGGATATGGTGGTTCCCTGAAGAGCAAAACCATCAAGAAGGGGCAGTTACCATACAAATGGAGGTTTTTGGCTCACACAATTTTGGTGTGCCTATCTCCAAAGAAGGGTAGATTCGACGAACTGGCCAGTGAACAGGCCTCCGCCTTCTATGCTGTGGTAAAAAGTGAAAACTTTAATTTTTCTAAACTCATTTTTCAAGCCCTAAAATCAAATGTCCAACCTGAATACATCTACCTGTACCCCAGATTTTTAACTTACATTCTCAAAGAAGAGTACCCCCAAATTGTTTGGCTTGGTACAATTTTGCACCAAAAACTTCTTAATGAGAAAACTTTTTCAAACCTTGCTTTAAACAAGTCTGCATTTCTTGGAAGGGACACTGACTATCCCTTACCAATTCCAAGGCAGTTTCCAGATGAACTTGCTACTGCAGAGGTTCAACTGGAAACTGTAGCAGCAACTGAGCCCCAAGCTCAAGATGACAGAGCTGTAAACTCAACAGCCTCTGATCCCACATCTGTCCCAGCTTCCTCTACTATCAAAACCTTTCAATCCAAAAAGAGGAAAGCTTCCACAAACACTACTACTACCACCTCCTCATCCAACTCACCTCCTGTCATTTTCAAAAGACAGAGAAATGTGGTCACTGAGTCTCCTCCACCTAGTACCACCAACCAACCCGAAGCTTCTAACCCCGTCCAAGGAAAAAAGCCTAAACGGAAACTGGTCAAAGTGGGATTTTCTCTTAGGGACGAACCCTCAATTGAGGGGGAGTCATTAGAAGCAGATGTACCTTCCCCATTTGAACATTTTTCACCCCTACAACCCTTGTCACCTAGGAGTGACAGTGCTCTCAATCTTGGCCTAGATGAAGGTGTTATTAACTCACCTACCTCATTACATGAGAACATCCTGATAGGCCAGGACCCTGTAGCACTGTACCCACACTCCTCACCGGAGGTGAATCTCAGGAGTCAGGAAGAGATTCATGCAAAACGGGCTGCTGCTGCCCAAGGATCCCCACTGGATCTTGGTGTCAGCAGTAACATCAATAAGACCCAATTTGCGGCAATCTTCTCTGAATCAGCACCTGGAAGTCGTTTATTGGAACCAAGGGTTGCTAAAACAGATGAAGAGAATCCCAGGTGCCAAGAAGCCGTGGGTACCAATGCTGATCAATCTAGGATTGATAGTTTGGTTTTGTCCAAGGATGCTAGAAAAAAGCCAGTTGAGGACAGTTATACACTACGTGAATTGACGAAATTGTACCTTTCACTCCAAGCACAGGTTGATACTTTGAATGCAACTGTTGCTCATTTGGTGCAGGCTGATCCCACTCATACTGAAGCGGGTCCTTCAAACCCTGTCAGAGAAGCTGATGAAGCTGTTATTGCTGATGAAGCTGATACTGTCAAATTGGGGAGAAGATGCCCTCAAGGCCTGTTATTTCAGAGATTGAAGAAGTGGAAAGGATACCGGCTGAAGTTAGAGCCACAGCCTGTGAAATAATTGGTGTCAACCCCTTCTCTGTTGAAGAAAGTTGGGTGAACATGAAATGCAGTCAACTGATTGCTATTTCTCCTTTTGAGGACCCCAACCTCACTGATCTTGTACAGTCATCTATGCTGATTGCTAGTGCTCTCCCTGAGCATATCAACATGATCACGACACTCCTCAAAAATGCCATTTTTCCGGCTGAAAGAGCCAGTGATCAAGTGGTAGGAAATATTGCCTCCACCAGCAAGGCAGCATTTGATATTGAAGAGAGCACTGCAATAGTTGCAGTTGCTACATTGACTGAAGGAGGAGACGAAACTTAATAGGTGAAGAAGAAGGCACAGAAGTGCTAGAGATTGCTGACAAAGAACCTGAAGTCACCCAACCTCCGGTGGCATAGAAGGTCAAATTCTTGTTCAAGCGGAAGTTCAACCGGAACTTCAACCGGAACTTCAAGTGGTTGTTGAGCTGAGTTTTCAACCGGAAATTCAACCGGAAGAGCAAGGAAGTGAAGGAGCAGAGGATATAGCAGCAACTTTGATAGCTTTAAGGAGCACTGAGCCAATTCAAACTGAAGAACCTATTCAAGCTGACATTGCTAAATTTATTCAACAGGTAACTCAAACTCCTGAAGCTGAGGCTATAGTGAAGATGGTAGAAGATTCCAAAAGGGCAGCAGAGGATGAGAGGCTTGCCAAAGAACTACAAGAGGAATATGATCTGTATCTGCAAAACAGTGTGTTTGAAAACTTACTTGAAGAGGCAAAGACTAGGTCTTTCAACTGCAGATTAAAGGATTATGATCTGGAAGCAGTGACTGAAGCTGATAGGCAGAAGTTGATTTCGATTGCTTCTCAATTGCCTACCAGGTTGACAAAGAATGATGAGAATTACATCCTACTGAAAAAGATACAAAGGGCACTTGTGGTCAGAAATTTGAAGACAGAGGAAGAGGTAGCTCAGATGCAAGTTAGGGGACTTTGCAGCTTGATAGATTCAATTTTTCATGAGCTTAAAGGAAAATTGCTGCTGTCAATCCTAATTTGGTGATGCCCTCACCATCAGAGCTCATCTCAGGTACAACAACTGTAAATGTTAAACCTGAATTTTCTGACATTGCAGATGTACAACCTCCACCTTCTTTCACCTATAACCCAAACCCTATGCCCACAACAATTCCATCTATCTTACAGTCACTTGCCATCACACCCTACAAACCTCCCTCCATCTCCAAGAAAGTTGCCACCAAACTTGCCAATCCCAAGTACAGAACAGATAATTTTACTCCCATTGCTCCCCTCAAGAAAAAACCTCCACCTACCATGGATTTCTCTGATATCTTCCCTCCTACTCCACCTTCAAGCCCTACACCAGAAGCTAATAGACCACCAACACAAACTTCTCTACCTCCACTCACCTTCAAAGAACCTTCTGCCACCACCATCAAACCTACTGAAGTTCAACCCAGTCTTTCCTCTCAATCCTCAAAGGGCAAAGCTCCAAAAGAAATAGAATCAACTGATGATTCTAATGAGGAAAACAAAATGAGAAAAAGAAGACTGCTGCATCACAAAAGAAAGAGAGAATAAAGGCCAAGGAAGAAAGGCCCACCTAGGCAAAACAAAATTGTTGGGTGGACAGTTAATGAAGACACTTTTGACTTCAAATTCCAGTGCTTGACATCTTGCCACCAGAATGCTTGACATCTCCCAACTATCGGATATCTATGCTAAATTGCAAGGGATAATGAGTTTGTCCAGAGCTGAGCTCCTGCTGAGAATGAGCATAGAACCAAAAGTGCTCGAGCATAGATTGTTCTCTGAAACTCAGGTTGATGAAGATACTGAAGAAAAGACAACCAGTCCGATAAAATTTGTGATTTGGGAAGAAGAAGAAAAACTCTTCTATGTACACAGGGCATATAGCAGTTTCACAACCCATGAAGCAATTAATGTTCAAGATCAGTGGAATGAACAAGATTGGGAAGCTCTGCAACATGTTAATATCACCATGACCAGCATGAGTGTTCTCTCAAAAGATGTGAATGCAGGGGTTAAGTTCTTTGATAAGTAGGTCAAGGAGAAGAAAATTTTTGGGTACAAGTCAGTTTTTGAAGATAAACATTGAAGTTGAAGAATAATTTGACAGCATCAGCTTAGGGGGAGATTGTAAGGAATATTGCGCTTGGAAGATTTCCGGCTGAATGCCAATTTTGTATAGTTCCGGCTGAAGTTGAAGTTGAAGGGGAATTCTTACTTCAAGCGGAACTGGCAGTTCAAGCGGAAAGAAGCAGTTTGTCCCTTAGCGAATATTCCAGGTGAACTCTATTATCCACCAGATAATTAGTTCAACTGGACTTTTCCTGAGATGTCTTTTCAGCAAGTCCAATCCACCAGATCTGATTCAAGTCGCTCTCCTAAGGTAGTATGGTGTTGCAAACACGCAAGATATTCCAATTGTCGATGTTTATTCTTTTGGTAGTTTTTATTTGACTTTTTAGTTTACGGTCTAGATTAGATCGCATGAGATCATTGGCTGTCATTGATCTCATCAGCACTATATATAGCTTAGTTAGCTCTAGTTTACACATCACGATTATCTTTGTTGTTATCATTTCTTGAACAACTTTTAATAGTGTAGCTTCGAGTTAATGCAAATAGTGCCGAGTATTTGATACTTTTTTGTTACTATATCTCTGCAAATCAAGCTTTTACATTATACACAAGAACTTAATATTGCTTGAGTAAAGTGAAATATAACTTTAATTCCGCGGGGTTATATTTGCGAGTAAAGGGCTTTGTTTTAGTTTAACTCTAACTATTAATGATCCTACATTCTGCTTGTGAGGAGAATTATCAGTTTTCCAATTCTTCTGGCTAAACACTGCTTGCAATTGCTCCATCACATGCAACTCATCATACTTACAATGTAACATTTGTTCAACAACAACCTTCTGGGTACTTGGTTCAACAGTCAGCACCAATTTCAACCAACAACACCAGCTTGGATCAAGACTTGTGTAATGCTTTCCTGGCCTGCATGAACTCTCAAATGTCAGGAAACATTGAGAGCATGACTGTTTGTTAAGAAGATCTTGACCAAATATCTGCCGATGATCTGGAAGAGATTGATATTAAATGGCAGATGGGTATGATTACTGCAAGAACAAGAAAATTCTTCAAAAAGACTAGGAGGAAGCTGTTTCAACCTCCTTTAAACGCCAACATTGGGTTTGATAAGTCCAATGATCAATGCTACAACTGCCAGGAGCTCGGACAGTTCGCGCGTGAATGTCAAAAACCACGAACGTGGAATATTCCTGTAAGCTCGGGTGGAGGAAATCAAGCTTTTCAGAAACAAGCTTGCAACGTAAACCGGTCTTATCAGAAGCAAGGCAGCTCATCCTATCAAAACCCACAAAATGGAAATTCAAATGTCTCTCATCCTGGATTGTCAAGTTCATAATCTGCTCACAGAAATGACAACTCTAGCAAGGCATTGGTCTCACTAGAAGGTGGTAACTACAACTGGACGTCTTCTTCAACATCACAACCTTAAATCCAGTCAGATTATGCACTATTAGTCAATTCAGATGGAGAAGAGATTAACGAGTCTGTCAAATTTGACCCTCTGTTTCCTATGGATTTCTGTCTGATGGCAGGAGTTGATGAGATCCTTGAAGAAATCTTTTCCTCTGTCGGAAACGCTACTGCTGTGAGTTCGTTTGAGGTTGAAACAGAAGCTAGCAAGCGTCTTCTTGAACTGCAGAAAGGAACAATTCCAGACGAGGTAAAATCATCTCTATGTTCTGAAAAATGTCTTGAAGCTGTCGCTCGCTACTGCACATACAACATTGAGTTGCATGGTAGGGCGGTAGAGAGCAAGAGCCAAGTTGAACTTCTTCAAGCAAATGAACAAAATTTTCTGGTCAAAATTAATTCACTTCAGGATGATACTAAATTCATGAAGCACACTGAATCAAACTTAAAAATCCAAATTCCTGATCTTTTTAAATAAATTGACTTTTCTAAGAAACAGCTATGCTGAAGCTCGAGAAACAATCGGTTTGATGATATTGAATCCTGGAACTTTGGGAAGTGCGGTTGCAAAGGACATAATGTCGCATCTTAGATCTGGTTTAGGTCTTACTCGGGAGATACTGGAAAATGCTGCCGAACATCCTCTAAATCATAATTATCTCTGTGTCCCCGAATTGACCAAAATCAATCCAAAGAGCCACATTAAGTTCATTGACCCCAGTTTGATTCTGAGTGCCTCTGAAATCAAATCGTAGGATGACTAATTGGCTAACGCCGAAACTGGTTCGGGCCTTCCACCGATTGATGAAACACTTAAATTCGGTGATTTTGATGCAATTTCTTTAAATTCTGTTAACACCAGTATCTCAGAAGCATATGTGCAAAAGGCTGTTGAAACCGAGTTTCTCAATTTGTGTACACAAAATACCTCTGAAGGTCAATCGCTTTTGTTCAATGAAAATTATGATGTTTTCAACATAAATGAAATTCCTAAAAGGACTAAAACCGTTCGGAGGCGCAAGCCAAAGAAGAAGGTTACAAATGAGAAACTTGTGGTTCAGCAGTTCATCAATGATGATGAGTTTAGTCGTGCTTTTGCCGAAATTGCCTTAAAACATGGTAAGACAGTTATGCACACACAAGCTGGTGTTACAATCACTGATGGTAAGGTAATCATTGTTTCTGTGGCACAACTGAACACTTCAACGATGACTAATCAAGCGACTTTTGCACCCGTGTTTGTCAAACCAAGTGAAGCATCTGTCAACACAGCTCCTAATGAGGCTGGGAAATCCACAATGACACTATTCAAAACAAATGATCCTAAGAAAAAGAGACCTCAATATGAACCTGTTTTGATTGGTCAATCAAGTGTTGAAAATCAGCCTGTTGTGGTCGAGCTGGATGCTATAACTGTTGATGCTCCTGAATGTGACAATACGACAAAGAAGAAGAAACAAACTAGGAGGTGGAAGAAGAAGACGGTCACTAACACTGATAAGGCTGATGGTGCAATGCCAAATGAGCCACAACCAGCGGCTCCAGAAATTGCTGAACCACCTCTTGTGGTTAACCCTAGCGGGACAGTTGAGACATTGGGATGTACAGTTTGCGGGAATCTACACCATGATGCAAGGGTATGTGTGTATAACACGGATTATTCTGCTTTCAACAACGCTCTAGTGCCTACTGCTCATTTCTACCAGCAATAACAAATGGTACCATAAGGAAATCACTTGGCTCCAATGAATTATGGGAACTATGGTGAGGACTACATGGATCAACGATTTGACACCATGTTTCAATAATCTTACCCGAACCAACCCTACGTTCCTAACCAAGCCCAGTATGTCCCTCGTGGGTTGGGAAGGAATGTGAATTCTTTGAGGCCACAAGTTCAACAATCAGTGTGGATGACTGCACCAAATCCTTTTCCTGTAAGATCTTGGACGCCTCGACCAAGGCCTGCCTTCATGCCAAGGCCTGTTATGATGCAACAACCTGTCCAGGATCCTCAACCAAATGTTACAGCTTCACAAACTCCTCCTGCTGTAGTCTTAACACCACCAATTGCTCCGCCATTGAAAAAGGCACCTAAAAAGAAGGCCCCTGGTCAATCTGGGCAGGGTCCATCTCTGAACTAATCACTTTCTTTTTCATGTGCAGGGACTGGCCCATAGTGCTGCCAACACGTGGTACTTGGATAGGGGTTGTTCCAGGCACATAACGAGGAACAAGGACCTGTTGTATGATGTCAAAACAATATCACATGGTGGTCCTGTTGCCTTTGGAGGTGATGTTCGGGGTGGTAGAATAATTGGAAACGGTCTCTTAACCAATGGGAAATTTCATTTGATAAGGTTAATCTGGTGTCCAATACGAAGTTCAACCTGCTGAGTGTATCACAAATCTGCGACAACAAGATGCCGATGTTCTTCAAAGACCGTGAATGCTATATTCTGAAGCCTGGATTCAAGATTCCTGAAGATTAGATTCTATTTCGTGCAAAACGGAAAGGGAACATGTATGCTTTGGATATGTCGGTTGCAAGACCGACTAGTTCTGTAGCATGCTTCTTGGCAATGGCATCAGAAGATTACTCTACTTTATGGCATAGGCGAATGGGGCATGTGAAATTTCGGAACATGAACCGCCTTGTTAGGGGGAAACAAGTTGACGGTGTGCCGGAGAAGGAATTCATCCACATCGACAACTGTGTAGCATGTCTGAAGGGTAAACAGCACAAAACGTCTCACAAGCCAAAGCCACCGGGTAAAACGACAACAATACTTCAGCAACTCCATCTTGACCTCTTCGGGCCAGTGAGCATCAAGAGTTTAGGGGGAAAGTCATACTTCCTGGTAATCACAGACGATTACTCCAGATAATCGTGGGTGTTCTTCCTGAAAGAGAAGTTTGAGTTAGCTGAAATTTTGAAGGATTTTGTCACACGAATCGAGAACAGATATAGAGAGTGGGTTAGAATCATCAGATCAGACAATGGGTAAGAATTTAAGAATCAGATATTTGACGCGTTTTGCAGTGAAAAAGGCATAAATCGACAGTTCAGTTCACCGTATACACCACAACAAAATGGAGTGGCTGAACGGAAGAATAGAACTATCATCGAGGCTGCTAGAACAATGCTTGCTGATTCTAACTTAAGATTATCCTTCTGGGCAGAAGCTGTCAATACAGCCTGCTACGTTCTGAACAGAACACTCTTGGTCAAACATGCTCACAAGATGCCATTCGAACTTAAAACGATTAAAACTATTCGGATGCGCTTGTACTGTTTTAATTCAGTCGGATCAGTTAACCAAATTTGACCCTCGAGTGGATGGCAGTTATTTTGTTAGATACTCGACGACATCTGCTGCCTATCGAGTGTTCAATAGAAGAACTCAAGTTGTTATTGAGTCGTGCAACATTACTTGTAATGAGCACACTCGGAACACTAGAGATCCTCCTCTAGATAGTATGTATGACCTTAAGTCGTTTACTTCTACCTTTAATATGTTCCAATTTGATGATGCAGGTACTTCATTTGCTGTAGTTGATCAAGGAAATGAAGCAGCTAATCCAACTGTTGATATGCTTGTTCATATTACTTCATCGATCCTGGATACCATTTATTCAATCGATCAAGAATTTGAACAGCCAACCATTCAGATTACTGAACCTGTAATTGTGGAAACAAAACCAGTACAAGCAACAGCTGAGGCAGACAACACTGTAGAAATGGATGCTGTAACGCATGATTCTGACTTAGATGACGTAACAGAGATTGATACCGGAGAGACTCCTGATGATCTACTGTCAGGACCGATTCTCACATCAAGAATCCTGATCTTGAGCAAGAACAAGGATCAGATTCGAAAAACCCAAAAAATAAGAATGAAGATGAAGATGAGAAGAATCATAGAATAATCAAACATAAGAAAGATGATAATAACTAAACGAATGATTTCATTAATCGAATGGTTACAATCAAGAAATCATGACAAACACTCTCTCATGGAAATCCATGACTCACTCTCTTTCTCTAGAATGGAAATCTCACACTATACAAGAAATTCATCATCTCCACACTCAGAGACTCTTTCTTGTAATGGGCACCCTCACTATATATATAGTGAGGGTGACTAACAACAGAAAAACATAACATAACTGAAAAATTACAAGAAAGATAAATAACGTAAATATTAATTAAATCAAAGTTGATTTAATTAATCCAAAGCTTGACTCGCTCGAACCGATCTTTCGTTGACTTTTACGTTGACCGTTGACCCGAACAGTTGACTTTTCCGGAAAACGGTCTTCGGTCCAATCTGCAAGCCTCGAGCATCACAACCCGCGTCTCTGAATCAATTCACATGGATTCTTCAGTCGAATGCTTCGGTAAACAGATTTGATGGCGTCAGTCACATAGATTTTAAGTTCCAACAATTCCCCCTTGACTGATGCTTTCAAATCTGTTCAACTGCTGAAGAATCGCTCTGTCGTACATCTTCAATGAGAAACTGATAAACCGGAGACAATCTGTCGTAGAGATTCCCCCTCTGAATAAGCTTCTTCTGTTCTTGTTGCTCCATTTCGAGATCCAAGTGTTCCGCTCACTCGGTTCACACGGTCGGGTACAATAATGAGAAAATGCTACATCTCGGAGTCATAACCGCAACAAACTGAATCTGATAAACCAATCAAACACTGAAAATGCTCCGACTCCGAATAATCGACCCGATATCCAAATCCATAATAATTCCTCTTATTTCTCTAAATCTCTCCAAAAACATCAAGTCGGAAGCGTAAAAACAGATGCGGAGAGTCGAACCGTCACGATCGGTTGCCTAGAGAAACCAGATAAACAATCTTGAAATCGAACAATCTTGCGAAAAACCGGAAGTCGGATGCTGACAGTTGTGAATGATCCATAAATAAATCTTGTGTTCCGCATGACTGGTTGGATGCGAAAATAAAGATAAGTGTCAAATCGGAGAAAAATTTGAGATCCCGAGCGAAAATAATCATAACCGGAGTCTTCGTAATTTTGGGCGAAGAAAAATGTGCTCGGAAATAAATTCCGTGAAGATCTCTGAGAAATACTGGTGAAAACGGCTCAATCTGAAAAATTCCGTCAATTTTCGACAAGAAACGGCCATCCGAGAGATTTAACGGATAAATTCCATAATTAACTGAGATTCCAGTTAATCCGATTCGCTAACATCAGCGCTGCATCAGCTACAAACAAAATCGTAAGTTATAACGAGAAAGTTGAGTAATTAACCGGATAATAAAGCTAACCTGTCAGTGATCGATAGCAAACGTTGCGCGACATCAATAAACGAGAATCCCAATAAATCAGAATAAATCCGAGACTAATAAAAATTTTCTGAAATTCCGTCGCGGCTTTATCTCCGTTAGTCTCGAAAAAGACTGATTAGAAAAACCCCACATTTGATGGAAAATGCTGAAAAATTAATTAGTGTAATTAAATTCCTCTAGAAAAAAGCCATAATCCTTGTAAAATTAATTCAACCAATCAGATTATAGTTCTGAAAAACCAGAATCCGTGTGAGCCAATATTAGCCAATCAGATTAGAGACTAAATAACCCACCAACGGCTCTGATTGAGTATGATCTAACGGCTATAAGGCTTTAATCCGGGTGAGGGCGGCTGGTCCAATCAGGATGCGACACAGCTGAAAGCATCTTTGAGCTCAACGGCTCTTTCTTACCAATGGGGCCCACGCGCCTTTGATTCTCAACGGATAACATTCTCCAGGCCGGACCCACGCGAAATCCTCTCACCCAATAGAATCTCGACAACATATTAGGGGAGAGATGGTCAGCCGACACAAGGAGAGAGAAAGAATTCCCTGTCCACCAATCGTTGCCTGCCACGTCAGCGTCTTCTTCCCATACCTGCAAAACCCTAATCGTGGCGGGGAATCACCGGAAAATCGTGAGCCCACCGGAAAAGCGTGTACTGCCCATATCTCAGTCAATTCTCAATCGTTTTTGATGATTTTTACGTCCCCGAACTCGTAGCGTTGTCCTCTATAAGCCTGGACGATAAAAACCCTCTGAAACGGTCTCGAACGAAAACCCAATTATCAAGTCCGCTAACGAAAACAAGTCCGCTAAGCTCGAACAAGTCCACTAAAGGTCTGAGAAGTTCGCTAGGACACTCCTGAAGTTCGCTAAGGAACACGTTCGCTAAGAAGACATCAAGTCCGCTAAGCTTTAAACAAGTCCGCTAAAGCAAACCTCAAGTCCGCTAAGAACACCAACAAGTTCGCTAGGAGCATCTTCAAATCTTCAAAACAGTTAGAGAAATCTGGAAAATGATGAACAATAAGAATCCTTACTTGGTGATCTTGAAACTGCCCAAAAACGATAGGAAAACCCGATATGATGCACGATATGTGAAGCTAAACCATTCATGATCATGTTGTGGCCACCAACACTCCATAACAGTAGCAAATCGGATCAAAAACAGTCTTCAAATTTCTGGAAATCTTCAAGAACACGAAGAACACCATGAAACACACACTAGTGTGTGTTTTTCCAGATCTACACAAATGCTTGAGAATCAGACGAAATAGATGCTTCCAATGGATCCGGAACAAGTTTTCCACTAAGAATCATACCTCACTTCATCCGAAAACATGAAGAATCACCCAGAAAACACAGAATCAAACCCAAAATTCTTCAAAAACCCTAAAATCGGGAAAAACTCTAACAGCTTCAAAAACAGCTCGGATCATCATTTCTCTCACGGATTTGAACAAGATGAAGATAAACAATCATCAGATAGACTCCAAGAACAATAACATAACATCTAACAACATCAGATCTGTCTAGAATCCATCAATAATGAAGAAAAATAAGAAAAAGTCTCAAAAAATGAGTTTTCAAATCTTCACTATATTCAAGCTCAAAATCCAGATTCGAGTGACCAGATTCATCGTGAGATGAAATCTGATCGGTTACCCGCTCTGATACCATTTGTCAGGACCGATTCTCACATCAAGAATCCTGATCTTGAGCAAGAATGAGGATCAGATTCGAAAAACCCAAAAAATGAGAATGAAGATGAAGATGAGAAGAATCATAGAATAATCAAACATAAGAAAGATGATAATAACTAGTCGAATGATTTCATTAATCGAATGGTTACATTCAAGAAATCATGACAAACACTCTCTCATGGAAATCCATGACTCACTCTCTCTCTAAAACGGAAATCTCATACTCTACAAGAAATTCATCATCTCCACACTTAGAGACTCTTTCTTGTAATGGGCACCCTCACTATATATATAGTGAGGGTGACTAACAACAGAAAAACATAACATAACTGAAAATTACAAGAAAGATAAATAACGTAAATATTAATTAAATCAAAGTTGATTTAATTAATCCGAAGCTTGACTCGCTCGAACCGATCTTCCGTTGACTTTTACGTTGACCGTTGACCCGAACGGTTGACTTTTCCGGAAAATGGTCTTCGGTCCAATCTGCAAGCATCGAGCATCACAACCCGCGTCTCTGAATCAATTCACATGGATTCTTCAGTCGAATGCTTTGGTAAACAGATTTGATGGCGTCAGTCACATAGATTTTAAGTTCCAACATCTACAAATTGGAAATCTGGATTCATCTATTTCAGCACCTACTGTTGAAGAGACTCGAAATCACAAAATACATCCTACGAGTCAGATTATCGGACCAGTTGACAAACATCTCACTCGGAGTCAGTCAAAGGAAATGCACACATGTTTGTATTCTTGTTTCATTTCACAAGAAGAGCCTCCCACTGTTGCTGCTGCCCTTTTGGATGATAACTGGACTGAAGCCATGCAAACGAAGTTACTACAATTCAAATTGCTCAATATCTGGCACTTGGTTGATCCCCCAATAGGTGTAAAGCCTATACCTATTAAATGGATTTTCAAAAACAAGAGACACGACCGAGGCACTATTATTAGAAATAAGGCTCGTCTAGTTGTGAAAAGGTACATGCAAGTTGACG
This sequence comes from Deinandra increscens subsp. villosa, assembly GCA_039602395.1. NCBI lineage: Eukaryota > Viridiplantae > Streptophyta > Magnoliopsida > Asterales > Asteraceae > Deinandra > Deinandra increscens. Next base: position 24,876,356 of record JBCNJP010000025.1, read on the forward strand.
GCGTTGATTATGAAGATATCTACGTGCCTGTCGCTCGTCTGGAGGCAATACGGATCTTTCTGGCATATGCCGCATCAATGAATATCACTATTTATCAACTTGATGTGAAGACTGCGTTCCTCTACGGAGAGCTTGACGAAGACGTATTTGTAGAGCAACCTCCAGGGTTTGTCGACAAATCTTTTCCCAAGAAATGTTACAAACTGGACAAGGCCCTCTATGGTCTGCACCAAGCCCCAAGGAAGTGGTACGAGACATTATCTACTTATCTGCTGTCTAATGGTTATGAAAGGGGTGTGATTGATCAGACTCTCTTCATACGTCATGTTGGAGAAGATATCTTGCTAGTGCAAGTATATGTCGACGACATCATCTTTGGTTCAACCAACATCGCGAATATGTCACTGTTTGCGATCAGCAGCTCCTTAAGAGCAGTTTTCCATTTTTCGGAAAGCTGCGAGCCCACCTTTATGGTTTGTTCGGGGTACCTGTCACACACCATCCATTCTTCTATCCCGTTTTTTGGCACCAGTTCTGGCAGGATATCAACACTTGCCACTATTTCTGATGCTGAGCCGACAGTTGCTACTCCTCCTGGGGTTGGGAACTTCATGAGACCATGTGCTGTTGATGTGAGAGCCCTGAGGGCCATGATGGCTGGCCTTCCTATGATGGCGTTATATTTTGACGGGTCTCTTACTATAGACCATGTCAGGTCGATTGTTCTCTTTGTGAAGCCTTCCCCAATGGTGAAGGGCAATGTTATCTTCCCTAGGGGCCTGACCATTCTCACAAAACAATGCTCATACATAATCTCCGTCCCACTTCCTCCATCAACATCGATCCGGGCCACCCCCTGCTATGTCAGCAGCGATATTAAGAGGAGCATCTTGGCCCTCGTCGGGCCCTAAAGCCGCGAAAGTGATGGACCTTTCAAGCCATTTCTCATTGTCATACAATATGTGCCTGACTACTCGCTGAGGAGCTTCTTCCTCGCCGATTTTTCTTCTTACCATGTCTATATACTGGGGCTCTTCCCTCATAGGCCCTTCCTTGCCTCTAGGTTTTTCTGGGTTTTTGATTTCTTTCACCAAATGTGATAGTTTGCATGTTTTAATGGCAGCTTCTATTTCCTTTCTTAGTTGTATGCAGTCATCAGTCGCGTGCCCGTTTCCTCGATGGTAAGCACAATACTCCCCAGGACGAGCCTTACTTCCCTGTCTGTTAGGACGGGGCTTACCAAAAGGCAGCATGTCCTTCTCGGTGGCAAATATTTCACTGGGGGATTTAAGTAATGGAGTAAATTTTTCGAAATGGGGTGGCGTACCTGACGATGACTCATATGTGCGACTTCCTTTTGATGGGTATGGCGAGTAGTAGGGCTTCTTTTCTGATGAGTTCCTTCTTGAATGGGAACCGCCCGGTCGGGCTTCATTTCTGTCCCTTCCTTTGCTGTAACTGCTCGAGTTATCTTTCCTAGCCCCCCACTCCTTGGCCTTTTGTCCCGTATCTTTTCCCCTTATGTAGGCTCGAACCCTGTCCATTAGTCGTCAAAGGAGCTTGGGAACTCTTCTCCCAATTTTTCACACAACCGAGAGTTTCTAACCCCCTGAATGAAGCCGCTTATCTTCATGACCTCTGGGACATCTCTGATGTACATGCTTTCCTCGATGTATCTACTCATGAATCCTTGCAGGGTTTCTTCATCCGTTCTTCTTATGTGGAGGATCACGTTTGGATTCCTAGTGGTTTTCTTCTGCTGACTGAAGTACCTGAGGAACTTCCCTCTAAGCTCGTCGTAACTGTCAATGCTTTTTGGGGGAAGGGTGTCAAACCACAACCTTGCGTTTCTGGCAAGGGTGGAAACAAACATATGACACCATGTTGAAATACGCCAAGCCCCTGCCACCCCTGCAGCCCTTATGGCATGGAGATGGTCTTCGGGATCTTGAGTCCCGTCATAGGTAGATACTGAGGGAGGCAATCTTAACTTTGGCTGCAGAGGGGCTTCAGAAATCCTATCTATGAACTTGGAAATGTCCCCAACCTCTGAAGGCTTGTAGGGGAGTGACATAGGATCCTTCCTCTTGCTTTGCTTCTTGTTAACTTTGTTGGGCCCCGTCTTTGGGCTACTTGATTGTGGTTGTATATCTAGCGCAGATAACAACTTTTTGAGGAGATCTCCCACCTCTTCCTTTTCTGGTTTTTCAACCTCCTTTGTCTTGAGAACTTCTACATCATCATCAGAGTCTGTATCGGTGTACTGACCCTCCACATAATCTTCCTTATCAAACAACACCTTTGGGATTGATAGGTTTTTCTCCGACTTCTCCAACTCCAAGAGTTGGGCCATTAGAGCCTTTCTGTTGCTTTTTACAAATTCTGGGGTGATGGTGTTTCCTTCTTGACTCGTGGAGTTTTCCCCTCTTATCTTCTTCACATTGACGACCGAGGAAAAGAGTTCTCCGGCCATACTTGTGGCGGCCTTCGTCTTTACACAAGGTGTTTCAAACCCAGGTGGAACACGAACTTCTCCTCCTTCTTCCATTGTTTTTAGTTAAGTCTAGACCAATGTATTTGCCGGTCCCACGGATGGCGCCAATGTTACATCCGAGAATCCCGGGGTAGGATTGTTGGAGGTTAGCTACACGCGGAAGGGTCTTGTGAAGGTTCTTACAAAACAGAAGCACCGTTAGCCTTGACACGAAGGGCCCCGAAGGGGGTCTTCGTGACAACACTCCAGCGTGAGAGTAAGTATTTTCTTAAGGAGAGGAATCAAATGAGTAAGGAAAGTGTTCGAGAGAATTTGGGATCTTTTACCCGGTTGTCCAAGAATTTGGGATCCTTTACACTCGTTCACTTATTCCCATTTCCGAGTTTGCCTTTATCCCTTGCGCCATTGCGATAACCGAGGTGGCATCCTTGGCCCGTCATCGAGGGCAAGGGCTTCCACGTAGCCCGTCGCCTCGGGAGGTGCTTCTTCGTAGCCCTTCTATTTTTAAGGCCCTTATGAATGGTCTTTTGGGTGTATAGCCTAATAGGGATTGTGCTGAGAAAAAGCTAGTTACCTTAGTCCATGTTGGTACTGATGATCAGTTAGCAGACCTATTCACTAAACCATTTGATATGTCTAGGTTTAACTTTCTGGTTAGTGTTGTAGGCATGATTAACTATGATTAAGCTTTTTCCTTTCCCTAGTATGTTAGTGTCTTGATTTCATAGGTATATCTGCTTAGGAGTGTTATGTGTGCCATGCATGAAATTCCACAAAAAGTTTCTACTTTCTTTACATGTATATAGTTACTTTCTGCAAATATTTAAGATCATTTATTATTTTTGACTCCTTGAGTTAATCTTCTTGTTTTGTTTGAACTTGATTTGACCTGGGCGCTTTTGTTTGTGGTCGTCCCGTGTCAAATTCGTTTTGAAAAGACCAAAAAGATTTTTCTTGTTTATTTATGTTTTTGTGTCTATTTGCCGGTCCTGCAATGTGGAAGATAAACCAAAAACATTGAAAAAAAATTGACAAAAATAACAAAAATAGTGTCTATGTTGAAAGTCAAAAGTGTTTTTAAACACAAGTAAAAAAAAACAAAGAAAAATAAAAAATCCTTCGTCTGTGGTCGGACAAAATGTGAGGAACATGATATGATTCTGGTCTTGTCAATCTAACCATAGGATATGATCCGATCGACCGGTAATTCTATCATTTAATGTGTTGGTAGGCTCAACATACTTAGAAGTAGATTATTTCTGTGATTACACATTAATTTGCTTAAAAGTGTGAACCTATAAGTCTACCAGTGCTAAATTCTTTAAATTTCCCTAAGTCTGAGCTAAGTACGATAAGCCAACACAGACGAATATTTCTTTAGCATTAAGTCCCTGATTTCACTCATCAGCACACCATATGTTTTGCTTAAGCAAAGACCTTGGTGCTGCTTCATCCATCAATAAATCCGTGGCACATCTGCTTTGCGAAATCATGGACCTTGTGTCCACACAATCCCATCATCACATTCATCATTATCCATGACACATTTGCTTTGCGAAATCACTGACCTTGTGTTCACGCGATCCATCTTAACATCCATTCATGAAATCAGCTACTCAACACTAAAGAAATAGGGGAAAATAATATAAGTTGTCATATGTTGAAGAAATTCCATATGTTCCAATATTAAAATTCTTATGTGTGTGGGTTGTATCCGAAGTGCAAAAATGGCCCATGGTAGAATTCTGGTGACTTATGTTGTATATAAGGTTAGTCACATCTTTCTCTAATTGGACAAAGCATGATAAATTCATCACAGAAATATGTTGAAAATTACCTTGTCTGAGCTTAAGTGGATAAACAATACCGAAAATCTAAATTAGGGTACCGCATCCGAAATGTAATTTGAATTGTAAGTGTTACTGATCACGTAAATGACTGGTATGATTCTATACATGTTTGACCATGACCTTGCAAAATTAGGTGAGTTTTATGTCAATGTGCTTAAATTTCCAAGTTTGGTGTAAAATTGACCAACTTGTGCTTGAATCAATCTTTGAATTGGGTTAAATTTAACTAACTTATAAGAAAATGACATCTTGAGTTCAGGTAGAAAATTGACCCAACTTGGATGAACCTGAAAATTTTGAGTTCGGGTGGATTTTAACCATTAAAGTCAAATTTAGGTGCTAAGTGTGTCTTTGTCAAATTTGTTGAAATTAACATGTGCTTGGCTTCTTTTATAAAAAAAATAATAAAAAAATAATAAAAAATAATAAAAATAATAAAAAATAACTTCCTAGTAGGATACTAGTGGTAGGCATGCCCTTATGTTTTTAGTCTTGTGGTTAAACTGCAGCTTGAGGCAAGTCCTTATGTTTATCAATTCTGGTCTTAGCGGACTTGTTATTTGCCTTAGCGAACTTCAGCTTGAGGCAAGTCCGCTAAGAATGTTCATTAGGTTTAATAACTTGTTTGCCTTTAGCGAACTTGTTTTTAGACTTGTAAAATTGTTCTTGTGTTTTCATGAAGTCTGCTAAGAACAAATTTGTTCTTAGGGAACTTACCTGCTAGTAAATTTTATTTATCATCTCTGGTGAGAAGTCCGCTAAGTTGATTTTATCCTTAGCGAACTTCTCACTTTATTTTAATTTTTCAAATTTGTCCAAGTCTTGAGAAGTCCGCTAAACACTTATTGTTAGCGAACTTCTCTTCTATACTTAAAATACTTTTGTTGGGATTTGAAGTCCGCTAAGTTGAAATTGTACTTAGCGAACTTCTCCCTTGTTTATTTTTTAACATTTTATTCAAGTGTTTGAGAAGTCCGCTAAGAAGGTTTTGCCTTAGCGAACTTCTCCACTAGTTTGTAAGTCTGCTGAGGTAGTATTAGTTCTTAGTGAACTTGTTTACATCTTAGCGGACTTCATTCTTTACTTGGTAAATTTCTCTCCACAACTTCAGTTTGGCCTTAGCGTACTTGTTTTTGCCTTAGCGAACTTCCTTAGGCTTAGCGGACTACCCTGCCCTTAGCGAACTTCTTTTAGGCTTAGCATACTTCATTTAGGCCTTAGCGAACTTGTTTATAATCAAATCTCCCTTTAGCGTACTTATCTTGGGTTCTTTAGTTCTTAGCGAACTTAAGACAAGGTTAGCGAACTTGTTTAAATCCTAAAGATATTTACAAGTCCGCTTAACCTAAGAGTATAAAGGGAGGACTTGGTCGTTTTCTGCATTCATCCGTTCAAAACACACACAAACACCCGCTCGCTCTCACAAACCGGCGACTCTTACTTTTCACTATTCGATCAAAAAATTTTCATCCTTTCCCAAATCTGTGAGATTTCTTGCATCTAGGGATGATTTACTCACTCTCGTTGCAATCACAGGTTCGGTTTAACATACTTATGTTAATTTTTTATCTCGGTGATAATGATGAGCCGTAGGTCCGATTATCAATCTTTTTAGGGTTCTAATGATTTAAATTGATACTATTACAGGTCTCTTATATCTTTACTTGATTCTAATTCACTTGTGTTCGAGTTAAAGGTATGTGAATCTAATCTCTCATTCGTCCATGTGAATCCGAGAATGTTGTGTACAGGGGATCGGATGAATGTGTTTGAACATGAAATTTCTTTGGGTATTTTATAACAGTTCGTTGATTTGTTCTAAGTTTATTAGCTTGAACCATGGACAACTGTTTGTATTGATTAACCAAGAACTATAAAAGCTGTGACCCCTGTTATTTTAGGATACTCGGGAATATTTTTTTTTAATTGTCAAAATGTTTGGAACTTTGGTTAGTTAACTAGAACTCAGTGTGGCTGCTTCTATCTCTTTTAGGATACACAAATTAGATTGAACATATATGCCAATGAGTCTAAATTTAACAACTTGGAAGTTTTAATTCGTAATCTCTCAATGATTAGATTGACTTAATGAATTCCACATAGTGTAGAAGTCATCTAGTCTCCAATCAGATTCTTTTAATCTTAGTAGCATGTGACTAATTTGATGAGACTTGAACTTGATAAACTGTTAATAACTCTTGATAAGCCAAATTTATTAATCACTTTAATGGTTTAAGTTCAATTTTTCTCAATTATATCTTTAATTCATTTTGTTTATTGTTTGCCCATATATTCTGTGTTTGACTATTTCTTGAGTTTAACTTGGCTTGTCTGATCCCATAACAGAAACTATTACTGTTGTGATATTGATCGAGATCATTGCATCTCTTTATTGTGATCTTAACTCAAATTAGATCATCAAAGAGGTATGTTGTTCAAAATTTTTGGCAATTTGAGTCAAGACTCAAACTTAGCTACACAGGGGCAAATCTTTATTTTAGTTGTTACAATAGAAGCTTATCTGATTTCTAATATAAATTGCTTGATCTCAGCAGATTATTCACTAAGTCAATTGAGAACTCTCTACATCTTAGTCTAGATCTTAGTCACCCATAGATCTTCACAAAGGTATGTGTTTCTCAATACAAGCTTTTAGATTATTAATCAGGTAGAACTTCATCTTTTCATTATTACTTGAATAAATGTCTTTCCTTGTGTTGATTGACATTCAATTGAGCCTAACACTGGTGGTTTAGTCTGGTTAGGATCCACATGGGTCTGGAAGTAGTCAATAACTCAGGTGAAAGGATCTTGGACCTATTTGACACAAAGTTAAAATTATTTAACTATTTTGACCTATCTAAGTTAATTTGATCATCTTTGCGATCAATTATGAGCATAACTACAAAGGATGTGATCTATGACACCTCTAAGGTTCATATGAACTATCTCATGTAATTAAGCTCTATTTGAACACTTACTTGGTCATTATGATTTTGATAAGTCAAATTTTGCGTGAAATGGACTTTATGAGACTTATGTGGCTATTTTGCTTGAATGTGAATTTGGTGACTTAGTTGTGTGATTCTTGATCCTTATGTGCATAACTTTGTGTGTTTCGATTGAATGTAACATGGTAAAGACACCATCTAATGTGTTAAGCATAGATTACCAAATGTTGTCCTTTAATGATCAAAATTGAACTTTTTGACCCATTAGGACACTTGGCATGCTCATGTGTGTTCACTTAACTTTGTTGTTTTTAAACAATCTCAGTTGTTGTTGAAATGTGATTTAGACAGTTCATAGTAAGTTCTAAGTGTTATGAATCTGCATGTGAAATCCTACTGATCTTAGCGGACGTTATTTGCTCCTTAGCGGACTTCAAGTCTGCTTAACGAACTTAATTTGTTCATAGCGGACTTGTTTTCTGCTTAGCGAACTTGATGAGTTCCTAGCGAACTTGATGAGTCAAGACTTCATTCCAATAGATCAGTATTTGAACTTCTAATACAATAGGATTGTTCTATTCTCCATTGTAAGACATCAAATCAATGGATTCACAAGCTCGGGTGGAACCAAGTCCCAAATGTGACTTTCCCTGAACTGATTTGACAAACTGGGATCTTAAAACCTCATTCTATACTAATTGAACTTAAAGACCTTGGTTTTTGATCCCAGATTGTCAAAACTTCCTAGATTTGATGTTTCTGATTGTTGTTGAGCCTAAGTAGTAGACTTCTCCATAAATTTCTCCTTGACTCAACAACAAGTCAAAAATTGGGTTGATTCAGACTAAGTTTTTGGGTCATTTGTAGTTCTCATGCAAAACTTTCATTTAACCTAAAATTAGTGGAGTTTTAAATCTGGCTCCTTGTTTTCCCGATTTTAAATTTTTTTTTCACACACAACATTACTACATCCTAAGATACTTACTATTGTTAATCATTATATTCTGGTTGCTTGTGATCATTTTGGAGTATATGCACTATGTGATTTAGTTTATGTCATTGATTCTAATATGAAAAGTTCTGTCACTATCACGATCTAGTGTGACATGACATTCATCTTGTGACATCCGAGAATTTCAAGGTTAACTTCCGTTAGACAAACCCCGTTAGTTACGTTATAAGTGTTAACTTAGTAACTAGTGCTTAACTAGACCGAATACGTCCACGTCCTTTGGTTGATCACCGAACCCGTCCATACATGTTATGTGTTCAATGTGATTTAAATGCATGATTTAATATTATGAATAGCATGACAAATTGTAAATTCTTGATTATGTGGTAAATTGTATGATTTTGGTTTCCAGCGAAACTACCGAGCGAAATTATAGTGTCGCCCGGTAGTTAGCTAAGCTGCCTAATTTACGTGTGATCAGAGACAGTTTCGCTGACCAGCGAAACTGCCAGCGAAATTAGGCCCTGATATATATAATATCTTAATAAACCCTAGCTCTCCCATTTGCAACCTTTCTCCAAAAACACACACACACTCTCTGAGATTTCTGGACCAGCTGAGATATCACTATTTGCTGCTATCATCACTGTTGGTAGAGAGCATCCATCGATCCTCGATCAACCGTGAGTCTCCAAAACCCATTTACATGCATTTTCTATATGTTTCTTCATAAAGCATGCTCAATCTTTCATGAACTTGTTAGATCTTCTGTATTTATGACTAGGGATGCTAGATCTGTGATAAAGTCTCCAACTTTACGTTCAAAATCCAACCATAATGAAGATTCATGCTCATTAGGTCATTTTAGGTTAAAAATGCATATTTGGTGATTTGATGATGTAAATCTGTGTTATTGATGATAAAAATGCTTCTTTGATGTTCCTAAATGCTTATACGTGCTTAGAAATGAATTACATGATGTATAGAGGCTGTTAGAAAGATTTTTGTTAGTTTTTCGGGTTTTTCTTGCGACTAGCGAAACTGTATGTTCATAGGGCGAAACTATCCAGCGAAACTGTATAGTTCCTCCGAGCGACACTGCCTAGCGAAACTATAGTTTCGCCGGGTAAACCAAACCAGACCAGCTCGAGCGAAATTACCGAGCGAAATTTCCTGAACGAAAGTTCAAACCAGTTTCGGGCGAAACTAGGCTAGCGAAACTGTGTCAACAGTTTCGGGCGAAACTAGCCTAGCGAAACTGTGTTATCGGGTACAGCCTAGCGAAAGTGCTGCCCGTGCACCTAGCGAAATTACCTAGCGAAACTGCTAGCGAAACTATGACCAGAACCTAAACTTGTGCAATTTGCTTGAATATTATGCCATGACTTACATGATTATGCTATGATGATACATGTTTGATTTCTGTAATATGTGAACCCTTGTTTATGATCAACCATCGGTGTCGTGTGTCGTTATGTCGAGTCGTAGTTCAAACGTGCTATGTTATGGGCCATAGTGACGTTAAGTTAAAGTTTAGACACAACCTAACATCTAAGACCTTAATGTGATTACTAGGTCTTCGTTAGCAAACATAAATTGGATTAACAAGTGTAGCTGAGCAACCTAAGGTGAGTTTCACAAACCCTTTACTTGTGAGCCCGTTTGGGTCACAACGAACATACTAAACGGAAAACAACGCTGACAATTTGAGGTATTGCCTAATGGGATACCTGTTATGGAGGTTGGAGTGTTTTATGGGGAACACTTGCAACTGTCCATCCTTGGGGTTTCAAATGAAATCCGGAAACAACTATTATGACACTTAAACTCTTTTTGGGATTTCAGATGAAATCCGGAATAAACATTTTAATATGACTAGTGTAGGTTAAAGTCTAAACCAAATGATATCACATGATTTCTAAGGATGCTTAAAAACTTAAAGACCTCAACTTAGTACTGATGATCTGGAAAGCGAGGGGATGTTGGGTAGATCTACTGAGGGTTTGACAAACCCTGCTCCGCGGTACACAAATGTGTAACCAACCGGCCGGGGGCCGAACGGAGTACAATATCAGCCTGTTGTTAGTTGTGGGCCTCCCTATTGGGACACAACTGGAGGCACGAACCATCGGCAAATGCCGAACTCTGTTACGTCAGCTTTCAGCCCTAGTACGACTTCCTTAGTGCATGGAAACCGGATTAGCTACCCGCGATATCGGTTGACTGCTTTAACTTTTACATAACTAGTGCATATTCGGTAATTAAACACCTGGCAATGTTTTGCAAAATAATACTACTTATTTATATATGTTGATACATACGACTATGAGACCGGGCCAATGCATGTCATGCCCACCGTGAACTCACCAACCGTTAGGTTGACACTTGTGTGGTTTTCACTTTTGCAGATCGTTGAGGAGTATCCGCTGAAGGTTGGCATGGCACGTGAAGACTTAAATTTTATTAAACTTAACTTGGGAATTTAGATACAATGACTTGTTTATGTAAAGCACGTGGTTAGTGCTAAGACAATTATTTTTCCGCTGCGTATATTTTAGAAACTGTTTTTATTATTAATGCTTGAACTTTACTCTGGTTCATTTAGTATTTGTAACTAATGGTTGTGGTCCTGGTCTGCGTGCACCCCTTAACGGTATAAACTCCGTTTGTGGTTAATTGGGGTTGTGACAGATTGGTATCAGAGCCATAAGTTGCAGAGAACTGGAATCATTTTTGAAAAACGATTTGGAAACTGCAACTTGAAACCTTAGTTACAAACGAACAAACAAATTCCCAAAACAAAATTTTTACGTGCCAACCTGGGATACTCGCTCTGCTGTGTAAGTAAATACTCCATATGTATATATATATATATATCTATATATAAATATATATAGACTGTGTCTAGGTAGTCTAACGGAAAACCTTAGGGAATTTTCACACACGAATACGAAACGTGAACGCTAATACACACTACTTCGGGGGAAAGCGACAACGAAACGATGCTACGCGCTACGTCCTGGTTTCTGCTACGATGACTACGCCGACGGTGACTTTTATGGGGAAGCCGACTTTCGACGATAGTACTTACGACAATCTCCGACGACGACTCAATTTTGCACAAAATTTTTCTGGACTAATAGAGGGATAACGGGAAAATTGCTAATATACATATTATGGGATATGTATAGAATATAACTGTGACTGAACACTGTCTACTTTCACTATCCAGAAAATGTCTGGAAGAGCGGGAAGGAACAACATAAATCTGACGCCTGCACAACTGCAAGCGATGATCAACGAGCATGTGCAAGCCGCCGTGGCAGCCGTGCAAGCTACAATTGCCGCCCATGGTAATTATTACGCCGGTTAAGGCACAAGGCGATATATATTTTGACCTGTTTAGAATTTGAACCCGAACTATTAATTGCATCAGGAAACGTCCATCACTGTACCTTCAAAACTTTCATGGACTGCAAGCCAATGACATTCTCCGGCGAAGAAGGAGCGGTAGGTCTCCTCAGATGGATTGAGAAGTCAGAAAAAGTCTTCTCCATGTGTAACTGCCCGGCTGAAAACAAAGTGAAGTTTGCTACTGGTACATTCGAAGGTGCAGCTCTGTCTTGGTGGAACGCTGAGATTCAAATGATTGGGAATGATGCGGCTAACAACATGGAATGGGAAGCCTTTAAGGAACTAATCATGGAGGAGTATTGCCCTCGGGATCAAGTCAAGAAGTTAGAAGGAGAGTTTCTGAACTCTAAAATGTCTGGGTCTGAAGTCGAAGAGTACACTGCGCGTTACCACGAGTACGCGGTACTGTGTCCGTCCATGGTTGATGCTGAATTCAAACGCATTGAGCGTTATCTGGAGGGTCTAGTACCCCAAATCAAGAGTTTGGTGACTGCCAGCAACCCAACAACTGTGCAACAAGCCATCCGTCTGGCTCACAAGTTAACTGATCAGGAGGTTGAAAGAGGTACACTTCCTGCCAGAATCTCTGAGAAGACTGCCTTGAGTGGCAAAAGAAAGGCTGAAGAAGAAGCTCCAGCAATGTCTGTGAATCAATCTGGGAGATCCTCAAACTCCCAGTATCAAAACAAGCGACCTGACAACACAAGGTCCACTTTCAATTATGGCAGCAACAGTGGGAGCAACAACCGTCAAGGCGGTAATGGAAACTACAAAGGCAAGGCTCCGTTTTGCAACAAGTGTGAGAAGCACCACAGGGGTATGTGTAGCAAGGGCTTAGAGTGTGGGAGATGTGGAAAGTTGGGTCATGAAGCCAACAACTGCTGGACCAATTTGCAGAGGCTGAACAACACTGGTCAGAATCAAGGGGGAAACAACAGGGGAAATGTGAACAACCGTAACGGGCAAGGAAACAACCAGAACAACAACAACAATGGTGGAGCCCGTGGCTGTTTTGAATGTGGTGCGCAGGGCCACATGAAGAAAGATTGTCCGCGATTGCGCAGACAAGGAAATGGAAACAACGGTAATCAGGGAAACAATGATGGGAACGGAAATGGTGGAAACGGTAATGGCGGGAATGGTAGAGGTCGTGCTTTTGTGATGGGTCAAGGTGAAGCTCGCAACGATGCCAACGTGATCAACGGTAAATTTATATTGAATGGTTTCTTCGCTACTGTTTTATTTGATTCTGGTGCTGAAAGAAGTTTTATTTCCAATAAGTTTGCTAGACTAATTAAGGCTAAACCAATTGACCTAGATGCTAAGTATGTGGTAGAATTAGCGAATGGTAAACTTCATGATACGACACAAATAGTGAAGGACTGTAAGTTAGAACTAGCAGGCCACACCTTAGGAATCGACCTTATGCCCTTTCCGATTGGTAGTTTTGACGTGATAGTAGGAATGGACTGGTTATCTGAAAATCGAGCCGAAATCCTGTGTCAAGAAAAAGTGGTCCGTATTCCACTCGAAGGAGGAGAAGTGTTAACAGTCCAAGGTGAAAAGGGTGGAACAGTGACCGGAATTATTTCGTATCTCAAAGCTCAAAAGTGCCTTCGTAAAGGTCACTTCGCGATTCTTGCAAACGTCACTGACTCGACACTTCCCGAGCGCAGAATCAACGACTACCCGATAGTCCGCGACTTCCAAGATGTATTTCCTGAAGATCTGCCTGGTTTGCCTCCGTTCCGACAGGTTGAGTTTGGAATCGATCTAGCTCCTGGAGCCGCTCCGATTGCGCGCGCTCCGTATCGTTTGGCTGTGAGTGAACTCAACGAACTATCTGCACAACTTCAAGAGCTACTCGACAAGGGATTTATCCGTCCAAGTTCGTCTCCGTGGGGAGCTCCGGTGTTATTTGTAAAGAAGAAAGATGGAACGTTCCGGATGTGCATCGACTACCGAGAGCTTAACAAAGTCACGATCAAGAATCGGTACCCACTACCTAGAATCGACGATCTCTTCGACCAGCTTCAAGGTTCAAGTTACTTCTCAAAGATTGATCTACGGTCAGGATACCATCAACTTCGTGTTCGGGACGAGGATATTTCTAAGACTGCATTCAGAACTCGGTATGGTCATTACGAGTTCCTGGTTATGCCGTTTGGGCTAACCAATGCGCCTGCCGTATTCATGGATTTGATGAATCGAGTGTGTAAGCCGTACCTCGATAAGTTTGTAATAGTTTTCATCGACGATATTTTGATATACTCCAAAACGAAGGAAGAACACGAGAATCATCTGCGTCTTATCTTGGAATTACTTCGTAAGGAACAACTCTACGCCAAGTTTTCGAAGTGCGATTTTTGGATACGCGAAGTCCAGTTTCTTGGACACATCGTTAATGAGGAAGGAATCCATGTCGACCCGTCTAAAGTAGAAGCTATCAAGAATTGGTCTACACCTAGAGCGCCGACCGAAATCCGACAATTTTTGGGACTTGCCGGATACTACCGAAGATTTATCAAGGGTTTCTCTCAATTGGCTCAACCCTTAACGGCTTTGACGCACAAAGGAGTGCAGTATAGGTGGGGTGAAAAAGAGGAACGCGCCTTTCAAACTCTCAAAGACATGTTATGTTCTGCTCCAATTCTCTCGTTACCTGATGGGGTTGACGACTTTGTGGTTTATTGCGATGCGTCTATTCAAGGACTCGGGTGCGTATTGATGCAACGAGACAAAGTAATTGCCTATGGGTCGAGGCAACTGAAGGATAATGAGAAGAATTATACTACACACGATTTGGAATTGGGAGCCGTTGTTCATGCACTCAAGATTTGGAGACATTATCTCTATGGAACCAAGTGCACGATATTTACTGATCACAAAAGCTTACAGCACATCTTCGATCAGAAGGATCTTAACATGCGGCAACGACGATGGGTCGAGCTATTGAATGACTATGATTTAGCAATTAAGTACCATCCGGGAAAAGCCAACGTAGTGGCTGATGCCTTAAGCAGAAAAGAGTATGAAAAGCCTCGAAGGGTACGAGCGCTGCAACTTACCATTCATTCGGGACTGCCGGATCGGATCCGCGATGCTCAAAGAGAGGCTCTGAAAGAAGAAAACTTCGCAGCTGAAGCACTGCGAGGGGTAGATGGAAATTCTGAAATTAAGTCTGATGGACTCCGATATTATAACGACAGAATCTGGGTTCCTCTGCTGGGAAATCTCCGTGAGCTCGTGATGGACGAGGCTCACAAGTCGAGGTATTCAGTACATCCAGGATCAGATAAGATGTACCAAGACTTAAAGAACCTGTATTGGTGGCCAAATATGAAAGCCGACATCGCGCGATATGTGGCTAAGTGTTTAACGTGCTCAAGGGTAAAGATCGAGTACCAAAAGCCTTCGGGACTACTACAACAACCAAAGATCCCAGAATGGAAATGGGAGGATATCTCCATGGATTTTGTAACAGGACTACCTCATCGATCGAATCAACCGGATGCGATTTGGGTTATCATTGATCGATTAACCAAATCGGCACATTTCATTCCGATGAAGGAAAGTGATAACATGAATAAACTGACGAAACTGTACATCGACAAAATTGTGAAGCTACACGGTGTGCCTAAGACTATCATTTCTGATCGAGATCCTCGATTTACTTCCCGGCTATGGCAATCAATGCAAGAAGCGTTGGGAACCCGATTAGATATGAGTACAGCCTATCACCCACAAACAGATGGTCAATCGGAACGAACCATTCAAACCTTAGAAGATATGCTCCGAGCTTGCGTTCTTGACTTCGGTAAAGACTGGGAAGCTCATCTTCCACTGGTGGAGTTCTCTTACAACAATAGCTATCATTCAAGCATCGGTGCAGCACCTTTTGAAGCACTTTATGGCAGAAAATGTAGATCGCCCGTGTGTTGGGCTGAAACGGGTGAGAAAGGACTCACTGGACCGGAAGTTATCCATGATATGACCGAGCGAATTATTCAAATCAGGCAACGGCTAGCTGCAGCGCGTGATCGACAAAAGAGTTATGCCGACAAACGCCGAAAACCTCTAAAGTTCGAGGTGGGCGACAAAGTATTACTGAAGGTATCTCCTTGGAAAGGAGTGATACGCTTCGGAAAGCGTGGAAAACTAAATCCTCGCTATATAGGTCCGTTTGAAATCATTGGGGAAGTAGGCCCGGTAGCCTACCGATTGAAACTCCCTACAGAACTCGATGGGGTTCACAACGTGTTTCACGTGTCTAATCTCAAGAAATGCCTGACTGAAGAAACTGAGATAATTCCCTTGGAGGAATTGGTAATCGATGAACATCTGAGATTCATCGAGCAACCGGTGGAAATCATGGGACGCGAAGAGAAAACCCTCAAGCGTAGCAAGATTCCGATCGTCAAGGTACGATGGAACTCAAAGCGTGGACCAGAATATACTTGGGAACGAGAGGATCAAATGAAGAAAAAGTATCCTCACTTGTTCGAGCAAACGTCCACAGAAACTCAAGGTACGATTTAATTTTGGGGACCAAAATTCCTTTAACAGGAGGAGGATGTGGCAACCCTAAAACTTTTGCTTTCTTTCCCCAGCGACGATAGCAACGACGACAGCTGAAACTGCGAACGCTACAACACAAGAATAATTTTCGGGACGAAAATTCCAATTACAAGGGAAGGATGTGACATCCGAGAATTTCAAGGTTAACTTCCGTTAGACAAACCCCGTTAGTTACGTTATAAGTGTTAACTTAGTAACTAGTGCTTAACTAGACCGAATACGTCCACGTCCTTTGGTTGATCACCGAACCCGTCCATACATGTTATGTGTTCAATGTGATTTAAATGCATGATTTAATATTATGAATAGCATGACAAATTGTAAATTCTTGATTATGTGGTAAATTGTATGATTTTGGTTTCCAGCGAAACTACCGAGCGAAATTATAGTGTCGCCCGGTAGTTAGCTAAGCTGCCTAATTTACGTGTGATCAGAGACAGTTTCGCTGACCAGCGAAACTGCCAGCGAAATTAGGCCCTGATATATAATATCTTAATAAACCCTAGCTCTCCCATTTGCAACCTTTCTCCAAAAACACACACACACTCTCTGAGATTTCTGGACCAGCTGAGATATCACTATTTGCTGCTATCATCACTGTTGGTAGAGAGCATCCATCGATCCTCGATCAACCGTGAGTCTCCAAAACCCATTTACATGCATTTTCTATATGTTTCTTCATAAAGCATGCTCAATCTTTCATGAACTTGTTAGATCTTCTGTATTTATGACTAGGGATGCTAGATCTGTGATAAAGTCTCCAACTTTACGTTCAAAATCCAACCATAATGAAGATTCATGCTCATTAGGTCATTTTAGGTTAAAAATGCATATTTGGTGATTTGATGATGTAAATCTGTGTTATTGATGATAAAAATGCTTCTTTGATGTTCCTAAATGCTTATACGTGCTTAGAAATGAATTACATGATGTATAGAGGCTGTTAGAAAGATTTTTGTTAGTTTTTCGGGTTTTTCTTGCGACTAGCGAAACTGTATGTTCATAGGGCGAAACTATCCAGCGAAACTGTATAGTTCCTCCGAGCGACACTGCCTAGCGAAACTATAGTTTCGCCGGGTAAACCAAACCAGACCAGCTCGAGCGAAATTACCGAGCGAAATTTCCTGAACGAAAGTTCAAACCAGTTTCGGGCGAAACTAGGCTAGCGAAACTGTGTCAACAGTTTCGGGCGAAACTAGCCTAGCGAAACTGTGTTATCGGGTACAGCCTAGCGAAAGTGCTGCCCGTGCACCTAGCGAAATTACCTAGCGAAACTGCTAGCGAAACTATGACCAGAACCTAAACTTGTGCAATTTGCTTGAATATTATGCCATGACTTACATGATTATGCTATGATGATACATGTTTGATTTCTGTAATATGTGAACCCTTGTTTATGATCAACCATCGGTGTCGTGTGTCGTTATGTCGAGTCGTAGTTCAAACGTGCTATGTTATGGGCCATAGTGACGTTAAGTTAAAGTTTAGACACAACCTAACATCTAAGACCTTAATGTGATTACTAGGTCTTCGTTAGCAAACATAAATTGGATTAACAAGTGTAGCTGAGCAACCTAAGGTGAGTTTCACAAACCCTTTACTTGTGAGCCCGTTTGGGTCACAACGAACATACTAAACGGAAAACAACGCTGACAATTTGAGGTATTGCCTAATGGGATACCTGTTATGGAGGTTGGAGTGTTTTATGGGGAACACTTGCAACTGTCCATCCTTGGGGTTTCAAATGAAATCCGGAAACAACTATTATGACACTTAAACTCTTTTTGGGATTTCAGATGAAATCCGGAATAAACATTTTAATATGACTAGTGTAGGTTAAAGTCTAAACCAAATGATATCACATGATTTCTAAGGATGCTTAAAAACTTAAAGACCTCAACTTAGTACTGATGATCTGGAAAGCGAGGGGATGTTGGGTAGATCTACTGAGGGTTTGACAAACCCTGCTCCGCGGTACACAAATGTGTAACCAACCGGCCGGGGGCCGAACGGAGTACAATATCAGCCTGTTGTTAGTTGTGGGCCTCCCTATTGGGACACAACTGGAGGCACGAACCATCGGCAAATGCCGAACTCTGTTACGTCAGCTTTCAGCCCTAGTACGACTTCCTTAGTGCATGGAAACCGGATTAGCTACCCGCGATATCGGTTGACTGCTTTAACTTTTACATAACTAGTGCATATTCGGTAATTAAACACCTGGCAATGTTTTGCAAAATAATACTACTTATTTATATATGTTGATACATACGACTATGAGACCGGGCCAATGCATGTCATGCCCACCGTGAACTCACCAACCGTTAGGTTGACACTTGTGTGGTTTTCACTTTTGCAGATCGTTGAGGAGTATCCGCTGAAGGTTGGCATGGCACGTGAAGACTTAAATTTTATTAAACTTAACTTGGGAATTTAGATACAATGACTTGTTTATGTAAAGCACGTGGTTAGTGCTAAGACAATTATTTTTCCGCTGCGTATATTTTAGAAACTGTTTTTATTATTAATGCTTGAACTTTACTCTGGTTCATTTAGTATTTGTAACTAATGGTTGTGGTCCTGGTCTGCGTGCACCCCTTAACGGTATAAACTCCGTTTGTGGTTATTTGGGGTTGTGACAGATTGGTATCAGAGCCATAAGTTGCAGAGAACTGGAATCATTTTTGAAAAACGATTTGGAAACTGCAACTTGAAACCTTAGTTACAAACGAACAAACAAATTCCCAAAACAAAATTTTTACGTGCCAACCTGGGATACTCGCTCTGCTGTGTAAGTAAATACTCCATATGTATATATATATATATATCTATATATAAATATATATAGACTGTGTCTAGGTAGTCTAACGGAAAACCTTAGGGAATTTTCACACACGAATACGAAACGTGAACGCTAATACACACTACTTCGGGGGAAAGCGACAACGAAACGATGCTACGCGCTACGTCCTGGTTTCTGCTACGATGACTACGCCGACGGTGACTTTTATGGGGAAGCCGACTTTCGACGATAGTACTTACGACAATCTCCGACGACGACTCAATTTTGCACAAAATTTTTCTGGACTAATAGAGGGATAACGGGAAAATTGCTAATATACATATTATGGGATATGTATAGAATAGAACTGTGACTGAACACTGTCTACTTTCACTATCCAGAAAATGTCTGGAAGAGCGGGAAGGAACAACATAAATCTGACGCCTGCACAACTGCAAGCGATGATCAACGAGCATGTGCAAGCCGCCGTGGCAGCCGTGCAAGCTACAATTGCCGCCCATGGTAATTATTACGCCGGTTAAGGCACAAGGCGATATATATTTTGACCTGTTTAGAATTTGAACCCGAACTATTAATTGCATCAGGAAACGTCCATCACTGTACCTTCAAAACTTTCATGGACTGCAAGCCAATGACATTCTCCGGCGAAGAAGGAGCGGTAGGTCTCCTCAGATGGATTGAGAAGTCAGAAAAAGTCTTCTCCATGTGTAACTGCCCGGCTGAAAACAAAGTGAAGTTTGCTACTGGTACATTCGAAGGTGCAGCTCTGTCTTGGTGGAACGCTGAGATTCAAATGATTGGGAATGATGCGGCTAACAACATGGAATGGGAAGCCTTTAAGGAACTAATCATGGAGGAGTATTGCCCTCGGGATCAAGTCAAGAAGTTAGAAGGAGAGTTTCTGAACTCTAAAATGTCTGGGTCTGAAGTCGAAGAGTACACTGCGCGTTACCACGAGTACGCGGTACTGTGTCCGTCCATGGTTGATGCTGAATTCAAACGCATTGAGCGTTATCTGGAGGGTCTAGTACCCCAAATCAAGAGTTTGGTGACTGCCAGCAACCCAACAACTGTGCAACAAGCCATCCGTCTGGCTCACAAGTTAACTGATCAGGAGGTTGAAAGAGGTACACTTCCTGCCAGAATCTCTGAGAAGACTGCCTTGAGTGGCAAAAGAAAGGCTGAAGAAGAAGCTCCAGCAATGTCTGTGAATCAATCTGGGAGATCCTCAAACTCCCAGTATCAAAACAAGCGACCTGACAACACAAGGTCCACTTTCAATTATGGCAGCAACAGTGGGAGCAACAACCGTCAAGGCGGTAATGGAAACTACAAAGGCAAGGCTCCGTTTTGCAACAAGTGTGAGAAGCACCACAGGGGTATGTGTAGCAAGGGCTTAGAGTGTGGGAGATGTGGAAAGTTGGGTCATGAAGCCAACAACTGCTGGACCAATTTGCAGAGGCTGAACAACACTGGTCAGAATCAAGGGGGAAACAACAGGGGAAATGTGAACAACCGTAACGGGCAAGGAAACAACCAGAACAACAACAACAATGGTGGAGCCCGTGGCTGTTTTGAATGTGGTGCGCAGGGCCACATGAAGAAAGATTGTCCGCGATTGCGCAGACAAGGAAATGGAAACAACGGTAATCAGGGAAACAATGATGGGAACGGAAATGGTGGAAACGGTAATGGCGGGAATGGTAGAGGTCGTGCTTTTGTGATGGGTCAAGGTGAAGCTCGCAACGATGCCAACGTGATCAACGGTAAATTTATATTGAATGGTTTCTTCGCTACTGTTTTATTTGATTCTGGTGCTGAAAGAAGTTTTATTTCCAATAAGTTTGCTAGACTAATTAAGGCTAAACCAATTGACCTAGATGCTAAGTATGTGGTAGAATTAGCGAATGGTAAACTTCATGATACGACACAAATAGTGAAGGACTGTAAGTTAGAACTAGCAGGCCACACCTTAGGAATCGACCTTATGCCCTTTCCGATTGGTAGTTTTGACGTGATAGTAGGAATGGACTGGTTATCTGAAAATCGAGCCGAAATCCTGTGTCAAGAAAAAGTGGTCCGTATTCCACTCGAAGGAGGAGAAGTGTTAACAGTCCAAGGTGAAAAGGGTGGAACAGTGACCGGAATTATTTCGTATCTCAAAGCTCAAAAGTGTCTTCGTAAAGGTCACTTCGCGATTCTTGCAAACGTCACTGACTCGACACTTCCCGAGCGCAGAATCAACGACTACCCGATAGTCCGCGACTTCGAAGATGTATTTCCTGAAGATCTGCCTGGTTTGCCTCCGTTCCGACAGGTTGAGTTTGGAATCGATCTAGCTCCTGGAGCCGCTCCGATTGCACGCGCTCCGTATCGTTTGGCTGTGAGTGAACTCAACGAACTATCTGCACAACTTCAAGAGCTACTCGACAAGGGATTTATCCGTCCAAGTTCGTCTCCGTGGGGAGCTCCGGTGTTATTTGTAAAGAAGAAAGATGGAACGTTCCGGATGTTCATCGACTACCGAGAGCTTAACAAAGTCACGATCAAGAATCGGTACCCACTACCTAGAATCGACGATCTCTTCGACCAGCTTCAAGGTTCAAGTTACTTCTCAAAGATTGATCTACGGTCAGGATACCATCAACTTCGTGTTCGGGACGAGGATATTTCTAAGACTGCATTCAGAACTCGGTATGGTCATTACGAGTTCCTGGTTATGCCGTTTGGGCTAACCAATGCGCCTGCCGTATTCATGGATTTGATGAATCGAGTGTGTAAGCCGTACCTCGATAAGTTTGTAATAGTTTTCATCGACGATATTTTGATATACTCCAAAACGAAGGAAGAACACGAGAATCATCTGCGTCTTATCTTGGAATTACTTCGTAAGGAACAACTCTACGCCAAGTTTTCGAAGTGCGATTTTTGGATACGCGAAGTCCAGTTTCTTGGACACATCGTTAATGAGGAAGGAATCCATGTCGACCCGTCTAAAGTAGAAGCTATCAAGAATTGGTCTACACCTAGAGCGCCGACCGAAATCCGACAATTTTTGGGACTTGCCGGATACTACCGAAGATTTATCAAGGGTTTCTCTCAATTGGCTCAACCCTTAACGGCTTTGACGCACAAAGGAGTGCAGTATAGGTGGGGTGAAAAAGAGGAACGCGCCTTTCAAACTCTCAAAGACATGTTATGTTCTGCTCCAATTCTCTCGTTACCTGATGGGGTTGACGACTTTGTGGTTTATTGCGATGCGTCTATTCAAGGACTCGGGTGCGTATTGATGCAACGAGACAAAGTAATTGCCTATGGGTCGAGGCAACTGAAGGATAATGAGAAGAATTATACTACACACGATTTGGAATTGGGAGCCGTTGTTCATGCACTCAAGATTTGGAGACATTATCTCTATGGAACCAAGTGCACGATATTTACTGATCACAAAAGCTTACAGCACATCTTCGATCAGAAGGATCTTAACATGCGGCAACGACGATGGGTCGAGCTATTGAATGACTATGATTTAGCAATTAAGTACCATCCGGGAAAAGCCAACGTAGTGGCTGATGCCTTAAGCAGAAAAGAGTATGAAAAGCCTCGAAGGGTACGAGCGCTGCAACTTACCATTCATTCGGGACTGCCGGATCGGATCCGCGATGCTCAAAGAGAGGCTCTGAAAGAAGAAAACTTCGCAGCTGAAGCACTGCGAGGGGTAGATGGAAATTCTGAAATTAAGTCTGATGGACTCCGATATTATAACGACAGAATCTGGGTTCCTCTGCTGGGAAATCTCCGTGAGCTCGTGATGGACGAGGCTCACAAGTCGAGGTATTCAGTACATCCAGGATCAGATAAGATGTACCAAGACTTAAAGAACCTGTATTGGTGGCCAAATATGAAAGCCGACATCGCGCGATATGTGGCTAAGTGTTTAACGTGCTCAAGGGTAAAGATCGAGTACCAAAAGCCTTCGGGACTACTACAACAACCAAAGATCCCAGAATGGAAATGGGAGGATATCTCCATGGATTTTGTAACAGGACTACCTCATCGATCGAATCAACCGGATGCGATTTGGGTTATCATTGATCGATTAACCAAATCGGCACATTTCATTCCGATGAAGGAAAGTGATAACATGAATAAACTGACGAAACTGTACATCGACAAAATTGTGAAGCTACACGGTGTGCCTAAGACTATCATTTCTGATCGAGATCCTCGATTTACTTCCCGGCTATGGCAATCAATGCAAGAAGCGTTGGGAACCCGATTAGATATGAGTACAGCCTATCACCCACAAACAGATGGTCAATCGGAACGAACCATTCAAACCTTAGAAGATATGCTCCGAGCTTGCGTTCTTGACTTCGGTAAAGACTGGGAAGCTCATCTTCCACTGGTGGAGTTCTCTTACAACAATAGCTATCATTCAAGCATCGGTGCAGCACCTTTTGAAGCACTTTATGGCAGAAAATGTAGATCGCCCGTGTGTTGGGCTGAAACGGGTGAGAAAGGACTCACTGGACCGGAAGTTATCCATGATATGACCGAGCGAATTATTCAAATCAGGCAACGGCTAGCTGCAGCGCGTGATCGACAAAAGAGTTATGCCGACAAACGCCGAAAACCTCTAAAGTTCGAGGTGGGCGACAAAGTATTACTGAAGGTATCTCCTTGGAAAGGAGTGATACGCTTCGGAAAGCATGGAAAACTAAATCCTCGCTATATAGGTCCGTTTGAAATCATTGGGGAAGTAGGCCCGGTAGCCTACCGACTGAAACTCCCTACAGAACTCGATGGGGTTCACAACGTGTTTCACGTGTCTAATCTCAAGAAATGCCTGACTGAAGAAACTGAGATAATTCCCTTGGAGGAATTGGTAATCGATGAACATCTGAGATTCATCGAGCAACCGGTGGAAATCATGGGACGCGAAGAGAAAACCCTCAAGCGTAGCAAGATTCCGATCGTCAAGGTACGATGGAACTCAAAGCGTGGACCAGAATATACTTGGGAACGAGAGGATCAAATGAAGAAAAAGTATCCTCACTTGTTCGAGCAAACGTCCACAGAAACTCAAGGTACGATTTAATTTTGGGGAACAAAATTCCTTTAACAGGAGGAGGATGTGGCAACCCTAAAACTTTTGCTTTCTTTCCCCAGCGACGATAGCAACGACGACAGCTGAAACTGCGAACGCTACAACACAAGAATAATTTTCGGGACGAAAATTCCAATTACAAGGGAAGGATGTGACATCCAAGAATTTCAAGGTTAACTTCCGTTAGACAAACCCCGTTAGTTACGTTATAAGTGTTAACTTAGTAACTAGTGCTTAACTAGACCGAATACGTCCACGTCCTTAAAGACCTCAACTTAGTACTGATGATCTGGAAAGCGAGGGGATGTTGGGTAGATCTACTGAGGGTTTGACAAACCCTGCTCCGCGGTACACAAATGTGTAACCAACCGGCCGGGGGCCGAACGGAGTACAATATCAGCCTGTTGTTAGTTGTGGGCCTCCCTATTGGGACACAACTGGAGGCACGAACCATCGGCAAATGCCGAACTCTGTTACGTCAGCTTTCAGCCCTAGTACGACTTCCTTAGTGCATGGAAACCGGATTAGCTACCCGCGATATCGGTTGACTGCTTTAACTTTTACATAACTAGTGCATATTCGGTAATTAAACACCTGGCAGTGTTTTGCAAAATAATACTCCTTATTTATATATGTTGATACATACGACTATGAGACCGGGCCAATGCATGTCATGCCCACCGTGAACTCACCAACCGTTAGGTTGACACTTGTGTGGTTTTCACTTTTGCAGATCGTTTAGGAGTATCCGCTGAAGGTTGGCATGGCACGTGAAGACTTAAATTTTATTAAACTTAACTTGGGAATTTAGATACAATGACTTGTTTATGTAAAGCACGTGGTTAGTGCTAAGACAATTATTTTTCCGCTGCGTATATTTTAGAAACTGTTTTTATTATTAATGCTTGAACTTTACTCTGGTTCATTTAGTATTTGTAACTAATGGTTGTGGTCCTAGTCTGCGTGCACCCCTTAACGGTATAAACTCCGTTTGTGGTTATTTGGGGTTGTGACACATCTAGTGTCAACTCATATATAATCTTGTAATTCTATATGTGCAGATGCCTCCCAGACAAGCTGTAGAAGCTTTAGAGTATGGTCGCTTGCACAACGGAAGGTGCATTTTTAACAAAAACTGGGAAGGTGCTGATGAGCAAGCCATTGACCTATTGCAACAATCAACATGGGTAACGGCAATGCAGATTAACCCTGTCATCTACAAGGGTATCATTGAAGATTCTTGGAACAATGCTCAATCTGCAGAGCTTGATGATGATTCAAGTGTAATAGGGTCCAGGATCCAGTTAATTGATGTTGAAATTACTGAGGAGAAGATCAGAACGGTCTTGAACTTGCAAGATGCTGGCATACCCAAGTCTTTCACAAGTACTTAGTGGCAATCTACAATCACAAGGATGGGATATTCTGGCGTCTTTCTCCGAGATGTCAGCAACAAGATACTCAAGACCTTATTTCCAACAAATTGGAAGGTTATAATCAGCTTCTTCATTGCAGCCTTTGGACACAGAAAGGCAGCTCCAGATGATTTCGTTGAAGAAACCGCATGGGCTTCACATGGGTTTATCACTGGTGAAAGTTTTAATCTATCTCACCAATTAACTACTCAAGTGGATGATTGCTAACCTACACCCTACTGGATCATTATTACCCTAACTTCATTCAAGGTATACTGGATCATTCTTACCCTAACTTGATCAAGCAAGGAGAGACCTTCTCCACAAGCTCAATGAACACTGGCTCATACAGTAAGTACCATAAAGGTAAATGTCAAGGGATTGCTATACCTTTCTTTGCAGAGATGATCGCTCAGATTACTCCTGCTAGTGCTGAAGGAGATGTCCAAATGGGTGAAGCAGTTGTCGAAGAACAAGAAGAAAATGTTGAAGCTGCTCAAGTCCAACCTCAATTAGATTTGAATGCACCAGTTAATATTGATCCTGCTGCTGCTGCTGAAGACCTTGGGAATCTCCAGGGTACAAATGCTGAAGCCTCTGAGCCTACTGAACGTACCTCAAGTCTTGTACTAGTGGAATTGTCTGGAGAAGAAGAAGGAGACGACGATGATAATGATGAAGAATCTGACTCTTCAGACTCGGATGACAGTCCTGCACAACCTGAGGGCATTCATCCTCGGAAAAGACAGAGGACTGGAGATTATTCCAAGGCCTCTACCATTCAGACACAACAATCATCCTCTGATGAAAGCTACAGTCCGTCACAGGATGTACAAGACGATGATGAGACTTCAGTGTCTCTCGATCAAGTCGATCTGACTTATGATCTCGTCAAGTCTGACAGCCCTCCTCAGTTTCCTCCTAACACAAGCTTAGAAAATCTAACAAGAACTGCTGAAGACATATATATATCCTATGAGTTCATCATGATCAGAGCTGAGAGAAGCAAGTCCTGTACAGAATAACTCAAAGTCAGGAGAAAGCCCGGTTCACTAAATGATTATGAAGTTGTGAGTTCATCTGGCACTCAATCTAATGTAGCCTTAGCTATAACAACCGTCTCTCCATCTCCTGCTGAACAAATTGAGAGAATTGATATAGATATGAGAGCACTAGAGAAGCTAGCTGAAGCTATTGTTACCACCACTGACACAGCTGGTATTGTTGCTACCATCCCAACGGTTTCTGAGTCTGAAAAAGTAATGGAACTTCAAGCTTAAATTGTCAATATTCAGAGTCATAATGATCACCTCAATTGTTCTCTACAAGTGGCAAATCAAAAGATAAATGATCAGTCACAAGTAATTGTTGAAAAAGAGCAGAAATTCTGAGACTCAAAGATTTGTTAGCCAAATCAAATGAAGACAAACAATCAAGAGACAAACCAGATCATGATATTGGTGATCAAGAAACTGAGATAGCATAAGAACAACCTCAAACTGATCAAAGAAGTGAAGGAGGGAATTCTCAAGATCCTATATCTTCTACTAGTGTTCCTGCTGGCAAAGACTCATTTGGTGTTCAAGATACTTCAAGCCCTATGAATGACAGTGATTTTGAGGATGATGCTGATACAGTCATTGAAGGAGATAAGCTGAACTTATCAGATGACGAAGAAGCTTTCGTCAACAGCCTCCTTCATGACGAGCCTGTTGATGAAACATTGGACTCAATCAAGAAGCTTGCCCCTGTACCTGAAAATCTAAAACTTCCAAGATTTGCACAGGCATCTAAAGCTCTTGCTATTGAGGGAACCAAAAGTGCAGAGTCTGAAGGTGAACCTGACAACTCTCTCCAACTATCCATTGTTCCCACCGTTCATGCTGAAACCTCTACCTCTTTTGCCATAGTTCCCGTGACAGAAGGTGTCCGTCAAATGCACGTCAACTCAGCCATCTTAGACTTTGAAATGTCAAATTTCAGGGAATACTATGGGGAGAAAATCTACTCAAGAAGAACTCCTATGGAATTCTAATTGAGAATCTTGATGATGGTGATGAAACAGCATATGAAGAACATCTGTACTTTGTAGACTTTGGAGATGATGATGACATGAATGAGCTAGGTCAGAGAATGAACGTGCTCATGAATGAAGCTAATCCATTGAACTGCATTGATCTGGATACGGTCGATAGTGAAGATGATGATGAAGAGGAACCTCTTTTTCCTACTCCAGTCCAAGTAAAAATAGAAGTAGACGATGAATATGTGAGTGTGCCTCTATCATCTGTCATGTCTACAGGAGAGACTCTTGCCTTGGACATCACCCCACATGTTCCAGGTTTTATCCCAACAGACGCTGAATTTATAAACCTTGAAACAAGTGCTGGTCGAGAATCTCAAAGTCAACCTGATCCTGCATTATCAGCTGAGCAGGACCTTCATGAACAGATCTTTGAAGCCTCTTTTATGCATTTCTCCTCTGAATATGAAAAGGAGGAAGTTGATGCCAATTTGATGGTAGCTTAAGAACCTGCTGTCACAGAGCAACCCGGACCTTCCGACAAGGATAAGGGAAAGAGAAAATTGACTCCCGAGGAAATAGCAGAGGAGCAGCTGAGAAGGGAAGCTGAAAGAGATAGGTCTCGTCGAGCACTCATTGAATAAACATACAGCGAACAGAACCGACTGATTGTAGAAAAAGCCAATGCACTAAAAAGATATGAATCAGGACATCTTCCTGCTGTCGTATACAAAAAGGGCTCAAGTACTTTCCCAGATCGTTCTGAGTCAGCCAGAACAGATGAACCAAGGATCCGCATCGTCACTAACTTAGAGGGCACGGATCTGGATGAAGAAGATACATCTGAACAGCTCATATGGTGAGAACTCTAATGAGTGACAACTTCTCATTGGAGTATTTGACGAGTCTTACCGAAATTGAGTTAACCAAGCTGTACACTGATGAGGAAAGATTTAATTCACACCTTCCTCAAAATCAAAATATTGAAGCTGAATCTGATCCCCTCGAAGATGTCTTTGCTGACACAAACAAAACAGTCGATTTTATTCCTATCCGCGACCATCTTTCTGATCTTGTACTTGACATTGGCAACACATATCTTCCTCCTCCCGAAAACTCATCTGATGAAGTTCCTGATACTGAAGAATACATCAAATCCACTACCAACATGATGACTTTCGAGGAACTCCGCAACTATTGTAGATTCAAGAATATGGATAAGAAGGCTTACAATAATGAGTGACTTAAAGGTCTACGAGAGTTTGTGTGTGAGTACCGGAAGGCTGAACGTTCGGCAAAGTTGGAACATATCAGACTCAGAGAGCAGGAATGAGCAGAGGCTCTTAAGAGGAAAGATAACCCTCCCATCTATGACGAATGGGAAAAGATGGCTCCAAATCTAAAGGCTATGCAGCAATTCACTACAAACCTAATAAAGATTCCTACCAACCCAAATGTCATTTATGGGATGAAAATCCTTGGATGGAAGTATGATGAGGCCTTTGATGCATTTATAGTGAAGAGGCAAAACGTATATGTTCAAATCTGTGCAGACTTCAGAGCTCTCTGCAGCTTATTCTCATGGGAGCTCAAACAGCTAAAATACCTTGATCTGGTGAACCACACCAATCATGAAAAAGGTGTGAAAGCTGTTTCACTAATCAATATTGCTGCCTATGAGCACAAGAATAATAAGCAAACTCCTGAAGAGGAGAAGAAAGCTCAATTGCTTGCAGAGAAAAGGCGTCTCCACGCCGCTCATCGTGGAATGTTCAAGGATATTAGGAAGGAGGTGAAAGTGAAGACTATACTGGAGAATCAGAAACATGCTCCAATAATCAGTTGGTACTACAACGAAAAGACTCATGAATTGGTGATTAAAAGAGTTGGTGCTGAGTCTATCAGAATCTTTGCAGCTAGAGAACTCAGACTACTTTCAAGATCCTATTTGAAGCTGATCTACTATGAGAATATGAGGACCATTCCTGTTCAACTAAGACCATACGAATGCTATGACGCCAATTACTTTTTGATGTTTTTAAATTGGTCGTGCACTAGCATTGCAGGTATGGGTAAACATACAATTGATAAGGAAGTCATCAGAACTGCAACCTGCTGGTTGATAGAAGATCATGGATCAAGTGTCGTCCTTGATAAGGCAAAGAGATTGGTAAAGCTGAACAACTACAATGATCTGAAGAAGCTTGTCTGGCAAGATCTCTGGAGGATGTACGATCTTGGAATTACTGTGCTTTCTGATAAAAACAAAGAAACCACAAGAGAAAACTGGAGATTTCTGCTTAAGCTACTCGGTCAGGTGGCTTAAAGCTTAAAGTGTTTGCATTGCCAACAAGGGTGGAATTTGTTGGAACCCATTTTGGTTGTTGGAAACACAAACCGTTCACCGTTGAGTATTGCTGGTGAAGACCTCTTGATGCTTTAACTAGAATTGATACTTTGCTTTTGTAATAGATTTTGGGTTTGTACTTAGTAAAATTGTGTTTCTGTTTTAGCGGACTTGTATTTCTACTTAGCAAACTTCTGATCTTGTACTTAGCGGACTTGTTTTACTTTTAGCGTACTTGTTGATTTATCATTATACATGTCTTAGCGTACTTGTTGATTTATCAATATACATGTCTTAGCGAACTTAACTTATTCCTAGCGGACTTGTTTACTTAGTAGATTTGTTCATGATCTTAACGAACTTGTTTTGTTCTTAGCGAACTTGTTTTGTTCTTAGCGAACTTGTTAGCGAACTTAACATTGCTTAGCGAACTTGTTAGAGTGTATGTTCTTGGTGTAGTGTGTGTGTTCTTGAGCTTTAGAAATCAATAATGGGTGAGCATTGATGCAGATTAAATGGAATCGACTATCATACAAGATTTCCGCACTTGTGTGATGAATCATATGAGAAACTTGTGCTCAAATCTGGTCCTGACAAGCTCACTATTTCACCTGACACCTGACCCTTAAATCTGACATGCCTTCTTTGTTTGATCGGTTTTAGAGGAGGGATAAAATTTTTATGAAAATTCTTCATGTAATCATTGTAATTTCCTCTTTGTTACTGTTCCTTAACCTCTTTGGCACTCGGGTCTTCAGATTTTTCAGCTTCTTTTCTTTTCAGCTTCACCTCAGCCTCATCACCCTTTTCCTTAGGAAATACTTCAAATTCATCATCAGCTTGTGAGTTGTTGTTGTTGAAATTGGAGTACAAGTCAGGATACTCCTCTTCAGTTATATCCGCAACCTCAACCTCCTCACCTAGATTATCATCCTCACTTTCAGTCTCTAGTGACTCATATACTTTAGGTTCAGCTTCGGCAGCTTTCTTTATCTCCTCGTCATTTAAGTCAAAGATCTCATAAATTTGAGCTTGGTTGAGTTCACAAAGAAACTCACCATCTTCAAGTATTGTGCTGATCTCATTTATGCTTTTGGCAGCTTGATTTACCGGGACTGATGTAATCGGCACTGCATTTCTAGAATCTGAGTCCCCTAGCTGCAAAAGTACAAGCACCTGAACTAGAGGTTCCAGTTGGGCCTGAACCTCCACCAGTATTAACTTTGGGGTCTTCATTCTTAGGTTTATCCTTCAAGTATTGCAGCACATCATCTTTACATCCTGATCCTGAACCAATCTCCCCCTGAGCGGTAAATTTCTCAACTAGGTATTTAAGCTGCTCATTCATCTTTGAAATTTGGGCATCTTGATTCATACTGACCATTTTCAAGCTTGTAATCTCTTGAGTTTTGGCCGCTTCCCCACTTTCAATTGGAGATAATCTCTATGCAATTCAACCAACTGTTTTGATTGAGATTCATCTC
Source organism: Deinandra increscens subsp. villosa (assembly GCA_039602395.1). Taxonomy (NCBI): domain Eukaryota; kingdom Viridiplantae; phylum Streptophyta; class Magnoliopsida; order Asterales; family Asteraceae; genus Deinandra; species Deinandra increscens. The sequence continues at coordinate 24,907,777 of JBCNJP010000025.1, forward strand.
TTTCCTTTAACTCTTCAATCATTTGGATTCCTCTTCGTCCTTTCTCTTCAACGCCTCAATCAATTTTGACTTGTCATCATCTTTAGCCTTCAAATCATCAATTTTGGTTTGACAATCTAACAGTGTAGTGTTAAGTAATTCCATTTGAGAAAAGGTTATCAACCCTTGAGAAACATTAAAGTTAAGTTGGTATTGATGTTATGGAAGTTGTTTTAGTTGTTGTTGAGAATGTTGGAGTCATAGTTGCTCCCATAGGCTGATTCAGAAAATGAGCACCAACACTTGCTGACGGTGTTATGCTGGCTGTTGTAGACTTTGTCGTTCCCATAAAAATCCTTCAAAATATCGAATCGATTCACCTTAGTAAAAATTGCAGCTTGTGCAACAGTTAATGACATTGTAACAACTGGAACTAAAGTTATCTCTGGCAACAGACATATCTGGACCACCATATCAAGATCCACCGGCAGGACGTTGCAGTATAAATTATGAATTTTTAAGCATCTTCTTGCCTCTTTCACCAACGGTAATCGACTTTTTCCTTTTTGCTGGTCTCAGTGAAGACGAAGAAGTAGTCGATTTCTTACCCTTTCCTTGACCGAAATCAACATCAGGGTTGTAATCTTCATCGGATTCAGATGGGGCTTTGTCATCATAAATTCGACCTTTTTAACGGCCATTGCCCTTGTTTTGACTTGTACGGTACACAAGATGTTCCTTGCTACCTTTTCTTACACGCAAATTTTGTGATCTAACCTGAATAAATGCAAATAGGTTATTTGTATCTGAATCATCCTCAGAGTCTACTGCCATATCACTTAGCTCATCATCATCACTATCTTCTTCATCTACCGGGGTATTTACAGCATGTGTCTCAGTCACATCGATGGTTGCTTGCACTTCAGGTGTTGAGACTGCTGCTTCAGTGTTTACAGGTTCAGACGCAACAGGTTCAGATACTGCCGGTTCTTGTACTACCGGTTCTTGTACAACAGGTGGTGTTTGTTTTGTTTTCTTGGTCTTTTCCGTTTTGCTTGACGAGGTGCACCCTGAGCTGGTGCAATATAGTTTGCTTTCGCCAAATGACCTATTAGTCTTTTCATCTTTCGATACTCACCTGTCTTTTTCTTCTGGTAAGTTGTCAACGTACCAACACTCACCTCACTCATATGCTTTAGATTCATCTTCTGAGCTTCAGTCTTTATCAGATTTGGATATAGATCATTTAAGATCATCTGAATGAACCTCGGGTACATCAATGCTCTCTTGTGCCTTTGAGTCAGATTATCTCTCATGTAATAGAATATCAGCCCGGCACAGTTGTAAGGATGGTTGAGAATAACAGCATTCATTAAAGACAGCATCTTTGGGCCTATCTCATCGTGACCAGCAATTATGTTCCCCAAACAGTGTAGAAGAACATGTATCAGGAACTTGTAGGGAACACTGAATTCTGACTTGTAAATCCAATCTCTGCTTGGATTTTCACCATACCACAATCTCTTCAATAACACTACTACAAAAACTGCCTTCCTTGACACGCGAACGATGACACTCGATAATTCTTGACGTGCAAAAAACTGAAGAGTCAAAATAAAATGTCAATTATAGGTAATTCCTAAGCATTCATGACGCGCATTTTTGCGTGTCAAGAATTTCTATCATATTTCAATAAAAAAAACACGGAGGACATATAAAAGCCGCGCGTCAAGAATCAAGTGTCGTTTTTTAATTTTTTGGCTCCAAATTTCCCCCCAATATTTTGCCCGAAATTTTCCCCAAATACACTCCCGCTCCCACTCCCACATCCACTCCCGTCGGATGTTCTCCGCTCCCACTCCAGTCTCCTTCTCAAAAATCGATTTCAGTCTGCTATTCGATGTTTTCGAGCCCTAATTTCAAGCCGTAATCTCTATCTCACCTAAGCTCCACTTTCTGACCCTAAACAACTCGTTCGTAAAGCTGCAGAGCTCCGCCGCATGTCCGATCTTCAATTTGATTCATCCAGTTCCGGAATTGTAAACACTTAACCCTTTTTATTACATGATCTCTACAATCGCAGTTGATTTTCTAGCCCTGAGTTTCCCCCAATTTTTTCATTTGTTAATTGTAGGGAGAGATTTGCAAAGCTATAATCTGTCTGGAGATTGCCACTTATATGTACATTTGGATCTGTTCAATCCGTGTAACTGCAATTGTTAATACGCTGTTATCGTTTCTACGATTGATGATTGATAATTGATGTGCACTTGTTTTGAAATTTATAGCATGTAATTTGATTAATGTGATAATCTGTTTCTAATTACTGTAGGAAGCAGGTTTTATTTGATCGCCAGAATGCGATTAGGTTAAGTGGGATGTCGGAGAAGGCTTACATTCGATCTTTCAATGTGATGCAGAATGGAATTGGTGTCAAGTATGTTAATTCTCTGTCTATGTTTTCTATATGATGATTATACTAATTGTTTACCACCAAATTGAAATAAATCTGTATGAATTGTAGGAATACACTTGATATTAAGGAATTGGCTATTCAATTTGGATGTGTTAGGCTTATTCCTCTTGTTCGAAAAGGGCTATCATTGTAAGTTTTGTTTCCTTAACATATTAAGGAAAATACATGTTTTTAGTATCTAGCTAATTTGTTTAATATTTAAATCTTTGTTGGTTATTGGATACAAGTAACATTGCTAAATGTGATTCAATTACAGATATAGAGAACGGTTTATTGCTTCGTTACCTCCTTCTCGTCGAGCTAGTGCTGACTTCACGAGACCTGTGTTTACAGCCACAGGTGTTTACTTGTGTGCTAAAAAGCATAAGGTATGCAAAACCTCTTTTAACTTGCTTAACTGTTTTAGCTTGTTTTCTTTGACACCAATTTGTTTCCTTCCATGTTTCCATAGCTTAAGGTTGACAAGAATAAGTTGATTGAACTTTCTGGCACGTCTGAAGATGAATTTTCAAGTGTAAGAAGCAATTTAATTGTCCCCAAATGCCGCCAAGACATTAGTTTTCATAAATTTGTTCCCTTTATAATATGATGTTGTATGAATCAATGCAGGTATCTACTTCCATGAAGGACCTTTGTCATGATGTTTTTGGGGTGTCTACAGAAAAGAAAGATCCGAAGTCTGTGAAAGTGAACAGAGGTAACTTAAATAGTAAAATCCCAATAATCTTTTCTCTTGAAACCATATTCTTGCTGTGCAAAAGTTATTACTTTTATAGGAGTGCCAAAAACATGAAATGTGTATACATTTATTATCTTATCTTATCTTGCAGATTTGTTGGATGTCTTACCTGAGAAACGACAAGCTGAGGATGGTGGTTATTCATCTGATGAAGGCAAAGATGTATAACTTTTGTTTACATTAGTTTTTATTTCTGCATCTTGTGTGCTGCATGTCACAGTCATGCATATATAATTCTGTTTACATCTAGTAGTATTTAAATAAATATGTTTGATGGATAGTTACTATAGTCTATTTGGACCCATTCCAAGTTAGCAAATTTCATAACAGTGACCCATTCTGACCCGTTTTATAATTTGAATAGACTCAAATCGACCTTTTTAGCCGACAAAAGTTACCCAAATCAACCCATTTCTTGAAGAATGGGTCATTATTGTTAGGTGTAATGGATACTTCCCATATGCAGGCATGCAGTTTTTACTACACCAAAAAGTTACTCTTTACTGGGGTTAATTTTGCAATCTCTAACTTTTAAATTCTGTTTTGGTGACACAACTGTAACTATATTACACTGTAATATCTATTCATGATGGATCATTTGTTTCTTGTTTCTGGGAAACACATGAAAGCTCTTAGGATCATTTAGAAGTCATGCCAAAATGTTGAAACTAATACATATATACTTTTTTGTAACTTGTTGCAGCTTTCAGCCTACAAGAAACGTAAGCGTGAAGAGAACCACAAGTATGAAGAATGGAAATCTAAGGTAGTAGAATCCAATAAGCAAGGCAAGGATAAAGGTAATTCCATCCTATTTATTAACAAATGAGTTTATTTGATTGATGCTTGGTCTATAAAAGTTAAAATGTGTAAAACAGAAAAGAAAAAAAACAATAGTTGAAATGGTAACGGGTCAAACTGGTTTATAGGATTTTTAGTTTATATACTTGTGATGATTCATCAGGTGTAGAAGGTAGCTGTTGATATTGTTTGTGGATTAACTGGATCAGAAGATGGATTACAATCGCTTGTTAGTTACTCTAACACTGTGCTTCCGTCCTTGTCTCGACTATTAGGTGAAAATAAGGTGCTAATTTGTTAGCTTTTGGTTGAACTGTGTTATGATGATACACATAATCACACAGATATCTGTACACTCGCTTTATGCTACCACAGCAAGCCCAACCACAACCCAGCCCCAACCCATTTGCCTCTTCTACAGAAGCAACATTGCTGTCACCAAATGTACACTCGCTTTATGTTTGCCTCTTCTTTTAGAAGTTAAAATTAATGTTATTTACAGAAGGGCATTTTTTCTTCTTGTGGTGATGACAGGATACACATAGCTCCTGACGATAGTACTATCGAAGATTGAAACACAATCTGATGTTTTGACACAGACGGAGAGGTCATGTTATCTTTTGACCAAGTTTTCGATCATTGCTAAGCAAGAACATGAGTTGGCTGAGTTGCAAAATGGTTGACTACTATTGTAAGAATGTTGAGGTAGATTATTATTATAGGGACATAAATATTGGTAACATATGGGATTCATTTGTAAGCTCATATTAACTTTGTAATTTTTGCTATATATATGAAATGCATTATTTTGTTATATAGGTATTTTGTTTTGTATTATGAGATTAATTGTTGTTTAATGTGGAAATTAGTGATCCTACAAAAAAAAATATTTTTTTTATTAAAAATTAAAATTCTTGACGCGCAAAAATGCGTGTCATAAACAGACGACACTAAAAAAATTATAAATAAAAATATATTAAACACAGACGACACCCTAAGATGACGTGCATAATGAGTGTCAAGAATGGAGCTTTCTCTGACCCCGGCTTCCTTGATGCGCATTTACGTGTCAAGAAGGCACTTTCTTGACGCGCGATGCACGTCAAGAAAGATCTTTTTTGTAGTAGTGTAAAGCCACATTTTCTGCTTGACCAAACTATATCGGTACCATTGTATCATCACCAGTAAACTTTAGTACCCTTCCGACATCAGCTTCAGTAAATTCTACCATTTGGTTTTGAATTGTGCCAGAAATTCTGATTGAAACTTCAGTTATTGTGCGGGCAATGGTCCAGAACTCGGTAAGAATGTCATGGTACGGATCACAATCATGTGTAATCGCGTAGTGAATTCGTGATCGTCGTAGAAAGTCGAAGATACTAGAACCACCAAACTTGATCAGTTTTGTATGGCTAACACCAAGATGGGCACAAATGTTGTGTTTCTCGCCAATCTTTAAATCATCTCCAATCCTGTAAACACGTAAAATGAAAAGTTCGTTAAATTCAATGTGAGTATCAAAAACGTTCACCAAATTTATCAATTAGTAACCATTCGCGTAAACAATCAACTTTTGGTGATCCGAACCGAATCATTTTATCCGAACTTGATCCGAACTGGTGAAAGTCATCCGAACTTGATCCGAACTAGATCAAGTCAACAATCGAAGTTGACTTTGGTCAACGTCCGAACTGACTTGGTCAACCATCCGAACTGGCACAAACTAGGATCCGAACTCTCAGTTCGGCTGAAGAATATCCAGTTCGGATCTATGTATAATTGAAAGGTTTAATCGACTTAAAATTTGATCCAGACAATTTCAGACAAAATCCTTTTACATCTAGACGCGGTTTATCAAAGTGAATCCAATGGTACAAGTTTTATCCCCTAAAACCAACTCTAAGTGTATTAATTTTTGGATCTAGGAACCTGTAACAACCCAACAACATTTTTTATGAAAATCGACATATTTACTGAACCAAATCGATAATAAAACACACCCCTACACTCGGAATTTCAATATCTACCTTTATATGGTCACAAAAACTCGCTAAAGCACAGTTAAACGGATTTTTGATTCGAGAGCTATAGTTCGGCTAAGGTTCGGCTATTTGGGTAACAGTAATAGTGCTTCCGAACTCGTGCTTCGGCCTCTTATAGGCAGCCCATTTCGGTTCTCCGAACTGGCAATTCGGTTTAACCGAACCTATCTAAACTCAGCCTTTGGCTAAGTTTGTAAGCTTCCGAAGACATCCGAATTGGAGCTTCGGATCATCTGAACTCACAGTTCAGTTATCCATCCGAACTTACAGTTTGGCTCTTTCAAAAAATTTCAATTTAAACCCAGATATTTGTGAAAATTTTCAAATTGAACATAAAAGTTTCAAATTTTATCAATTTGATACAATCTTTTGATCAATTCATGATGAGCTTCATATTCCAAGACTATTTGGTTGTACCCGGTATAATTTTGATTTTTCATTATTGGTTGATCGAAAATAAAATAGAAACAAAATCTTTTTGATATAATAATATTTTCAAACACACTGAAAATATTTTTGAATTTTTACAAGATTATGTTAAAACACACCAAAAATATTTTTGGATTTTTCGATACACAAAGAAAGGCCGATCACATTAGAAAATAAAGAAAATCAAACAAGTTTAAGTCTTTGCAAAAAGAAAACACGCGTACACCAGAACATCTCTTATTATGTTTTTTGTTGTTTTCAGTTTTATTGCCAAAATTACACAGTACCCTTCATGATGTAACATCATAATTATCAAGCAGGTATTTAGGTTTATATCATACTGGCATATATCAGACTTGCCTTAACGCATTCAACTAACCAAAACAAGCACTAGTAGCCTTTATTCCTACTTTATTCATGGTCGATAACGTATGCTAAAGTAATATCATTTCTTGCTAGGTCGAATCAATTTCTCATTTTTTATTTTTCGATTTTTTTTAATTTTAGCATGTTTCAATTTTTTTGTACTTTTATAGATTTTACTCCCCCGAAATAATACAGAACACTATTTTTGGATTTTTTTTTAATGAAGAAAAACTAAAGATTCAATAAAAAGTAAAAATAGATCAACCGACAACCACTCAAATTGATAATTTTTTATGTCATTGATCTGCTAAAGATATCTGAAGCGGGTTTTGTCAAATACTTTTGTAAAAAGATCCGCTCTCTGAAAATTAGTATGGATCTTTTGCAGATCAATACGGTGCTTCTCAAAACAATCACATATAAAGTGATATCTGATGTCAATATGTTTTGTTTTTTAGTGGTGAACGGGTTTTTTGGTTATGCAGATGGCGGCAGAATTATATATGTGTATGGGAGTAGTAAGAAATTGCAAACTATAGTCTCTCATTTGTTGTTGTATCCACAAAACCTGAGAACAGCAACTTGCAACTGCAATGTACTCAGCTTCAGCAGTGGATGTTGCTACCGACGTCTGCTTCTTACACTGCCATGACACCAACCTATCTCCCATAAATTGGCAACTGGCTGTTGTTGATTTTAAATTAATCTTGTAGCCTCCATAATCTGAGTCAAAGTAGGCAGATAATTCAAACTTATCGCCATTAGGGTACCAGATCCTGAGATCCGTGTTACCCTTGAAGTAAGCCAAAATTCTCTTGACCGCATCCAAATGTGATTGCCTAGGAGATGCTTAGTATCTAGCACACAAACACACAACAGACATTATGTCAGGTCTACTAGCTGTCAAATACATCAATGAACCAATCATTGCACGATAAAGAGTCTCGTCGACTTCTTCACCATCCTCATCAGGACAAAGACCATGAGACAGCTGTATTGGAGTTCCCGAAATACGAACATCGCCAATATTAAATATTTTGAGCACATCATTCACATATTTCGTCTGATGGATGAAGATCCCTTTTTCAGACTGTTGAACTTGTAGACCAAGAAAGAACGACATCTCGCCCATGGAACTCATTTCAAATTTTGTGTGCATCAACTTCTCGAAATCTTTTGAAAGTTGTTCGCTTGGGCTTCCAAAAATAATATTATCAACATATATTTGTACCAATAGCAAGTCTCCTCCCGTTTGCTTGCAAAACAAGGTGCAGTCTACCAACCCGCGCTTGAACCCGTTTTCCAATAAAGTAAATAAGTGGACAAGGTATCATACCAAGCTCGAGGAGCCTGATGCAGACCATATAGTGCTTTGTCCAACTTATAAACCTTCTCCAGATAATCAGGATCGTAGAATCCCGGAGGTTGTTTGACATAGATTCCTTTTTCACCTTCTCGTACAAGAACGCACACTTGACATCCATCTAGAAGACCTTAAAACCACGATGTGCCGCGAATGCTAAGAAAATTCAAATGGCTTCAATTCGAGCGACCGGTGCGTACACTTCGTTAAAGTCTATCCCTTCCTCTTCAGAAAAACCTTGTACAACCAAACGAGCCTTGTTTACCACAATAACTCCTTACTCGTCACGCTTACATTTAAATACCCAACGAGTTCTGCATGGCTCTTAACTGTTTTCAGGTAAGTCCACCAAGTGCCACACCCTGAGCTTTTGGAATTGTTGTAATTCTTCCTGCATAGCTTTAACCCACGAACCATTTTTTAAAGCTTGCTTAACATCTGTTGGCTCGATCTGGGAAAAGAAGCATGAGTGGAACGCCTCATCTTGAATTCTTGATTCCCTGATTGTCAGCAATGCACTACTTTCCACTTGTCTTCTAGTCCCCACTCCATCATCTAAATCACTAATAATGTTATCATGTGGATGATAAGTCTTTATCCAGAGTGTTTGATGAGTCGGAACAATGATGTTCTCATCCAAATTAGGAACATGATCTTCCTCCACCACAACATTGTCATTAGTATTGGATTCAGGTTGTCGAACAATTTGTACAGCATCAACCTCAACCACTCCAGTATCACTTGTAATCGGTACAACTTGTGGAATAGAAACATCAACCGGATCTGAATGAGCTTCATGAAACTCATGAACATCATTAGAAGACATAACTTCAGCATCTATAGTAGAATCAGTTGTAGTTTCGGTTAAATAATCTTCAACGACAGGCACATTTGGAGCATCAGATGGAGATGGAATATTCATAACCGGAACATCATCTTGTAGATTAATGTAAACAGTTGTAAGATGATCATCGGTTTAATCTATTCTCGACTCGAGTGAATCAAAAATACCTTTGTAGTCGAACATCCAAACTGGACCGACACCTTTGGGTGGTAACGTGTATGATTGAAAATCAACATGTAAGTATTCTTACACTACACCGATCTTTTTGTTAAAAACTCATTTCTTTTGATTTGAGTAACTAACAAATAAAGCTTCAAACACTTTGTCGTCGAATTTTCTAGCAGGCCGTAAAATAGTGCAGGGACACCCAAATGGTTCCAGATACTTGAGATTCGGCTTGTGATTCTTCAACAGCTCATAACAGGTTTTTCTAGGCCGTTTCACAGTTAGAACCCTATTCAACACATAACATGTTGTATTGACTGCTTCCGTCCAGAAGTTCACTAGAAGTTGAGCATCAGCCAACATGGTTCGTACCGTCTCAATAATCGTTCTATTTTTCCATTCCGCGACACTGTTCTGTTGAGGTGTATAAGGCGTATTGAATTCATGTACGATATGCTTCTCCAAATAGAACATTTTCATGTCAAAATAATTGAACTCCTTGTCGTTATCGCTTCGATCTCTTTTAACTTTCAACTTGTAATAAGACTCTTAATTTTTTATCAAGTTGATAAGAATTCGTGGTGTTTCACCTTTCGTCACAAGAAAATCCACCCAAGAAAAAATGAGAGTATTCATCAGTAACGACTAAACAGTACCAATGTACGGAAATGCTTTGTTTATTCACAGGACCAAATAAGTCCATGTGAGGCAATTCCAATGGGATATCAATTTAGTGGTACTTCTTCAAGGGATGCGATTTTCGTTGTTGCTTCCCTTTCTTGCAACTGACGCACACATCATTAAAAGTAAATTGATGGTTTGGAATCCCTTCGATAAGATTCGTTCGCACCAACTCATTCATCTTGCGATAATGAATGTGACCCATGCATCTATGCCATAGAACAGAGTCTCTCTCGAAAGCTTTTGACATAAAACATTGACCTACCACATTTGCCTTTGCTGAGTTCACATCCAACATCGGGATCTTGTAACCTGGCCTCAAGATTAAACATTTTGTGCCAGTGAAAGCAGTCATGAATTGCTTATCACATATTTGAGACACGCTCAGTAGGTTATATTCTAATTCTTGAACATATTCCAGTCGGTCAAATATGATTGCACCATTGCTTAGTTTGCCAATGCCCGTTATCTTTCCTCCTTTATTACCGGAAAATGTAACATTTCCTCCATTGAATGGTTAAACATCATGGAGCAGAGAAATGTCACCGGTCATGTGCCTGGAGGCTCCACTATCAACAACCATTAAATTGTTCATGGGATATCGCGAAACTGCCTGTACACATTAACAAATTATTTAGATTGGGAAGAACCCATGCTTGCAGCTTTGGGTCATCCGTCATCTTCAACAAAATCTTGACCTGTAGTGGAAGTACCCTTAGGTTTCCACTTTTCATTCTGCTGAGTTGATGATCCTTCAGAAGATTTCAGAATAAATTTAACATTTACATATTTACCATCAAATGTCTTATCATGTTTTTTAGATTTAAAACTTGACACAGATGGCTTCAAATAATTATGAATGAATCCTTTGGGATCAATAAATTAGGCATGTTTCTTAGAATCAGCAGATGCAGGTTTGTCTGAAAAGTAGCCATCTGATGCATTACCAGACACTTCAGACTTTCCTTTCTTCAAAGGATAACTTTTATAAGTATGACCTCATTGTTTACATTTAAAAAACCTACGACGATTGGTAAGAAATTCTTCGATCATGTCATCCTCTTGAATGATTTCGATTACTCGCTTAGGTTTCTTTGATTTTAAAATTTTCTTTTGTGTTTGAAAAAATTGATGATCACTAAAATCATCAAAAAAAGCCAGAATCATAACCATTACCATTCTCAGGACAGAAATCATCATAAAAATATTCATTTTGTGAATAAAAACCATCATTTCCGTTATGATAACCACCACTCCAATCACCATATCGGATGGACCAGAACCCCATCTCGATCCATTCCCAAACCAATGTGGCCCCCTACCGTACATCGGTGGATTCGGCCCATAGCAAAAATCATCGTAAAAGCCATCATCTTGAAATCGTGTTCTTTGAAAAAATCTATTAGGCTTTTTGAAATTTGGTTTAACATTCTCATGAAAACTTGGTTTGACATTTTTCGGTGAAGGAGAACATATGGCTTCTTAACATGTTGTTGCACAGACTTAGCAACAAATTCCGAATGATCAGAATCAAGTGAGCCTTTTGGGGCATCTGGATCATAATTTAGACCATACCCACCCCGAAAAACCTTATCAATCAAGTTAGGGTTAACCAACTTTAAAGGAAATTCTGAAGTAGAATACATCTTATCAGATCCCTTTAACCGGTAAGTGGTCCATTTCACAGATGTATCAAACTTTTTAGTTTGAACTTGATCACCAGATTTTCCCTTTTCAGAATTTGGTGTTTTGGAAGTTGAACCTTTTTCAAAAACTTTTTGTTTTTACTTAACAGTCTCTGGTTCATATGCAATTCCACCAATCTTGGGTTTCTTTCCCTCAACCGATTTGACCTAGTAACCTTTTTCTGCTCATACTCACTCAGTTTTGTGAGTTCAGACTTAATTTCACCAAATTTGTACGCTGGAGCGTATGGATCGGCTTAGTTCATCATGAATGTGATAGTTAATCAACAACAATACGTGTAAATATAAAGTTCAATATCTCATTCAATATCAAGAACGAAATACAGAGAGAATCAGAACAGTTTACACTTTACGAAACACACATTATTGCAAAAACTTGTTACAGAAAACTAAGCTATCAACCTATATATAAGGCAACCTGTTGTCCGAACTCCCCAGCTGGTCTGAACCTCAGGTTCGGCCTAGGTTCGGCCTAGGTTCGGTGAAAAAGCACGAAACGATCTTACTACTGCATGATTCGGTAATTGGATAGCAACAAGATGTAAATAAAGCTTTGCATTATTGATTCACTTAGAGATTTACAAGTAGAGAGAGAAACACACTCAGTTTACACACAGTTAAGAGTTGTAGAATGACAGCCCCCCTAAACACTCTCTCTAACAAGCTATTTATAGTCACTTAGTAACAGACCAGCGTACCAGTTGTGGACCATCTGGTCCGCCCGGATCATCTGGTCCGGCGGTGCATCTGGTACGGCCAGTGACTATAAAACTCACACAGATGCTCTAGATTAGATACAATACACGAGACACACACTAGCATAGGAATATGCTCTAACAAACTCCCCTTAACGTGTAGTGTATCTATATTCTAACTAAACTTCAGTCTTCAATCTTCAACAATGCTGCATCCGATCTTCAACTTGAACTCTTGTCAGAATTAGAGCTTGCATGGCTGGATCAACCTTAAAAAAAACTTTGAATTTCAAGATCCACTTGTGAAAGATATAACATACTCCCCCTTTCACCATGCGTGAGTCTTTTCACACAGAAACCTGCAACTTTCAGAAGACAGAAACACAGTTTCCTTTTCTTTTGAAAATTAATTTAATCTTGGCACAAAACTTCTCTTCGAGAACCAAGATATAGTTTTGAAATTTTGAATTTTGTATCAAGTATCGATCGGTCGAAAACAAATAAGAAACAAAATCTTTTTAGCTTTTTGAAACTTTATATCAAAACACACCGAAAATCTTTTTGAATTTTTCAGATATGAAACATAAATGCAATACAGAAATGAAATACTGAATCACACACTATTATACGAAACACCAAAGAAAATAAAGCAGAACGTCAAACGAACAACAATCAGGTCGGTCTTTCGACACGCAGAGAAAGTCCGATCATTTGACAAAATAAAGAAAATCAAACAAATTTAAATCTTTGCAAAATGAACACATGTATACACAGTGACTTCTCATTATTTTCACATATCTTTTCTTGATATATCATGAGATATGCATCAAGATGTTGTCCACTTGGTCAAGCATTAGTATTTAGTGTTTATCACATCTGAATACTTTCTGATTTAATGCCGAGCCTACCAAGTACATCAAACAATGATCTTATGGCGTTTTCATCTATTTTATCCATGAGACAGACACGTAAGCCAATGTACCATCATTTCCCAATCATATTGGATACAATTTCTCATTTTTTAATGTTTTTGTATTTTTCTGTTTTTTGATGTTTTTGTATTTTTCAATTTCTCCCCCTTAAAATGAAAACTCTATTTTTGGATTTTCATTTTAACACAAACAAAAACAAAAAGACGCTATTTTTGGCTTTTCAATTTTCTCCCCCTAACCTACATACAAAATGTAAAAAAAAAAAAAAAAAAAATTGACCAATCGATACTGATACCTGTCAGGTTTAGCTTTCAGAAAATTTCAGTGTGGAAAATGATATCACATGTAATTTAAATTAAGAAACGCAGAATACTCCTCCATCAGCAACTTTGCAATCACCAACGGGTCTTCTAGGAATACCTGCACACTGGTTTAAAGATTAGTACTCAAATGACCCGAAGCACACAGCTTATGGTCGACCAGTGTCTTCTACAAAGTCAGTTGCAGCTTTGCTGACCACTTTAGGTCGCCACTGCATCTTTGTAGGTGCAGTTTTCACAGAAATATCATCTTGTGATGAATCACCGACACTAGACTCACTTTTGAAATGTTTTGATTTAACAAGTGATGTTGGTGAGTTAGTAAAAATTATGCCGGATTCATCAATTATCGTGGCAGTTTTACCAGAAAATTTTCTTTTAACAGTGACAGGAAAAGCTTGTGCTAAATGTCGCTTTTGACGACAATGATAGCACAAACGATATGATCGTTTAAATTGTGACTTGTCCTGAACTGGACGACATTTATCAGAAAAGTCAGACTCATCAGAAACATCATCAAAAACCTGAAATCGGTTAGAATGTACCCATTTCGAAGTAGGACTCCGAGGTGTAGCATTAGAACCAGATGAAGAAGACTCGTTCGGTGAACTTGCAGATGAACCTTTCTTCTTTTGCTTCCCTCCAAATCCTTTCTCCATTGTTGGAATGAATACTTGAGCTAGATGATATATTTGCTCCAGGCTTGTATCCTTCTTTTCCTTCTTAACCGTCTTTGGCATGTTCTGCTGCTTTGGAACTTTCTTGCCTTTACTACCCAACCCAGAGTGTTTGTAACCAGGCAATTTAGATACATCTATTGTAGCTCCTGAAGAACCAGATTTAGCAGACTGTGTAAATTTAGCTTTAATGCCTTTCAAATTGTTTTCTTCAACCAACTTAGCATCCACTTCTGCTTCATTCAACGTCTTTTCATTCTTCTCAACTTTTTCGCCATCAGATATTTCTTTGGCAAACATACCACCTTCACTTGAAACAAATTTAACAAACATAGGTGTATCAGATGTTGCAGAGGTTACCTTTTTGTTGCAAATTTTTGAATTCTTCGCCTCCAAATTCTCAGATACAAAATCAAAGTAATCTTGTTTTACCACTGGAGTGCTTAAATCAACAACAGACTCTGTTTGAATCACTGGATGAGGAATTTGATTAAAATCATCACCGCCAAATACCTTCTTGAAGTTGTCGTCTTGACACAAATAACTTGTAAAAGAATGAGAATTCTTCAAGTTATGCAATTGACGATTTAGATCGAGAATCTCAACTTTCAAATCAGCTATGATCTTCTGAGCTTCAGCAAGAACTTTTTCTGATTGAATCAATTTCTCAGATGTGGTGTTGACTAGTGATTTTTCTCGTCTCATCCCATCATGAGCAGCAAGCACTTCTTTGGTAATTTTATCCACTCTTTCCTTATATATCTCAATATTCCTTGTTAATAAATTTTTGTCTTTCTTCAAAGAAGTGATTGTATCCTGCAATTCAGACTGAACAATCTGATATTGAATTCTATCAGCAGTAACTTCATTCAATGCCTTCTGAAGTTCATCATTCGATGCCTGAAGCACTTCAACCTTTTTGATAGACTTTTGAAATAACTGTTCAAAATCTTCACTAACATCTTGAGCTTGAGACTTATATTCTGCAACCTCCTTGACCAGCTTTTCATTGACCGAAGTAAGCCTGACAATTTTTGACATAAACTCCTCATTCTCATGTTGAAGTTGTAACGTTTGTTGATCATTCTGAATACAGCTTTCAGACGAATTGTTTCTCGAACAGCAGCTAATTCTGAACAGATTGACACTCTATATCCTTTATCAAACCTTTAATTCGACTATCCTTTTGTGAACAAAATTCACACACGGATTCGTAACCACTCATTTCGGAATCAGAATGACTTAAGTCAGATTTACTGGTCTCAGATGTATACCCACTCGATTCAACCTCAATATTTGCCATTCATCTGGAAAATCTTTAGCCCAATCATAACCTTCATCAGTTTGAGATATCATAGCTTTAACATCTTTATCTTGACCATTCTTATTGGAAATATCCTTGTCAGATGACTTGGTAGGACAATCGCGAGCAAAATGTCCATGTTTGGCACATTTAAAACACTTAATCGTTTTTCTATCCAAGCCAAGCGTTTGACCTTGAAAAATAGATGTCTTACCATGTTTCTTCATAAATCTCTTTCCTTTTTCCACGACCATAGCAAATTGCCATTCCAAATCGAGTTTATTCAATTGATCGTCATCCAGATGATTTAAATCCTCGCCATACAAACAAGACTGACCAATTTGATGAAATATAGCTCCAGACGAAGAAGATATAAAAGCAGATAGCAAGGCAGCTAGATCTTCGGTTGCTTGATTAGAAGTTGACTTGCTTGATGATTTATCAGGAATAGTAAAACTACAACCTGAAGAATATCCACCATTATCTGACTTTCCAGCAAGAAATGCTGTTACTGGTGGATTACTGCTTGAAATAGAATTTGATTTAGCTTTAGCATGGGCAGTAGCAGAATTCTCTCCAAAATAAACTGCAGGATTCTGAACTGATGGAATTGCTGATTTCTTTACAAGTAATTCCATTTCTCGAGCTTGTAACTTGCTTAATAATTGATTGAAAGTCCAACTTGAATAATTTGGATCATTAGCAAGCATCATAACAAAATTCTCCCATGTTTCCGGTAAAGCTTCCAGAAATTTTTCCTTCAAGTCATCTTTTTCTTTCTGGACTCCTACAATATCGAGCTCATTAATCAGATGAGAAAATCTAGAAATCAAATCTGCAATACTCTCTTTTTCACAATGCTGGAAGTTATCAAACTCCTTTAACAAAACTTTCTTTCGACTCTTCTTATATTGCTCGTTTCCTGCACATCTATCCTTCAATGCATCCCATAAGTTTTTGATGTTGTGCAGTTTTTGAATTGATGCAAGAGTTCTCTTGGTAATGCCATTGTGAGATTTGCATAAGTTTTCTTTTCTCTGGCATAAACTTTCCTTTGATCTTCATCCAGATCACTTCGTGGGATTGGTTCTCCATTTTTCTTAGGATATGTATAATCTTGTTCAATAGAAATCCACAGATCAATGTCAAGAGCATTAACAAATGATTCAAATCGTTGCTTCCAATTCTCATAATCCTCCAATCGAAGTAACTTAGGAACTTTCTGAGTTATTCCTATCTCGTTATCATAATTCAATATGGCTTGCATTGATGATTGAACAGCTGATAAAGCCTGAAAATCGCTCATTTTGAAATTTCAATACCGAACGCGAAAACTTAAAACTGAAAAACGAGCGTCTTCCAAGCGGATTTTGGGGGTCAAACTGGGGGGTACAGACCTTTCAGGTGAGTACACGTCTAGATCTCGGAAAGACGAATATTTTGACTGGTATTGGGTTCCGTAACTCCAAACGGTTTGCAAGTTACGTCAGTTTTTGTGATGATATGTTTTCTGCCAACGGACCAGCAATTCCAGCGGACCAAATTCCGGATCAGATAAACCAGCGGATCAAATTCGCTCACCGGATCAAATTATGTTCCAGCGGATGAGATATCTTCGACGGATCAATTGTTGGTACGGCGGATCAAAAACTGGTACGGCGGATCACACTGATACGCTGTAACTGCCGCGGATCAGCTGATGAAGATTGCAGGAGCGGATCAAACAGCGGATCAGATTTTCAACCGGCGGACCAGAAACAAATCGAACTAAAATCGACTGTTTTTCACAGATTTCGACAATTGAAGCTAGAAACTGAATAAGTATGATGCGAAAACACTCCAGGAACATCCAGAAATCATTTTTATCCTCGGAATCACTCAGAATTATGAAAAATTGATGAAAAATGTAGAAAACCCAAACTTTCTCTCTCTAGAATCCAAAAAAACTTACCAAAACACAGCAGTAGAGCAACCTGGAATGCTCTGATACCAATTGAAAAAGCACGAAACGATCTTACTACTGCATGATTCGGTAATTGGATAGCAACAAGATGTAAATAAAGCTTTGCTTTATTGATTCACTTAGAGATTTACAAGTAGAGAGAGAAACACACTCAGTTTACACACAGTTAAGAGTTGTAGAATGACAGCCCCCCTAAACACTTTCTCTAACAAGCTATTTATAGTCACTTAGTAACAGACCAGCGTACCAGCTGCGGACCATCTGGTCCGCCCGTATCATCTGGTCCGGCGCTGCATCTGGTACGGCCAGTGACTATAAAACTCACACAGATGCTCTAGATTAGATACAATACACGAGACACACGCTAGCATAGGAATATGCTCTAACATTCGGCCAGAGTTCGGCCATTAGGCCTTGGTTGAAATCTTCAAGTCTTCAAACGCTTTATTTGATCCAGCACATTCCCACACGATGTATCAACAAACTCCCCCTTGGAAAATGCTGGACCGTTCTTCATCAACCTTTAACATCAGCAGCCTCATTCCCGGTCCATATCAGCTCATGATTATGCCTGGCATAGTTATTGAAAGCAAAACAAATCCGTATCACCCTTTGAAACCGCAACGCCTACTCCATATAATTAGGATGATACAAGATCTGATTGTGAATAATCACATCTATATCAGCTTTGGACATATTTATCAGCCACATCGGATCATACACTTTCACAACCTTGTTTTCTTCTTTTAGCACACAATCACAGCTTCACCAGTCTTTTCATTGTAATACCACCACCTTAATTCTTTGATAAAATCTAACTCCATCTTCATCAATGGAATGTTTTTCATCATAGCAGGCTTCTTCTTGAAAATCAATATTATCAGTTTCTTCCCGGTCTTCTTATGAATCTTTGTTGGATGTCAACGCCTTTTTGGTTTTTTGAGGATTCAAAAATATTAATCCTTCTCTGCATTCTTTCTTAATAAGATTCTTGAAGTGAAAACCCTTCCAGTCAGTGCCATAATTGCACAAAGGCTTTCGTGTCAACTCGCGAACATCCCAAACCGGTAAACTATTGAAATCTCTTGCACATTTGAAGTACTGGATACCATGTTGATGTTTAATCCCGTAGCACTTCAAACTATCAGCATACACCCAACTAATAATATCACCAGAAGCTTGACCCTTGAATTTGACATATGATCTTTGTTTAATTGGCTTCGGATGAGGAACGTAGTTGGCATGAAATTTCTTCATGTATTCGTCAAATACCCAACGTTGTTCTTGTTCCTTAGCCTCCTTAGCAACCGGGTCTTCAGGTTTCTCAGCCTCTTTCTTCTTCAACCTTTCCTCAGCTTCCTCACCCTTTTCCTTAGGAAAGAATTTAAAATCATCACCAGTCTGATCATTGAAATTTGAATACATACCCGGATATTCTTCCTCGGTAATGTCTTCGATCTCAATTTCTTCATTAAAGATATCTTCCTCATCTTCATCAGATTCTGGATCAGACGATTCATATTTCCTTGGTTTAGTTTCAGAAGCCTTCTTCATATCCTCATCATTCAAATCAAACACTGCTTGCAGTTGTTCAGCTGTAAGATCACCAACAAACTCTCCTTCTTCAAGTGTTTGTAGCATTTCTTTGAATTCACCCAAACTAACCGCAACCTGATTTGACGGGATCGAAGTGATTGGCATTGCTTCTCTTGAGTCTTTCTCCCCCTGGGATTTAAATTTATGCATTAAGAACTTTATTTGCTCATTCCTTTCAAGAAGAAAGGCACTCTAGGTCTGACTAGCTCTATTCAAACGAAGAATCTCCCGATCTGTAACTAAATCCTGACTCTGCAATGTAGTAATCAATTGACCTTGAGATTGATTTTGTGCCCTCAATTCATCATTACTTGTTCTTAGCTCAGTAATCATCTTCGATTGCTCTTCAGCTGTAGCCTTCAAAACATCAATCTATGCTTGCTGATCGGTTAGAGCACTCTGAAGAATACTAGCCTGGGAGAACGGCACAGAACTTTGATCGAAGCTAAAATTAATATCTTGTATTGAATGAGTAGAAGCTGTGGCTGTTGTGGCTGTTGAGAAAACAGGAGTCGTGGGTGTAGAACCCATTGGCTGATTGATACCACTTGAAAAAACATATACGGATCGATTCTATGGTAGATAATAATGAGAAGGAAGTTTTGTCATATATCGTGTTGAATGATTACATAAACCGAAGGAGTATACAAACATTTAAACTATTTATACTTCTTCATTCTGTCCGAACTAGGAAGCTCCGAACCCTGCCCGAACTCCCTCCGAACTTGGAGTTCGTCTAAGGTTCGGACGACTCCGAACCTTGAGTTCGGCTGGGGTTCGGAACCCAGTTCATGTCTCCGACAAATCAGTCTGTTTTGACAATCCAAACAGTAACGACCACACAAGGTTCATGCATCAACAAATCCCCCCTTGGACGTTACTGTCGAATACAGACATTGATCTTCTAGCAATCGTCATCAGTCAGTCTGCTACATCTTTAATCTTCAATCTTTAGCAAACTCCCCTTTGACTGAACTTCAGGCATGCAGGAAACAGTTCGCATCTTGTACAATCTTCACAACCAATAAAGTTCCCCCTAGCTTCAAGCACAACCATCCAACTAGAACCGACATATATGATAATGGTTCACTTCATCAGTTGTATCCAGAATTTGAAAAGACACCCGAACATCACTGCATATTGACAACAATCTTTAATCTTCACCAAATTGCAATACATTCTGATCTTTATGAAAACAGACACGATCAGCATCTTCAATCACGGAAATTCCCCCTTAGCATGAAATCCATCCCAATATATTACTCCAGTAAACGTATATCTCGTTGCAGTCTGGAATCTGACCAAGTCTTCACAGCTCAAGAAAGTATCGGGCAAATGACAAAGAGTTCCAAACCATAACCGAAAACTTTGACATATCGGTTTGCACGAACATCAGAATATACTACCTTTTTACGAAGATGAAAAATCACCATCAACCACGAACTAATTGCTTTTGAATATTCACTTTTTCAATTATGAAACTTTGAAAGTTTTTAGGGTCTCCAATTTCCCCCTAAACAAGTGACATATTCAAACCTTCAATTTCTTATGATTCCAACCCCGCATGTTTTTAGTGGAATGATAAACTAAAGTGGCCCGCACGGAATCTTGAATCTCATTTAATATTTAAATTATGTAGAAGGATAGTCTCCGACAAACATTCCCAAGTAATCATAACCATGTCTCCGAATCTCTGTCCATCATCAGAAACACGCATTCTTGAATCTCTGTCCATCATCAAGAATAATGACTACCCACAAACTCATTTCTTGAAATTCGATCACTAACTCGTAACAAATACCGTGATTTGGATTTTCTTCTAACATAACACCCCACAGCTACCGAATCACGTGTAAACTCGATAACTGAATCGCTTCTTTGAAATTCCCACCTAACGGGGGTTCGGGGGCAGCGCCCCTGAGACGCGGGGTCCAAGGGGCAGAGCCCCTGGCTGGGGTCGTGCTTCATTAAATATGTGACCGAGCCTCGTCCGAACCATGTCCGAACCTCATCCGAATCGGATCTTCCGAACCTGACCTTCGGACGTCCGAACATGTCCGAACGCTGTCTGAACCTGGAGTTCAGAGCAGTTATTTTTCAGATCTGTTCTTCGGCCGAAGCAGGGACGAACTCGACTGGAAGTTTTCAAAATGGCACCAGATTCAGAATTTGATCGAATTTCGACATCCAGATGCTTCTGTTAGGTAAAAACATGACACAGAAAGACTCGATTGATTAAAAATCAATCAGAAACACTTTCAATCACCCCTAACTGAAGGTTTAACGTCTCAAACTTAAGAAAAATGATGAATTAGGACCATAGAAAGAGCCAACAGCTCTGATACCACTTGAAAACGCTGGAACATACGAATCGGCTTCGTTCGACATCAATGTGATAGTTAATCAATAACAATGCGTGTAAATATAAAGTTCAGTCTCTTATTTAATATCCAGTACGAAATATATAGAGAATAAGAACAGTTTACACCTTACAAAACACACACTATTGCAAAAACTCGTTACAGAAAACTAAGCTATCAACCTATATATAAGGCAACCTGCTGTCCGAACTCCCAGCTGGTCCGAACCTCATGTTCGGCCTGGGTTTGGCCAGAGTTCGGCCAGCAGGCCTTGGTTGAAATCTTCAAGTCTTCAAACACTTTATTTGATCCAGCACATTGCCACACGATGTATCAACAGTATTTTAAAATCAGTTCATCCTGAGTGTTGTTTGAAACATTTTTGGACAACTCAGGTCCATGATCAGAAATAAATCGTCAATTTTATCAGGATAAGAAAAATTTTAAAACAATTCATCAACTTCCGAATCTAGAGCAGGTTTCTCATTTGATTGCTTGTCAGTTGTTTTAGAATGTGGTTGAACAGACACTTCCTTCGTGTAAGAAGTGTAAGCACATTTCTCATCGGTTTGAACAAACGATGGGCTATTGGTTATAACCATGGGAGCAGGTACTTGGTTAAGCTTTTTAAACACATTATCCTTATCATGATTGTATAGAAAATTGGTAAAGGACAATGGTATTTGAAACGTGTCAATTTTGTTTGTTGATTCGAGAATTTCTATTTTCAAATCAGAAATAGTCATTTGGTTGTTAATCAAGTCCTTTTGTGTCGACACGAGCATTTCAGATTGTTTGCTGAATTCATATTTCTGAATACGTAATTGCTCACGTAAGGATATCAATTCTTTTGTGGTTTCCTCCCATCTGGTCTTATAAATTTCCATGTTTGCTTTGGTCAGAGACAATTGATCAAACAATTTGGTTTTCTCATCTAAGAGATCACTCTTAGACTTAGCAAACTGAGAATATGTATCACATTGAAGAGAAGAAGAAGATACCTTCGAAGTATCTGCCATTAATGCAACAACTGATTCCTTGAGATTGTTTCTTTTCAAAGAGCCATTCTCCAATTTGAGACTGTTGTTCTCATCAGCTAATTTCTGCATCTCCTCTTGCAATGCGATTATCTTGTCACTTGCTTCTAAAGCATTCTTGTGTGCTTTTTCATACTTTTGCTGAAGTGGAAACTTCTTTGAAACAAAGCTTCAAAGTCATTGGCAGCATCTTGTGCTTCAGCTTTAGCAGTTTCACATTCCCTGATCAAAGCATCATTCTCCTTCATCAACATTATTAACTCCTTCTTTAACAATAAAACTTTATTAGAATCAGTTTGTTCAGATAGTGTATTTGCCATAAAAGCAATTTTTTCTTTAAGCAATGTTTGAACTTCTTCAACTGTTTTTGTGCCATCATGTGCTTCATCACCTTCACAAGCTAATTCAGTCATCGTATCATCTCCTATACATGAGTCACAATAAGTGCAGAAAAACCAGTAAACTGATTTCCTTAATTATAAGTCTTATCTTCTTAAGATACAAGAGCTTTAGTGGAATCAGTTTTAGAGTTAGAGTTACTCCATGAACTAGATGTGTTGTACTTTGCATCGTTTGATGGAGCTTCAGCTTTGGAAGTGTATTTCTGGTATTCTTGCTTCTTTGGTTGAGAGCATTCTCTCACGAAATGACCAAAGTTGGAACATTTGTACCATCGAACTTTTGATTTATCAAATCCGATATGTTCACTAGAATTCAAATCTTTTCGTCCTGTCTTCTTCAAAAACCTTTTCACTCTTCTAGCCAGCATAGCAAACTGCTAGTTAATGTCAATCAACTCTAAATCATCCGGATCCACTTGATCATAATCTTCTTCTTTTAGCTCAGCATTGCTAAACTTTTCCTGTGATAACCTCATAGTATGATGATACTAGAGCTGATACAAGTGCCATATAATCTTCAGTTGTAGCCACGGACAAGGCAAGCTTAATAGCATTCATGGTATTGCTAGCAGGAATTGACACAGGATATCCTTGTGATCCATAGCTTGATTCATAACTTTCTGATGCAGAACTAGCATATTTATAGATTTTCCAGAAATTGTAGCAGCATTTGAACCATAATACACATCTGGATTCTGAACTTCAGTAGGTTTGTTGTTTACATTTTTGATCTAAAGCTCCCTTACTTGTAATTTTCCCAACAATTTCAAGAACGTCAATGTTGAATATTCTTTGTCATTGTAAGCATCAAAAAATAAGGTTCCCATTTTAGTGGCAGTGCTTCGAGTAATTTTTCTTTTAACTCTTCATCTTCCTTCTTAATCTCAACATTATCCATTTCAGATTGAAGATGACAAAATCTAGAAATCAACTCTGGAACACCCTCACCATCAAAATGTTTAAAATTATCGAATTCGTTTCGCAGAACCTTCTCTTTTTATATTGATCAATTCCTTTGCATCGTTCCTTCAAGGCTGTCCACAAATCATGAGAATGTTTGCACGTTTTAAATTGATGTAACAATTCCTTCAGCAAAGCTTGAGTAAGAACTCCATAAGCTTTTTGTTCACGTGTATAATCAGCTTTTTAAGTAAGATTCAGATTCCTTTGCATGATTGGAACATTATTGATGTCAACCGGATAGACATATGGAGCATCCGTTGCAGTCCAAAGATCACAATCCGTAGTACTAACATACGTTTCAAATCTTTTTTCAGTTAAGATAGTCTTCAAGCTTAAACAACATAGGAACCTTTTAACTTGTTCCAATTTCATTATCGTAGTTCAGTAGTGTTTGCATCTGTGATTGAATCGCTGCAAAAGCTTGTAATTCCGACATTTCGAAAATTTTCAAATTCCGTATATCTGAACTCAAAACGAATTGAAATAAGCTTGTCCGAACTCTACCGAAAAGAGGACTAACTCAAAAGTCAACCGAACTTCAAACAAACTGAGAGCAAACTGAAAGCTTCTAAACCTCAACCAAACTGTGTCCGAACTGAAACTCTTAACCAAACTTGTCCGAACTTCAGGCGAACTGACTAGTCACAAGTTTATCCAAATTATATCTGAATTCAGTCCGAACTTTATCCGAACTAGAGATTTTAACCGAACTTGATACGAACTATTACACAAACTTAAACGAACTGGTGGTTCGGAGCGGTTATTTAGCCTAACTCGTACTTCGAATGACGGTTATCTCACAGCCTCACGAACTCAGACAAACAGGAAGGAAAAATGGACGTTTTGCACACCGAAACGATCAACCGAACCAGGTGGACTCGAAAATGAACATTTTGATGTGAAATATACTTAGAACTGATTTTGAAAATGCAAGTTTTTGAGATGAAAAAGTAGAAGAAAACTCCAAAAATGCTTCGTTTTTTAACAAAATGACTCGGTATCGAGCTGAACAACCAACCTAATGCCTTGACACCACTTGAAAGTGAGCGGGAGGCGGATCGTGCACAACTCAAGCCATTTTAACAACGAAACAAACAATAACGAGGTAAATAAAACTCAATCTTTCATATATCACTTGAACAAGGATTACAAAAGACTCAGAGTACAGTTCTGGAAAACATCTCAGAATACACACACTTAAGGAAATTCGTTATGAAAATCTAAACACAATCTACTATATATAAGAAACTCGATCACTCGAACTGGACTCTATCAGAACTGGCATTTTGGGTACCAGTTCGTCCAGGGTTCGGGTGCAGTTTGGCTGAAATTGCGTGAGTATCAGATCGTCTACTCGATCTAGCTAATCGGATACGAAACAAGTAATTAGCCGATTGTTTTATTGATCAAAGAACAATTACAATTAGTCTAACACTCGGAATACAGAATCAGAGAGACACCTTGACAAACACACACTTAACACTAGCTCAGACTCTCTCTCGTACATATTAGAAAGCCCAACTTCCTATTTATAGCGATCTGCCGAACTCCGGCCGAACTTCAAATTCGCCTGATACAAACTCCAGGTTCGGACCAGGTTCGGCTGGCAATGAACCTTTACCTGAACTTGATCTTCGTCTTGGCTTGATACTTCACACGAGGCACAGATCTTGTATCTACAAACTCCCCCTCGTCGTGTGCAGTATCTCTTTAACATCATCATTCTGTATCTTCAATCAAGCTCCCCATCAGATATAGTATTTGTTCGTCCAATGAAATGAATCTTCGAACAAACTCTTCCTCAACTCGATCGTAGCTTGATCTTGAATACTTGACAATGTCCGGTGCATCTCTGTCTCTTATCAACAGCTTCATAAGACTTGAAGTTGTGATATCTTTCACATTCGCAAGCTGCTCAGAATTTAAATAATCTTGGCGAAAACGTCTCTTCGTGTGACAACCCGCAAATTTCCAAGGTCAAACCACCTTACTTGACTCTTTATTTATAATAAATATGTGCATTACTTGGGCTATTTATCTGTTAATTAGATCTAATAAACTCAAGATGAATATTCCCTGCGTTTCCTTGGAACCATATACCCGTAATATATTAAAACTTTCATATATAATTTATGGAATTTTAATAACTAGAAAAAGAAAACAAAAATTAAATTAGAAAAAAAAAATGTGTACTTTTTTATATTATTGTCCAAAAACAGGTGTCACGAAACAACTTCAACGACATGACAAACCGGTAAGCGATTGTTTATTTTAACCAACTAGGTTTTAAGTATTCACAACAATGATCGAGCTTAAAATGCAACGTGAACAAACTATTTCCTCTGTCTCTCAGATAATAAAAACCTTATAAAAACAAGTATGCAAATAAAAAATAAAATAATAACTAAACTTTATTAATACCCAAACATGTGCTTTTAAAAAAATTGGGAGGATGAACTAATCTACAAATTTATTTACAAAAAATTTGTCATGAAAGTGTAAATTAGGCATGAGCCTAAATAATGCTAGATGCCAATTCAATCAAGGCCAACTAAGTCTAGTACTAACTCTTGGACATAGAGATTAACAAATAGTCTTTAACCAAAATTTAGAGTTTAAGTACTCAAGTCATCTCACCTCAAAAACCCACACAACCCCACTTATCTCCTCCCTCCCTTTCCTTCTGCCGAGAGCCACCTAGCAGCCCCATCCCCCACTTCTACCACCAGCAATAAGCCCTTCAGCAGCCACCATTTTGCCACCACAGCACCACCATACAGCCACCACCTAGCGCTGCTGCTGCCGCCTCCTTTCCTCCACCTCACGGCAGTCCCTAACACCCACAAGTAAGCACCTAAACCTCCCTTCTTTCATGTTTTCTATATGTTTTCTACACCCAAGAAACCTAAAAGTCTTGACAAAATACCTATAAATTTATAAATTTCAAGAATAAAATAGAAAAAAATAAAAATAAAATAAGACATGGGAAATAATGGCTTTTAAATGTGGTGTATTAAAGGCATGGGTTGGATATTTAGAAAATAAGACATAACGACCGAAACATAAAAACGATACTTAGGAAAGAAACGGGGATCGAAACGGAGTTATATTTAACGAGAAAACGTGTTTTTAAGCAAATTTATGTTAACCGGTCAAACTAACATTTTGATCCTAAAAATATTTGAGAAACATTTATAAACTTTCACTTGTGTGTTTTTAAAATCCCAAGTGGTGAAAAACCGTTTTATATAAATAAGACCGGTTAAAAAGTCATCACTGGTGAACCCGGGTAACTACATATCTTTCAAAAAAAAAAGACTTAATATTTTAGCTCACAAAATATTAAGACGATTTCTACTATTCATTAGAATATTAAATAATTTGACTAAAAACAGATATTTAAACCATACGCATTACAAAAGATGAAACAATAAACGTAGCGTTTTATTTTATGATGTAATAAGAATTATTTATCTAACTTAAGAATTTTGAAAGAATTCCTAAAAAGTATGAGTTCTTAAACTCATTAAGTTGGTTGATTTTATAATTATTAGACAATAGTTATAAAACCTTAACGAAAACACATATGTATATAGTTACATGAGTAAAATAAATAAAGCATTACTATTTGTTTTCACCAATATGTATATAATTGTATATATATAACACTTCAACATGAAATAATTATTCCTTACAAGTCTAAACTGCTTATTCGATTATAAATTATGGCTAAAGTTGTATTAAAAGTTAACTTAACAACTTGTCGTGAATTGAGAATTTAATCACTTGGGTGACGAACTATTACTCAAATGACTCATGACCCTTATATTAATGTTCTAGTTATGTATATATATTAGGGCATTACTTGCTCGTCCCAGTTTCCCAGCATATCCACTTCACTTTACCACTGATCAGGTGAGTTTCATGGCCCATTTTCTTTTGACTGTTTTATTACTATGGGGGAGAAATCATGATCAAACAAGCAATTTACTTGATATTATGGAATTACTGTTAATCGTATGGTTACATGTTCTGTTACTGCCCAACTTGTGTGCATTTCGTTATATAACGTCATGTGAACTAAATCCCACTATTAATTGATATCAATTAGTTCTGGACGAACTGATAGCTAGTGAATAGATCTATTTGGGTTGACAACGCTGCTTACGACTGGTAGCTCCAGTCATGATACCCTTGACTTGTCACTAAGTACATGCCAGTTATTCTGTTATTTACGGTGTTTCTTGGGCAAAATACCATGATTGGGTAAAACTGTTAGTGTTTGAAATGAAGGTTCATGTGAGATCATACAATAACGACGGTAATCTCTTTTAATATCTTGTATGCAAAATATTTACAAAACTATTTGTAGAGTCTTAAAACATGTGAACTCACCAACATTATGTTGACCTTTCTTTAAAATCATTTATTTCTCAGGTAAATGAATCCGATCAAGCATGCAAATGGGACGAACCTTAAATAAACGGGCCTGCATGTCCCGGAGTCGTAGTCCCTTTTCTATCTTAATTAATATTTGAGTAATTTCTGAAATTAAGACTTGTTTATTTTGTAAAACTTATGCATATCGCCACTACTTTTTATTATTAATGTTTAATGAAGTATATAATGTTCCTTGTATCCACGACTATGATTCCATTTGTTCGCACCCCTCCTTGACCAGGGTGTAAGAGATTGGTATCAGAGCCGTGGTTATAGCGAACTAGGTTTTCACAAACAAACAAAACCTGGACTATAACCGCTTGGAGACTACCATTTGCATGCAAGACATCTCCTTCAACATATTGATCTTTATTAGTCTACTTGCTACAATTAGACGTACTGTTTTGTTTCTATACTTGTGCATTTATTTCTCTTAAATACTATTAAAAATGTTATTGACTATGTTCTCTCTTGGAATTTTGTTATCGCGGAGAAGGCTTCGAGAAAAGTCATTTGCATATCTGATTCCTAGGGCGAACATGAGCAATCAACACCAGACTACACCCCAGCTTCTGAGGATCACGTTCCATCTAGCCTAGAGGAAGAGATTCCCACTATATGTGTGATCCGACCATCAGCCATACCTTCTAGTTTTCTACGACCCTTATGACCACGAGTCTCTGACGATTCACCCCGAGACCACCCCACCCCCACCGCTCCTGCTAGCGGTGTGGCTGCTACTACAGGTGTGCCACCTGCCACAGACCCTTTACTCGTGAAGAGCGGTTGGTTCCATACCTATCGCGCCGTACCCAGTGGCGGTAGGAGGGGCTTTACCCCAGGACGGATGTCTGGCCTTCGCCGATGCCATTAGACCGGGGATACCTCGGATGAGCTTGTGCCCAAGCGGCACCGCGCACCCGAGTATTCTCACCTGGATTGGATGCCTGAGCAACTCCGCACCTGGTGGATATTGGAGTATTACCCCAGCTTTCATGAGTAGGGAGAGTCCTCCACCAGAGGAGGCGCCACCCACCATCCTCTTACTGGCATCTTAGTGCTCACTGACGAGCCCATAGCGGACACCAATACACTACTAGTCGCTCGCCTACGCAGTCATGACCGGGCCCTTCAGATCATTGAGGGTGATATTGCCCAGCTTCCCACTGTGGCTGACCTTGGATCCAATAAGACTCAGATTGCCAGAGTTGCTGGTCAGGTCGATGCCCACCAGGACTCCATGGACACCCTTCCTGCTCATATCACGGGTGTCGACACGGCCATCACTGATCTTCTTCTGTCGAACGAGGCCCTCCATGCGAGGCTCGCGTCCGCAGAGGAAAACATTGGACGTATGATGACCTACTTGATCCTCACATCCCAGATCACGACCACCCTGACCATGCCCCCAGGACCCCCACCACCTCCACCTTTCTAGATGACTTTTAGATCTAGATCTTTTGGACCACCGTTTTAGTAAGAAAACATGCCAGTTTTTGGATGTATGTGTATTTTTATGGGTCTATGAACCCAAGACTTGGTTTTATCTCTTTTGATGGCGGTTTGCATGTTTTATGCGTAATATGTGGAATGTAATAGTAGTAGGACTATGGTACTTGAACTTGTTTCATGTATGACATTATGGTTTATGTATGGCATTATGGTTTATGTATGACAATGTATGATATTATGGTTTATGTATGACATTGTATGGTATAATGGTATTATGAATGTATGTCATAACAGTTATTCCCATACGTACAATAACACAACTTACATAATAACTAAACTTTTCTTTATATTAACCTTGAAAACTTAAAAGAAAAATCATGCCACCAAGAAG
Organism: Deinandra increscens subsp. villosa; assembly: GCA_039602395.1. Lineage (NCBI taxonomy): Eukaryota > Viridiplantae > Streptophyta > Magnoliopsida > Asterales > Asteraceae > Deinandra > Deinandra increscens. The sequence goes on from JBCNJP010000025.1 coordinate 24,937,898, forward strand.
CCAAAACGCTAGGAACGCTCATCCACCCCTACCTATGAGCGCCGCTAAGATTGAAGAACTAATCGCGTAGCCGAAACCATCGCTGCTGCTGAAACCCAACGAAACAATGACAACAGACCACATGGTAAGAATGAGTTACCCAATGTTAGAAAACATTAGAACTATAATTTCGCCGAAATTGTATTCAACGTTTTACACTAACATTGCAGGACCACGCGAATGTTCGTACAAAGACTTTATGAACTGTATGCCCACGAGCTTTAAGGGTTCTGAAGGTGCTGTTGGACTCATTCATTGGTTCAAAAAGATGGAGTCAGTTTTTTGTATCAGCAACTGTCCTGAGAGATACATGGTCAAGTATTCCACCTGCATTTTTGCTGACAGTGCCCTGACCTGGTGGAACTCCCACGTCGATGCGATGGGAACTGACCTGGCATATGAGATGGCTTGAGATGAACTCAAGAAATTGTTACGTGATGAATACTGCCCTAGAGATGAACTGCAGAAGCTTGAAGCAGAATTCTGGAACTTATCCATGAACGGTGCTGATATCGCCGGCTACACTAAGAGATTCCGTGAACTTGCACATCTTTGCCCGACTATGGTCACATCACTCTACAAGAAGATTGAAAGATACATCTGGGGACTGGCCCCACACATCCAGGAGAATGTTCTCTCTTCAAACCCCCAAACCTTTCAAGATGTTGTGCGCCTGGCACACAATCTGGTGTACCAAGTAAATTGCCAAGGTGTGAGCTTTGCCAAAAAGGCTCCTGAAGTCAAACCCTCCAATGCTAGTACTACTCCCTCATCAAGTACGAAACCTGACAACAAAAGGAAGCGTCCATTTTGGAAAAACGGAAGTGAAAAGGAACTTGAAAAAGCCCCTGCCAAGGAACCGGAACCAATGAAGGTTTATGCTTCTACCGCTCCAGCTCAAGCTCAGAAGAAGACTGGTTATACGGGGAATGCACCTGTGTGCAACAAATGCAACCTCCACCACACTCTGGACTGTGAAAATGTCTATTGTGGCCACTGCAAGGCCAAAGGACACATTGTGCGCGATTGTCCAAACCGCACATGTTTTGGTTGCATTGCCAATGGCCATTTCAAGAAAGATTTCCCGAAGAATAAGGATCAGAATGCAAACCAGGCTAGAGGAAGAGCCTTTATGATCAATGCTGGAGAAGCCCGTCGTGACCCCCACATTGTGATGGGTACGTTTCTACTTAATAACCACTGTGCATCTGTTTTATTCGATACTGGTGCCGATAGAAGCTTTGTGTCTACCGATTTTGGCCATTTATTTGAAATCGCCACCGTTACTCTAGACACTAAGTTTACTGTAGAGTTAGAAAATGGTGAAATAATAGAAACTGGATTAATCTACCAAAATTGCTCACTTGAACTCGCCGGTCATACGTTCAATATCGATTTAATGCACGTCGAGTTAGGAAGTTTTGATGTGGTTATCGGAATTGATTGGTTAGCAAAGAACCATGCAGAAATTGTTTGCCATGAGAAAATGGTTAGAATTCCTCTTCCAGACAACGACACTCTTAACGTGCAAGGCGATAAGGGTGGAGCCCAACTGAATCTCATATCTTGTATGAAGGCACGAAAATTCCTTCTGAAAGGAGGTCATGCTATTTTAGCTCATGTCACCGAAAATAAGCCTATAGAGAAGCCTGTCGAAGATATTCCTATTGTCCATAGGTATCCGGAGGTCTTTCCAGATGACTTGCCAAGTCTGCCCCCGGCTAGACAGGTAGAGTTTCATAATTATTTGACACCTAGAGCCGCCCCCGCCGCCAAATCACCATATCGACTTTCACCATCTCAGATCCAAGAGTTAGCCAGTCAACTACAAGAGTTACTGGATAAGGGCTTTATTCTTCCAAGCCATTCTCCATGGGGTACTCCTATGTTGTTTGTGAAAAAAGAAGGATGGAACACTAAGAATGTGTATCAACTACAGAGAATTAAACAAGTTAACGGTAAAGAATCGTTGCCCGCTTCCAAGGATTAACTACTTATTTGACCAAGTCCAAGGGTCAAGTTACTACTCAAAGATTTATCTGAGGTCAGGTTACCACCAACTTTAAGTCAGAGAAGAAGACGTTCCAAAGATAGCGTTTAGAACACGATATGGTCATTACGAGTTCCTCGTTATGCCGTTTGGGTTAACAAACGCACCAGCAGTATTCATGGATCTGATGAACCGAGTATGCAAACCTTACTTGGATAAATTTGTTATCATGTTTAATAACGATATTCTTATCTACTCACGTAGCAAAGAAGAACACGAGCAACATTTGAGACTCAACCTGGAATTAGTAAAGAAGGAAAAATTGTACGCGAAATTTTCCAAATGTGACTTTTGGCTTCGTGAGGTACACTTTTTGGGGCATGTAATCAACGATAGAGGAATTCACGTGGATCCCATAAAAATTGAAGCAATCAAGGATTGGAGTACTCCTACAACCCCAACCGAGATTCGTCAGTTCTTAGGACTCGCTAGCTACTACCGTCAATTAATCGAGAACTTCCCAAAAATAGCTCAGCCTCTGACTTCATTGACTCAGAAGGATAAGAAGTTTATTTGGAGTGACAAGGTTGAAGCAGCCTTCCAGCTGTTAAAGCAGAAACTCTGTAACGCCCCTATCCTCTCCTTACCTGACGGAACTGAAGACTTTGTGGTATACTGCGATGCTTCGCATCAAGGGTTCGGGTGTGTATTAATGCAACGAGAAAAAGTTATTGCATACGACTCTAGGAAATTGAAAGTGCATGAGAAGAATTATACAACACACGACTTGGAGCTAGGAGCCGTTGTCTTTGCGCTTAAAATCTGGAGACACTACCTCTACGGAACACATTGCACCATATTCACTGATCATAAGAGTCTCCAGCACACATCTTTGATCAGAAAGAATTAAATATGGGGCAACGTCATTGGATTGAATTGTTAAATGATTACGATTATGAGATTCGTTATCATCCCGGCAAGGATAACGTTGTAGCCGATGCCTTAAGCAGAAAGGAATGCATGAAGCCGCTTCGAGTTCGAGCAATGAGTATGACCATACACTCAAATCTCACTTCACAAATCCGTAACGCTCAAATCGAAGCTCTCAAGCCTGAGAATTTAAAAGAAGAAAATTTTCGTGGCATGGAAATGCAACTAGAAGTAAAACCTGACGGAACCAGGACATTCATGGATAGGCTATGGGTGCCTAACGATGAAGCCCATAAATCAAGGTATTCCATTCATCCAGGTGCGGATAAGATGTATCATGGTCTTAGAGAACAATTCTGGTGGCATAACATGAAAGCAAAGGTAGCCACGTATGTGGGCAAATGTTTGTTATGTTCAAAGGTCAAGGCCGAGTACCAGAAGCGTTCCGGGTTGTTAACTCAATCAGTAATTCCGGAATGGAAATGGGAAAAATATCTATGGATTTTATCACCAAATTGCCTAAATCCAGATCAGGATATGATGCTATTTTGGTGATAGTAGACCGATTGACAAAATCTACGCATTTCTTACCAACTAAGGAAAATGATAATATGGATAGACGAGCCAAACTCTACATAAAGGAGATCGTATCACGCCATGGGGTGCCTATATCCATCATTTCTGATCGCGAAAGTCGGTTCACTGCCAAATTGTGGAAATCACTTCAAAGATCTTTAGGACCTCGTCTGGGTATGAGCACGGCCTACCATCCACATACAGATGGCCAAAGTGAGAGAACTATTCAGACGTTTGAAGATATGCTGAGAGCATGTGTGATTGATTTCGGATCTAATTGGGATGAACACCTGCCGCTTGCAGAATTCTCCTACAATAACAGTTACCACACCAGCATTAAGGCAGCCCCTTTTGAAGCACTCTACGGGAGAAAGTGCAGGTTACCGCTTTGCTGGAAGGAAGTTGGTGACAGTCACTTAATAGGCCATGAACTCATATTCGAAACGACAGGGAAAATATTCCAAGTGAAAAATCGCCTAAAAGCTGCCAGAGATATGTGATGCCCGGGAAATTAATCCTTTAGATTTATAGGCTAAGACCGTGACATCTGTGCAATTAGCCGATAGGGTTAACAAGACACAAGTATAAATCATTCAAGTAAGTTAGAACATAAGAGATATATTAAAATAATAGATTTTAATATTTGAGGAATAAATATTTATTTGAAGTTGAGTGATAAAAACTAGGAGCCGCCGTCCTAGTACAAAGAAGAATTAGTGACCCAAGTGTTGGTAAAAACACATTAGAAATCCCATATATTTAAATATGCGATCAAAGAAATGGAGACTACCAAAAATTTGGTAACGCAATCAAGAAACGCACCAGATGGTCGGTGTAATGAGAGCCGACATAAATAAGGGTTTTGTGTTCTCATGGAATACCATGTTGCATTCTCATGACCTCATGAGATGCCATTAAGAATTTCATGAAACAAATTAAATTTCATGTCTTCATGAAATAGTGTTTAATTAGTAAAAATAACATGTGATGTGTATTTAAATATAACAAAATAATACATAATACTTACATTAAATAAAATATAACTTAATTATGATTAAGTTACTAATATGATTATTGTAAGAATAAATCGAAATAAAAAGAAAATAGAGGTAATGATGACTTAGCCACCCATCATAACCCTCCTTTTGACACCTAATCTCTACAAATTCCAACACACCACCTCCTCCTCTCCCTCTCCATATTAATTTCGGACCAAACCCCCTCCCCTCTCCCTTGTTCATCAAACATTCACATCTAAAATCACACATAGAAGAGAGAAAGAATCAAGGGGCATGGAGTAGAGATTGAAGCTTTTTGATAATCAAATCACACAAATCATCAAGGTCATCCAAAAACCTCAAGCATGCCTTATCCATGCATGTCTTACATCTTTCATCTTAACTCTAAATCTTGTCATAAAACTCAAAAATAAAAGGAATAGAAATAAAAGCATATGATTAAAAATCATTTAAGTAAAGGAGTTATGATATAAAAATCATACAAAAATAAATGATGTTGCAACCTAGTAATTAATACATAAAGAAATTATTTAATTTAACTAGTAGTTGATAAATGTAAAAAAAATACATTTAAAATTTTCGAAAATTATAAACATGTCAAGAAAAGATTCTAAAGCATATAATATGTGTATTTTTGTACATATAAAAGATATAAAAAGACACATAATTTTAGAAGAACCAAAGATGATACTATTAAGGGTTTAACTTGTAAAATTAAGCTAAAATATGTAAAAATCAACATGTTTTAATTATAAGACTCATTTGGGACAGAAACTAACTCACCCATAGTGAAAAATCAAAAACAGGTGATAAAACTAACCTATGACAAAAGATTACACAAAACTATGTCATAAAAACGATGTTTTTGCGTCAAAAAGGTAAATTTAAATTATGTAACTTGAAATCAGTAGCAAGCATGTTTATATCATTATAAAAAAGATATATTTATATAATAAAAGTATTTAGAATAATTAAGTAATGCATACGTGCAAACTGTGCAGAAAACCGCCTCAAAACACAAAATAAAATGCGGTAAAATGACATAATTTGAAATAAATGCTAAAATCATTTAAAAAGCTTAAATAAAATAAAATAAAAATCAGTGTTTTGGGATGAAAAATGATGAAATATGGTGAATAATAAAGTAATCTTAAGGCCATAATCCGACCCTTCACCGATTTTCACAAACAATAATGAACCGTACATGAATTATTGTAAGAAAAGATGAAAGAGTACTTGCATGAGGACCCCTCTAATATAAAAGGTTAAATTAGTCACTAAATTGTTTTAAAATGATCTAGGACCCAGTTTGACAAAATCACGCAACACCCGTTTCAAAACGACTAAAAACGGTGAGTTCACTATTTCCCCTTTTTCTAAATGTTTTTTAAATGTTTTGGGGCTGAAAATGCATTTAATGAAACGAAATGGTTATGATAAGTTGGCAACCAATATGTGGGTATGATTAAACATAAGTAAGGTATAGATGCTCATACAAAGATGAGCCTGGCCAAAAATAGAAAGAAAAGTGGAAAAATAAATAATCCGCCGTCTAAATCATTAACTATGGAATATGCGAGAGAAGTATTGATAGATCTATCGGGATGACCAACCCTAGCCCACTGATCAGTTGCTCTGGTCGTGAAACATGGTCAGAAATACTTTCGAATAGTGGTTTACGTATTGATTTAGAGCTTATGTTGCTAGTTATACGTCATGTCCCTAGCTAGTTCATGAACCACATGTTGTCTGATAACTTATTTATATATATCTGTATGTTTATAATTGAATGAGATTTTAATTGATGGTTTCATGATAAACCGCATAATTGGGAAATTTGAGAAAGAATTGAAAACGAGGATTAGAAATGAAAACTTGTGAACTCACCAACTGTTTGGTTGACAAAATCTTTTAATGCATTTTCAGGTCCCTTACATCAAATTTGATGTAAGGGACCTTAAGATGGATGGTTATGTCATCCATCACTTAATGGAATATCATGTTTGAACTTATCTTTAATTGCTAGTTACTAAAACTCATGGGTTACCAAATTTGATCACCGCCACGTGTTGCTTCCGCTAAACTAAAAATTTTGGGGTATGACAGAAGTTGGTATCAGAGCCTATGGTTATAGTGAACTAGAGATTTTTATAAAAATTCTCGACTATAGCCTAAAAATGATTTTATAAAAGGGTATCTCGACGACAAGATATGCAACCCATGAGCCAAGATAATTATGGTAAGATTGTGTTATATTGAAATGTGTGAATTACTATAAATCTCTAAATTAATTTGGATAAAACTTATGACAAAGATGTCGACCCCCGAGATCATCCACATCTCCGATAGTGAGGCCGAAGACGTAACTCAGGCCAAAACTATTACTGGGCCCATGTTAGGCCAACTCAAACAACGGATGGCTTCCTTTTGACGATCGGCCCGAGTCGATCGAGGTACCATATGAACCAACACCAGTGTGTCAAGTGAAGATGAAGTGTGGGTTTTACCCCCATCTGTGGCGGCTTTGCCTACTTGGCGTGATCACGAGACCTCACTAAAGGTCTACACTCGCCGGGGAAAGAGAAAGTTAACTGCGGAAAAGAAAGGAAAAGCCCCCATGGTTAAGGTTGAACCTCCACTCAAAAAGACCAAAGGAATATGGATTGATCGGTGTTGCAAATGTGACATCCAATTTGCCAAAATTCGCGAGGAGTTGGCCGAGCTCACGGTTAAAGTTGATCTCGCGTTGGGCTAATTGGACCATTTGGAGGAAATTAATTATTTAGACACCGATTCCATGAACTGAATGCACCATCGCATTCCTGACTTAGAGATGACTTGTAAGCCCGTGAGGGAGGAGTTTGCTTTTCCATGATTTGGTTGTATGTGATAGAAATTTGAAACTTTAAATTTGGTATTTTTAGTGTGACGTAGGTCCACACTAATTTTTTGTGAGCTAGATATTTTGGGTGTGGTATAGATTCACCCAAATTTTGGCAAAACTTGAAATAAATATTTAAATGAACATGATGATATTTATATGTGTGCTTAGTTATAGTGATTGATATTTAAGACCCTTGCCTTATTATTACGTATACAATAGTAGATAAGTAATGGCAAACGAAGAAGCTAGTGGTCTCGAAACCGGATTACCCGCAACCAATGAGGAGTTAACTCAGTTGATTTCGCAACATGTGAACGCCGCACTTGAGCAACATGAAGCTAGAATTAGGCAAGCGTGATGTACCGATGGGCAAGGATCGGGAGGCCAAACGCAAGGATGTACTTACAAGACGTTCCAAGGATGTAAGCCTCGACCTTTCACCGGACTAGAAGGCCCTCTAGATATTCTCTGATGGATAGAAAAGATGTAGA
>JBCNJP010000025.1:24946326-24963852 GCA_039602395.1 Deinandra increscens subsp. villosa
GATAAACTATTGAAACACATAAGCCATGCCAATTGCAGATATAATTTGTCCAACTTTAAACTCTGGCAGAATCATACTCATAACATCTGGATATGTTAAGGTATTGATTAAATTTGCATTGACCAGTGTACCCCACACTATCAGACATACTCAGATTTGCTCTTGCTTATCACATATTGTGATCTCATTTGTGATTTTAATCACACAATGATTATAACCATGATATAGTCAACTGTGTTCCATGCAAAAAGAAATAAGAACGTTAAATCGTCTACCTTAAGGTCGATCTTTCGATACACAGATAACGCCTCGGATTTAAAAAAATAAGAAAATAAAACAAGTTGAAGTTGTATAACTCAACAACAATCAGGTCGGTACTCCCGTACGCGCAGAGAAAGTCCGATGAGTTATACGAAACACCAAAGAAAGAAAAAACAGAACGTCAAACGAACAACGATCAGGTCGGTCTTTCGACACGCAGAGAAAGTCCGATCGTTTGACACAATAAAGAAAATCAAACAAGTTTAAATCTTTGCAAAATGAACACATGTATACACAGTGACTTCTCATTTTATTTTTCACATATCTTTTTCTTGATATATCATGAGATATGCATCAAGATGTTGTCCACTAGGTCAAGCATCAGATTTAATGTATATCACATTTGGTCTTATGGCTTATTCATCTACTTTATCCATGAGTCAGACAATGTCAGCCAATGTACCATCATTTCCCAATCATGTCGGATACAATTTCTCATTTTTCAATGTTTATGTCTTTTCCAAATTTCTCCCCTTAAAAATGACAACTCTATTTATAGATTTTCATTTTTACCAGTTGAAAAACAACACACTATTTTTGTATTTTTGCAAAAACAAACTCCCCCTCAAAATGAGACGGAGTGAGAAATCAAGAAAAATGATCAACCAACACAAATACTCGCAGATTAGCATTTTGAAAACAAAAATGATTTTGAAATTCAAGTTAATTAGAACAGATATTTCACAATCAGCAATTTGCCAATCACCGAAAGGTCTTCCTGAAACACCTTCTTGTCACCAAATAACACATTAGTCCCGTTGGGATCGACCCTAATCAACATCGTCGGGTCGCCCGGTGTCTTCCACAAAGTCCTTGTTGGCCTTGGAAACAACTTTTGGTTTCCAAATTTGTAAAAGTTTTAATTTTTTATCAGAACCTGAATCAGATTCAACCGACGAACTTGATTTAGACCAAGACGATTTACGAGTTGACTTAAGCTTTGGGGACCATGGTTCATCAAAAATTTGACCTTTGTTATCCACATATTTTGCAGTTTTGTGGATATATGCAGTCGTCGGACAATCAGTATCTAGATGTCGTGGTTAACGACATACATAACAAATTCTTTCTCTAAAATTGTTTGAAAATTGTTTTGATTTATGAGAATCGGATGAATGTTCAGATTGAAAGTTATCAAAGAAACCATCAGAAGAATCATACCTAGGAGATGGACTCCTTGAAGATGAAGATCTTCCAGAATAATAAGCAAATGCCTTCTGAGATGGTGATTTCTTTGTAACTTTTTCTTTAGGAACCTTCTCAGCCTTCACTGATTTCTTTGCTTGAACTGGTTCTTCCAACACATTGTAACCTAAACCTTTGTGTTTAGATCCTTGAATCTTTGAAGAATTTGACGAAGAACCTGAAGCTTCTCTTGACTTAGCGTCACTAGTGAATTTGGCTTTAATATCCTTCAGGTTGTTCTTTTCAATCAAAACTTTTTCTTCTCCGGTTGCAGATGAAGAACTTGAAGCAGCCTTATCAAACACTTTCTCATTTTCCAGCAAAACAGACTTTGAAGTAAACTTTGGAGCGTCACCCAAAGGTTTCTCCTTCCTTTTAGACTTGGACTTGTTCTTCTTAGGTGGAGTAGTAAACTTTGAATAGTCATGCAATTCATTGTTTGGATCAATCTGAGCAGAAGTAACTTCAATTAAATTCACTGGTTGAGGTACAAGATGAATATTTTCTTCCTTAGACTTCTCTGAACTCTGATCCTTCTTGTATAAGAAATTTAGCAATGTCGGTGACAAATTGCAATTCTTAACTTGTCTTTTCAACTCCAAAATTTCCAATTTCAAGTCATTAATTTTCTGTTGACCTTCAAACACCTCTTGTTGTGACTTAATGAATTTTCCATTGAGATCATCATATTCATAAGTCTGTAACTTCCTTATCTCACATTCTGCAAACAGTTCTTGAAGAACACTTTCTCTCTTTTGTTTATAGATCTCAACATCTTTAGTTAATACTTCATTCTTGTCCGATACAAAACATTCTCATCTTGAAGCATAGAGATCTTTGTTTGCAATTTTTCAACAGTAACAGCAGTTGTAGCAATAAGAGCAGTAGCTTCTTCATATTTTTGCTGAACCGGATAACTCTTCTCAAACAGATTCACAAAATCTTGAGCTGCGCCTATCGCTTCAGCTTTGACTTTCTTACACTCTTCAGCCAATTGAGCCTTTTCCTTCAAAACATCTTCATGAATATGAACCAACTCATAATATTTCTTTTGAAAATCCTCCAACTCTTTCTTTAATACCACAATTTCTTCAGTTGAAATTTGACGATGTTGTTCAAAACTTGCAATTTCCTTGAGCAACTTCTCACATTTATAACATTTAAATTCATCATCTTTTGAATTCTCATGAATCTTAAGTAATTCTTCTTGAACCAAAGATATACTTGAAGAAGAATCAGACTCAGTTAACAAACTGTCATCATCAGCATGTTGAACAGTTAAAGCAATTGAGATTGGAGTATGATTCTTTTTAACTACTGAATCTGCATTCCAAACAAATCCATCTGGATGCATAAACGTATCAGTCCAATCATGAGCGAGAGTAGCAGATTTCTGATTAACCTTTTTAGCTTTATCTGACGGATGAAAAATTAAATGTGCATGTTGACCAGTCTTCAATTTACTTTCTGTAGAACTTGGACATTCTCGAGCAAAGTGACCATAAACTGAACACTTATAACATTTCACCTTAGATTTGTCCAATCCAATCTTTCCTTCCTGATTCAGTCTCTTCTTACCAGTTCCATTGAAAAATTTCTTTGTTCTACGAACCAACATAGCATATTGCCAATTTAGATCCATTTCCTCCAAATGATCATAATCAATTAGGTCGTAATCTTCATTTGCTAACTCAGCATTACTCACAGAACCAGTGATAACACCCAAATATGAAGATACTAATGCAGACATCAACGCATTATAATCATCGACAGTTTGAACAGACAATGAACTTTGAGTCGAAGAACTTGGAATTGACACAGTACAACCAGCAGAAGAATAACTTGGAATTTCAGATTTACCTGCCAGAAATGTTGTAGGAGGAGCAGAACTAAGAATATCAGACTTCCCAGCATTCATTGTAGAGTCATTTTCACCATGATACACTGCAGGATTCTGAATTTGTGTAGGAAGTGATTTATTCACCATTAATTCCATATCCCGAGCCTAAATTCTTTGAACCAAATCATTGAAAGACAATCCTGAAAAATCCTTATCGTGAGTAATCATCACCACATAATTCTCCCACTTTTCAGGCAAAGCTTCCAAGATCTTTTCTTTCATATCAACCTCTTCTTTAGTAAGATTCACCAAACGTATTTCACTCATCAGATGAGCAAATCTTGCAATCAGATTGGGAATCGTTTCATTTTGATAATGCTTAAAACTATCAAACTCTTTCTTCAAAACCTTTTGTCGACTTTTCTTGTATTGGTCATTGCCTTCACATCGTTTTTCCAACGCATCCCATAGACTCTTTGATGTGTAGTTACCAACAAATTGATGAAGTAACTCTATAGGCAATGCCATCGTTAACGTACCATACGCCTTTTTCTCAGCTTGATAAGCTTTCTTTTGTTCAGAAGACATTTTTCTTTGAAGAATAGGTTCACTAGTATCATCTTTAGGATAAACATATTGCTCAGTGAAAGCTAACCACATATCAATGTCATTTGTATCGACAAACGCTTCAAACCGTTATTCCAACTATGATAATCTTCCAATTTTAGCAATTTGGGAACTTTCTGACTTGTTCCGATTTCATTATCATAATTCATCATTGTTTGCATCGTAGCTTGAACCGAATTTTGAATAGCCGCGAACACTTGAAAATCGGACATTTTTGAAAAATTGGTTACCGTTCACTCCGAACCTCGTCCGAACCTCCTCCGAACTGCCTCCAAACTTAGTCCGAACTTGACAACACCGAACTCTCTCTGAACCAGACCTTCGGAAGAACAAAAACCAAAATAACTCCGAACTAGCTCCGAAAGACCACCGAACTCTCTCCGAACCTAGACCGATCTCTTACCGAACCTAGATAAAAACCGACCTCGTCCGAACCTCGAGTTCAGAGCGGTTACTCCGAGCTTGTCCGAACCTCAAACGAGACAGATTTCACTCGACCTCATTTTCTCGATTTTCAACGTTTTTGACTGGAATTTTCGACAAGAATTCATGCAAACTCATTAGAAACGATATAGAAACAGATTTTCGATGAAAAGCACACTCGAGACGATCAAACGAACTCAAAAATGATTGACATTTTCGCCAAAAAGTGAATTTGAACTCAAAACTTCGAAAAACACTGATTTTCGACTAGTAGAGCAAACCAAATGCTCTGATACCACTTGAAAGTGTGTGAGCGTGCGGATCTTCTACTTAATCGTAATGAAATCAATGTAAACGTGTAAAACGCAGAGAGTAAATACAATTGACTTGTATTAACCACATAGATAACCACAGAGTACAATCGGATAGTATGACACGGAAGCTTAGACAGTTATCATTCTTGAATACAACACAAGATACACATATTTATAGGGCTGAAATACGACTGGCCGAACCTGAGGTTCGGCCACACATCAGAGCTGTCCGAACTCCAGGTTCGCTGGGAGTTCGGACCTTAGCTATAAAGTGTGATCCGTCTTGTATTCGATACTTCACATGATGATCAAGGACCATGTATCAACATAAAAGTTAGCATCTCATGTCCAGCAGTTGCGTCCACCATAGAATCGATGTGTGGTAGAGGGAATGGATCTTTCGGACAGGCCTTATTTAGGTCTGTGTAGTCTACACATACCATCCACTTACCATTTTTCTTCTGGACTACCACCACATTAGCTAGCCATCGAGGATACTTAACTTCTCTAATCATTTTTTACTTGAGCAGCCTGTCAACTTCTTCTTGGATTATGATGTTTATCTCAGGAGCGAACTTCCTTCTTTTCTGATGTATTGGCCTGAAAGATTCATCTATACCAAGTTTATGAGTAATAATATCTTTAGATATACCTGTCATGTCTTCATGTTTCCATGCAAACGTTGTGATTCTGGATTTCACGAGGTTCATGAGTTGCTCCTCAGTATCCTCAGGAATATTGGTTCCTACCAGCACTTTGATTTCAGGATCTTCAGGATTAAGTTAAACTTCTTTGATTTCCAGTTCCTTTGTCATCTGAATTCTTCGTGCCGGTTTCTTTAATTGCTATGCCAGATTGGACTTGATGGTGTTCTTCATAGCAGAAGTGTAGCAGTCCTTGGCTTCTTGTTGATCACTTAGTATTCTTACAACTCCCCAAGGCATGGCAAGCTTCACACATTGATGATAAGTAGATGGAACTGCTTTCATGTCATGGATCCATGGCCTTCCCAAGATTACATTGCAACAAGGAAGGGAGACAATTACGCAGAATTTCTGCATGGAGTTGACTCCTTCAATATAAACAGGAAGTCTAATGTCTCCAACCGTATGCTTGGTTTCTCCGAGGATCTTGGAATTATCTCTTCTTCTGGAATGCTCATCTTTTTAAGCACGTCCAATTGAATGATGTTGACCGAACTGCCGTTATCTATTAGGATCCGCGTTCTTCATTGGCCGACTGCCTTGGTCCATCTTGGCCTCCTTGGCATGTCTCTTTGCTGATGAGAAAGAGGTTCCACATATGTCAGATCCTCCCGAGATGAAGTTGATCACCTTAGCATCTGCCGGCGGGGACTGTGCTCTTTTGGGCAGCTCAACAACTTCTTGAGTTTTACTCTTCTTTCTGCTAAACAATTCTTTGAGATGCCCCTTGCTGAGCAGGTAACTGATTTCTTTTCGAAGGGCTATGCAGTCATCTGTTAAGTGCCCAAAGTCTTAGTGGTAAGCACACCACTTAGACTTGTCTTTCCATGATCCTTGTTTCTCTGATTTTCTCAGCCACCTGGCTTTATCACCTAGATCCTGCAAGGCACATAACAAACCACTTACGTCAACCAAAAAACAGTAATCAGATACCTTTGGGAAGTTTTCTTCGTCGTCTTCTTCTTCAACTTCATTGACCCTGGGATTATCATTCCTGTAATAGGGTTTGGTTCGTTGTTTCTTTCCAGGAGAATCTGTCCTTCTGCCCAGTGACTCATCACCTCTTTTCTGGATCTTCTTATCATCTTCCAATCCGATGAACCTTAGTGCCCTCGTTCTGACTTCATCTAGGTTCCTGCAAGGGGTCATAACCAAGTCATCATAAAAGCTTCCATATCGAGGTTGGGGATATCCAAAGTTTCTCGACCAAATCTGGCCACGTAATGCCCAAGGGATTCGTTGGGCTTCTGAACTATTCTGTACAAGTCACCCGTGAGCTCTCAAAGCTCCTGGTGCAAGAAAACTGATTATTAAACAGGTTAATTAAATGGGGAAAAGAAGTAATGGTATTAGGAGGGATACTGAGCAGCCATTTCAAGGCTGGTCCTGTTAGTGTTGAACCGAATCCTTTGCATAAGCAAGCTTCTTTGATGTTCATAGGAATGGGGTTGATTTCCATCCGTTCCCTGTATTGTGCCACGTGCTCCTCAGGGTCCGTGGTCCCATCGTAGAGTTTCATGTTGGGGGTTTGAAATCTTTTTGGTATCTCCACGTCACAAATGGGCCACGCAAACCTAGAAACTTTGTGGCTGCCTGCTGGCACTCCAGGAATTAGACGAATAACACCGGGGACACTTGAGATCATGTCCTTTAACCTCTGAAGTTCCCTAGCAATAGTTGGGTTGATACCTGCATCCTGTACAGTTCCTTGGTTAGGGTTAGCATAAAAATTATCAAAGTCGTTACCAGCCCTGGAATTTTGAAGATGGATGCGGGGTCCATATTCAGCATCTTTAAGGATAGTCGGCTCAGTTGTGGTCCCCATTTGCATAGGGATGAAGTCTCCCTCATGCATCTCCTGAGATGAACCTGGGAATATGCCTGTAGAGACAGTAGGGTTAGAAAATAAGGATTCTTGGGGACCGTGAGCAGCTTGGAAGCGGCTCGGATATTCCTGGAATCGTTGTGCTGAGGATCCTTGTAGCACTTGTGTAGTAGGCGCC
This sequence comes from Deinandra increscens subsp. villosa, assembly GCA_039602395.1. NCBI lineage: Eukaryota > Viridiplantae > Streptophyta > Magnoliopsida > Asterales > Asteraceae > Deinandra > Deinandra increscens. Next base: position 24,953,744 of record JBCNJP010000025.1, read on the forward strand.
ACTGACTGCTGACTCTAAGGCTCATGAAGGTTTGAGGTCATAAACCGCTGTGTTTGAGATATAGGTTGTTGTACCGAGATTCTCGGCACTTGCCGGCTTGAAAACCCGACTGGTGGTTGGTCCGAGCACCTCGGCGACTGCTGACTTCCATATCCTCTGTTGTAAGATTCTGGGGGATGTTCGGAGTAGAATCTAGAGTACTCCAAATCTATCACCCTGGAAGTCTTCTTCTTCAACTTCATTGACCCTGGGATTATCATTCCTGTAATAGGGTTTGGTTCGTTGTTTCTTTCCAGGAGAATCTGTCCTTCTGCCCAGTGACTCATCACCTCTTTTCTGGATCTTCTTATCATCTTCCAATCCGATGAACCTTAGTGCCCTCGTTCTGACTTCATCTAGGTTCCTGCAAGGGGTCATAACCAAGTCATCATAAAAGCTTCCATATCGAGGTTGGGGATATCCAAAGTTTCTCGACCAAATCTGGCCACGTAATGCCCAAGGGATTCGTTGGGCTTCTGAACTATTCTGTACAAGTCACCCGTGAGCTCTCAAAGCTCCTGGTGCAAGAAAACTGATTATTAAACAGGTTAATTAAATGGGGAAAAGAAGTAATGGTATTAGGAGGGATACTGAGCAGCCATTTCAAGGCTGGTCCTGTTAGTGTTGAACCGAATCCTTTGCATAAGCAAGCTTCTTTGATGTTCATAGGAATGGGGTTGATTTCCATCCGTTCCCTGTATTGTGCCACGTGCTCCTCAGGGTCCGTGGTCCCATCGTAGAGTTTCATGTTGGGGGTTTGAAATCTTTTTGGTATCTCCACGTCACAAATGGGCCACGCAAACCTAGAAACTTTGTGGCTGCCTGCTGGCACTCCAGGAATTAGACGAATAACACCGGGGACACTTGAGATCATGTCCTTTAACCTCTGAAGTTCCCTAGCAATAGTTGGGTTGATACCTGCATCCTGTACAGTTCCTTGGTTAGGGTTAGCATAAAAATTATCAAAGTCGTTACCAGCCCTGGAATTTTGAAGATGGATTCGGGGTCCATATTCAGCATCTTTAAGGATAGTCGGCTCAGTTGTGGTCCCCATTTGCATAGGGATGAAGTCTCCCTCATGCATCTCCTGAGATGAACCTGGGAATATGCCTGTAGAGACAGTAGGGTTAGAAAATAAGGATTCTTGGGGACCGTGAGCAGCTTGGAAGCGGCTCGGATATTCCTGGAATCGTTGTGCTGAGGATCCTTGTAGCACTTGTGTAGTAGGCGCCACTGACTGCTGACTCTAAGGCTCATGAAGGTTTGAGGTCATAAACCGCTGTGTTTGAGATATAGGTTGTTGTACCGAGATTCTCGGCACTTGCCGGCTTGAAAACCCGACTGGTGGTTGGTCCGAGCACCTCGGCGACTGCTGACTTCCATATCCTCTGTTGTAAGATTCTGGGGGATGTTCGGAGTAGAATCTAGAGTACTCCAAATCTATCACCCTGGAAGTCTTCTGGCGCTGAGAGCCTGAGAATCCTGCAGTAGTAGCCATTGCAATACCTGATTTTGGGGCAGTAGAGGAATTCGCTTTCTGTTTCGGCTGCTCTGATATTTCCGGAGAGTCAAAACCAAATGATTTCGGCATCAAAGGACTGGTTTCCTCTACAGGTTTCTTTGATTTCTTTAATTCGATGATCTCCTTCATCATTTTCTCGTTGGTTTTGGCTGTCATCCTCATGAGTCTTCATTTGCCTGATCAAAACATACAGATCGTTATTAGAAATAGCAGAGTCAGTGGACGTACCTTGAGATCCAGTAAAAGTGGGATATTCCACTCTTTTAGCGTCGGCGCCGGTCACTTTTTTCAGCATTGGGGGGAGACCAGTGTCGACAGCTGGTTTAGTGGATGAAATGGATTTCGAAGTGATCTTTGGTTGGCTCGACATTTTCAAGAATTGGTTACGAGAAGAAAATCAAGGCTCTTAATCGAATTCAAACACTGTTTGCCCCACGGTGGGCGCCAAATTGTTTTGGTCAAAAACTGCCTAAGCAATTAGTTGATCAAACTTTGTAAGTGAGGTAGTGTGTTTCATAATGTTAGCAAGGAAAATGCAAGTTTTTGTAGGATTCTGAACTGTTTAAGTTATTCAAGCATCCTGAATGTTGACAACCCGTTTCTGTTTGCAGCTCCCAAATCCAGCTTCGTTCTCCCTGAAGGATCTTGACAATATCCAAAGGTCAAGAAGGAACAGCTTGAACATTCTGCCACCTCTAAGCCGCCTGTTAGCCGGCCAAAGGCCTCGTCTTCCAAGAAACGGAAGGCTCGTGAGACTCCTACAGCTCCCGTGTACCTAGAAACCTTTGAAGATCTTGCCCCTTCCGAGGTCAACAACAAGATCCTCTCGATGCAGACAATGATCAACCTGTTGCAGCTGCTGACCAGGAACCCTGTTTGTGTAGGGTATTGAGAAGTTGAGCACCCAAGCCATGGATTTAGAGAAGAAGCTTGCCGAAGCCAACGAGAAAATTCAGGCCCAGGACAACACTGCTAAGGGTAAGACCCTGTTCTATGAGCATAAGCTCACCGAACAGCGTCAAGCCCTGGAAGCCAAGATGGCCGTTGATGCTGAAATTGGCCAACTCTCGGCTGCCTAGAGCGTCCTGGAATGCAAAATCCAAATGGCAGAAGAGGCTGACGCGGCTGGCTTCCAAGTGCCAAGTTGGGACATCGTAGGCTGGAGGCTGGTCTTGGAATCGTTAGGAGGAGACGGTGATGTGGCAGGGAAGGACGAGACGGATGGTGGCTCCTCAAGACGGTTCCGGATTCTCCCGTGGCGGTGACAAGGGCCTATGTGTTGGAGCTGGGAGAAGGCAAGAAGTAGGAGGACGTGATGAAGCCATTGGCGGAAGGGAAGGTAGTGGGCGATGAGGATAATGCAACGGCCTGAGCCCACTTTTTTAGTTTGATGGTTTTTTGTTAAACAATGTCTTTGTGGTTCCTATAAGAAACAAGCAACAAACAACAAACAATGATAGGGATCCTGGTGAAGGGATCTTGTGTTTACAAGACGAAACCAGGATTCCTAAAAACTTTTGACTTTCGAGCTTCTCAAGTGGAAGGATACTGAGGTTTTCAGGATGAAGCTCGGGAAGCTCAAAATCTTTCGTGCATGTTAATAATATCAGTATCTTTTGGCTTCTCATGTTATGTCTTACATTGAAATTTTGCAGATATGATTAGTTATGAAATTTATCAAGAATCTTAAAAAAAAGACTTGTATGTTGGAAAATAATTTAAGATTTGAACAATTAAATAGGTTAGACTTCAAGACTAAACAATAAAAACTTAACTCACCTGACCTTCGAATTTTACCTTAGTCGACTTCTTGATTCAAACAGTTATTTCTTCGATCATCATATTTGGGATTCCAGTAAGAATCCTGAGATCAATTTCTCGAAACTGTCTCAACTTCCTCAGGAACCTGAAACAATCCTAAGAAGCTTCTTGGCCTTCGGCCGAAGCTAATGCTTCTGAGAGTAAAATAGTAAGTTTAAAAATAAGCTGGGGATAAACCCAGGATTCTTGGGACTAAGCCAAAACTGGGGACAAGCCCATCTTTTACTTGGGACTAAGCCAAAACTGGGGACAAGCCCATACGTATGTGACATGAAAATGCCAAAGCCTTAGATAATACATCAGTGTTATAAACCTTGAGGTTCCGCCCAACAGCCTACAATGACAAGATTGTCAGCCACCCCTAGGATGGATTGGTCCGGCCATCTTGAGCATACCGGTGGATAACGTGCACTCCTGGCGAGGGTCGTGCGCTACTGGCGATTACCCAAACTTAGGAGAGGAGTCAGCCTCTCAAACCTTAGAAGGTATGCAGGATACCTTAGACGTAGGAGAGGTGGCCAACCTCTAATTGGGGATATACCCAAAATACTCTAGGATTCTCAAAATCTGCAAAACACTCAACACTTAGTGAGGGGTGGGTGTTAGCTTAGCTACACCACTCCGATGCTTAAGTCAGTAATGTGTCATAAAGATAATAATATTGGTATTGAAATCGGATTAGTATACGTAGTACCTTGTAGTATTTCGGTGGGATTCTTACATAAAATAAGCTTTAAGTTGGAAGGCATTCCAAGCTCTTGGCAGAGGTTCTCCTTCCATATTAACCAAACGGTATGCCCCCTTCCCTTCTTCAGAATCTATAAGGTAAGGGCCCTCCCACTTGGGTGCTAACTTCCCATCAGCAGGATTGGTAGTATTCTGAAAAGCCTTCCTCAGAACCAAGTCACCTACTTGGAATCTTCTTAGCCTGGTATTCTTGTTATAGGATTTTGCTATCCGCTGTTGATAAGATGCCATCCGAATTCTGGCCATATCTCTAAGCTCCTCAACCGTTTCGAGATCCTGAAGGAGATTCTGGCTGTTGGTTTCAGGATCCTGGCAGTTTACTCTGGCTGTTGGGAGTACCATCTCCGTAGGGATCACAGCTTCTGCTCCATATACTAATGAGAATGGCGTTTGGCCAGTAGCATTTTTAGGTGCGGTTCTATCTGCCCAAAGGACAAATGGCAGCTCCTCAGCCCATTTCCCTTTCTTGGTGCCCAGCTTCTTCTTGAGGTTGTTGATGATGATCTTATTACTGGATTCTGCATGCCCATTAGCTTGGGGATGGACAAGTGTTGGAGTGATCATCTCGATGCCCCAGCTTTCACAAAATCTTGTAGTTCTCTTGCCTATAAACTGGGAGCCATTGTCGCATATGATTTCTGCCGGAATCGCAAATCTGGTGAGGATGTTCCTTTTGATAAAGGATATCACTTCTTTCTCTCTCACTTGAACATAGGCTTCTACTTCAATCCACTTGGAGAAGTAATCCATCATGGCAAGAATAAACACCTTTCCTCCAGGAACCTTTGGCAACTTACCCACAATATCCATGCCCCATTTCATGAATGGCCATGGGGATACTATAGGATGTAGATGCTCAGCGGGTTGGTGCAGGATATTGCCATGCCTTTGACAAGCATCGCATTTCTGTGAGAAGCTCACGGCGTCTTTCTTCATAGTTGGCCAATAATATCCGAATCTGAGAACTTTGGAGAACAGTGCCCTGCCCCCGGTATGGTTCCCACAATCTCCACTGTGCATGTCTTCGAGCACCTCAAGAGCTCCTGACTTCTCTAGGCACCTTAACTAGACACCTGCAAGAGATCTTTTGTATAGGATGTTATTAATTATGGTATAGGGTAATACCTTTGTGCGAAAAGCTCTGGGGTTTTCGCCATTGGGAATCTTCTCATCTTTAAGATACTTCCTGATCGGGTAAGTCCAGGATTCCTGAGCATCTCCAGGATTCTCAACATTTGCACCTACATTATTGTCAACAGCTTGAGCTTCCTCTTGAGCTTCCTCTTGAGCTTCCTCTTGAGCTATCGCCGGTGTCAGGATATGAGTTATTGGAATCTTGATATCCTCAGGGATCCTGAGCGATGAAGCCAAGTTTGCCAAGGCATCAGCTTCTGCATTATCTTCTCTTGGTACCTGCAAAATGTTAAAATTTTCGAAAAATAGAGACAATTTTTTAACGATTTCAACATATTTGATCAGATTCTCCCCTCTCACTGCATAAGAGCCATTAAATTGGTTAGTCAATAAGAGAGAATCAACAAACACTTGTATAGACAGGATTCCCATATCCCTGGCCAGCTATAACCCAGCAAATAAAGCTTCATACTTAGCTTCATAATTGGTAGCCTGGAATTCATAGGATATGGATAGATGTATATGTCCCCCTGTGGCGATTTTAGCAGGATTCCCAGCCCTGTTCCTCTGACATTTGAGGATCCGTCAATATAGAGGATCCAGTTTTCCTTGAGCTTCTCAAGCTGCTGGACTTCTTTTTCAACTTCTGGTTCAATGTCGCTATTGAAATCATCCACAAAGTCAACCAAGGCTTGGGACTTAATTGTTGTCCTTGGCTCATATTTGATTTCGTAGGCACTCAGCTTGACTGCCCACTTGGCCATCCTACCTGACATTTCTGGTTTCCTGAGAACTGCCTTAATAGGATAGTTAGATGTCACATTTATAACATGAGTTTCGAAGTAATGTCTAAGTTTAGTGGAAGCCATTATAAGAGCTAGAATTAATTTTTCAAGGTGAGAATACCTGGATTCTGCGTCTAGCAGAGTTTTACTTACATAATATACCGGATGCTGCTAACCTTGATGGTCTTTTACCAGGACTGCACTGATTGAGCTTCCGGAAACATCGAGATATAAATATAGTGGCTCCCCATCTTCTGGTTTCATAAGCAACGGGGCTGCTGACAAGTAGTCTTTCAGGCACTTCAGGGCTTCTTCATGCTTCTCAGTCCACTCGAATTTCTTATTTTTCCTCAGGATATCGTAGAAATCCTTACGTTTTTCTGAGGACCTTGAAATGAACCTGTTGAGTGCTGCATTTCTTCCTGTCAACCTTTGTACCTCTTTTACATTTGATGGGGACTTCAAATTTAGGATTGCTTTGATCTGCTCTGGACTCGCTTCGATCCCTCTGTTGGTAACCATGTATCCTAAGAATTTTCCAGCTCGCACCCCAACGTGGCATTTGGAGGGGTTGAGCTTCATGTTTCCTGAAGCATTGAAGTCAAGATGCCTGGGATATATAGAGGACTTTGTTCCTCCACAGGTTTCTTAGACTTCTTAAGCTGCTCGATCTCCTTCATAACTGTTTGATTGGTCTTTTCTTGCTGATCCATCTGATTTTTCACCTGCTTAATCAAGGAAAACAAATCGTTGTTAGTAATAACAGGATCATTAGATTGAACATGGGCTCCTGTGAAGACAGGGTAGTCAGTTTTTCTCGGCTGCTCTTCCACTTTCTTCTGACGGTCATTTGTTTTCTTCTGGCTTCCTGGAAAGGAAGGAAGATGTAGGTCCGAGATCAAACCGACAACACGATATATAACCACAAATGAGTGCGGAATCCTCAAATGCGATTGATTCAAGAAACAAGTAGAAGAAATAGATTCAATCTAAGAGAAAGATTGAATCTTGAATGAGAATCTCTAACTTGTGAAGCTGATCGTAAACAGGAAAGCACACACAAAAATCGTAAACTCAATATTATATTTCGAAAAGCTTGCCAAAAACATAAACAAGTGAGGCTTATATAGTACCTCATACAAGCCCTATTACACAAATCGTAAACTATAAAGAAGCCCACATGGCCCAATAGTAAACAATAATTAGCCCAATATCTAATAAGCCCAAAACAATAAACTAGTCCATTAACTAATGTTCATGCCTTAATTAAATATAGCCCAACAATCTTCCCCTAGGCATGAACCATTAGACCTTTTACGGCAGCAGCAGATCGAATCTGAATGTATTCTGAGTGTTGTTCGACCACCATCTGTTCGCCACAATCCGGTTTGCCGTCCCATGGAAGATTCCCACCCTAACAGTGTTTTCCAAGTCATTTTCATCTCCGAGAATAGGCTGTGAGGCGAGCAGTTTGATATCCTTTTCTCCAAACCTTAGCAAATCCACCGGATTGTAAAAGCGAAACTACCTTAGACCCTTGCAGAGAACCACCACCTCGTGTATCGTTGGATCATAACACCATCAGTCAAAGTTTTTGACCAAGGTACCATCTTCAATCTCGTCCAACATATTGATAACTCTTGTGCGTTTGGTGGGTGGTCTCCTTGCTTCACCAATTGGCTCTCCAGTCACTGGGTCAGTTTCAGTCTGGACCCATTTTACTTGCTTCAGCTCAAAATTTTCAAAGTTATCTTCTTGATGGCTCAGCAGATTGTTTCTAATAAGGTCTCCGTCAGGGCTGTTCCATCTGTTTATGTAGGGAGCTCGAAGCAGATTTCTGATCTCAGGCTCAGTCCAAGAATGGAATTGTGCACGAGTTCTATAATATTCAACTGGACTATAGCCTTCACGGATCACAGCAAATAATTTCTTCTCGGTGTCATAATGCCAGTATAAGATGGGTTCACAACTCCCCTTTTTGTCTAAAGAGCTTCCTCCAAGATCAAGAGAGTACTGAGTGGGGGCTGGTCCTTGAAAGAATTCTCGGAACCAGTTGTCGTGACCTTCAGGAGCTTTGGAGATGACTCTTCCTCCTCTGGCATAATCAGACATCTCAATATTTTCATCTCCATCGTCTTCATTCATTGCATCAGCACCTTGCACACCCTGTGATGAACTTTGTTCAGGGGCACCTGAAGATTTTGACTCCACGACACTTTTCAAGTCAGTAAGTTTCTTCTTAAGATCCATCAAAGTCTCATAGAGCCACTTCATTCTATTTTTATCTGCCACCTCCTTTTCTCTCATCCTTCTGTTCTCATCCTTCAGAGCCTTTATCTCATTTTCTCTGAATCGATTCTGAGATATCAAAAAGTTGATATGAGGATCAGTGCTTATCCTCAAATCAATCGGAAGTTCAGCAGATTGGAAGGGCCTGAAGCTAGGAATAGCTGTTGGCTGACTTATCACAGGAGCAGCGCTCACTCTCACTGGGCTTGGTACAGCGAAAGAATGATCAACCTCTATAAATTGTCCTTCTTCCCGAACTGGGCTACGTTCGGATAGAAGTGGAGTTTCAGTCTGAGCAGGAGCAGGTTGATCTTGAACATTTTCAGCAGCTGTTTCTTCTTGAGCACTGGGACCCTCAGAACTGGTCCCTGCTGGATGTACTATCATTAAGCTTGAGCTTGTCTTTGAAAGCTTGAATCTTATGCTTCTTGGATCTGACCTCTTTCTTGGAGAAGGTTCACGTGCAGGAATTGGTTCTTCAAGAACATCTTCAACATTCAGATTCAGCTCAGGAGGGGTTGTATCACTGCCTGATGATCCGATCATGTCATCCCTTGACCTTTTAAGGTTAAGGGGCCCCAAATTCCCATAGATATCATCATCAGTAATCTCCTGACCAGCAAGTATATCATCCATTACATTCTCTTCATCGGAGGGTATTATTACATCGTCTTCTTGCACATTAACAGCCGGAGTTGCTGTTATGTCTTGTTCTTCAGCAACGGATGCATTAACATTAGGCACGTCAGCTTCAGGTTCATCTTCATCAAACTCTTGTTCCCTTGCCACCTCTGGGAACGCACCCCTCTTTACCCATTCAAGTCTTCCTTGAAAGCTGTTTTTACCCTTTCTATCTTGGGTTTGAAGACCAAAAACCCCACAATCCATCACTTTTATGTCCAACTTCTCTATCCTTTCATCAATCATCGGGTATTTCTTCATGACCACCATTTGCACAAACCTTGGTGTCATCAGGAACTGTTCTCTGGCACTCAGATCAGCATTGCCTACCCAGTCAGACAGCATCATCTTTGAGAAGTTGAAATCCCAATCTAAGGCCAATGCGATGAAAGCAGTTCCATGAAGTTGATTCAGCTGATCAAAACTGGTTCTCTTGCCTAGAAATGACTTCTGCATATAATGTGCCAGGCACCTCCAGTAATGAGGCAGTAGCTTCTTGAAGATAGGCGGAAACTTCCCCTCATACCCCATAGATTGAGCACCTGCTAGAACAACCTCCTTCGGATACTTGATTGGATCAGAGGCTTTATCAGTAATGTTTAGCCCTTGTCTGATATCTTCTTCCTCAATCACTACTTGTCTGTTCTGAACAGTTGCGGTAATACTTGTCTTGTCAGCATTTGCTCTTGCGGTACCCCAGAACTCCCTCACTAGCATCTCATCAATAAGCACATTCGTCCTCAGGGCATGGTTTATTTTGCAAGTATTCATCCCGGCCACCAGAGAATAAAATAGTTCCATATGCTTCTCTGGCGGGTCTTCAAGATACGCTGGGATGCAGTGATCCTGTTCAAACTTTATCTCTTCGTCTAGCATCTCTTCTGCCATCTGAGAAAACGAGACAAATGTATCAGATATGTTCGTTAAAGAGCAATTAAGTTTATTAACCCTTGTCGAAGTTTAATTGAAAAACAAATTTTACATTTGAAGTTCACAAAATTTCAATTTAAACTTTAGGGAAAATAATTGATTTAAACTCACGCTCACATATCACAATCAAATTTATCTCAGAGAAGATCAATTTTAATGAG
>JBCNJP010000025.1:24964352-25001542 GCA_039602395.1 Deinandra increscens subsp. villosa
GACAATTTCTCCAGGCAGCGTAAAGTGCTTTCAAAATTTCTAAGTAGCTGAACAGACAACGGTTGTCACTTTTGACTGTCACAACTCCCGTTATGGGGCTTTCGTGAACGGATCAACGAAATACGTTTAGCCCCATCTATGCCCATTTTGTCTACATGCCGACCAGAGTTACGGTGTTGAAATACTCCAATACCAAAGGTGCGTGTAAAGAAAATAGTAGTTGTCCTAAGTGGTCAGCGTGTGCGTACGGTGTTGAAATACTCCAATACGTTCACCTTGGAAGATACCCTAAACACCACGTGCGGTGTTGAAATACTCCAACACGGATGTATCGGTCAATATGTTCCAAGTTAGACTTGACATAGGATGGCATAGACTACCGGTTTTAGGCTTACCAGATAGGATTATTAGGTCATATTTTAATATTTAATGTGACGGCAGATTTTATTAATCCTATCTCACTCGGGACGATCATTTAAATAACCTAAGTATTAATGATCTATGTGTCGCGAGACGATAACCAATTTTATTAATGTTCGATTACTTTATCAAAAAAATCGAATTTAATGTCGAATTAAATTGGTTAATAAATTATATGAAGTCGTAATAAAATTAGGACTTTTATTTAATCGATTGAAAAATTAGTTTTATATCGATAAAACTAAGTTTGGATTTTAGTTGGCGCGTTAATCAAATTAAGACAAGCAACCAAAACAAGCAAACACACATGTACATATCCGGCCATGCAGGGGCTTCGATATTGTCAGAGCCTATGACAATATCGAATAAGGGCAAGGGACATAAAAGTAAATCAACCACGAGAACAGAAAACTCCCTGATCGACTTAGTTGCTCCCACTGGCTTCAACAAGCTCCTGCGCGTCATCGGGAGACGTCGGTTTCGTTTTGACTTCTAGCCATTTTCGAAAATCCCATAAAGGGATAATCTCAAATGGGTCCTTGTATCAAGCTCTTCTTGTTCGTCCATCGAAGGAGAGCAATAACAAATTAAAATAAAACTATTCTATTTTAAATAATTACAACTTTAAACCCAGTAAAATTGGGCCAATCCAAAACAAAACAACATGGGCCTAATGGGCCAAACCATAACGAATCCATGACAAAATTAAATGGGGTGGGCCGAATATGCACGAAAGACAATTCAATCAATTATATTGAATCAGATTATGTTTAGTGGATCCAAATCGACTAAACATATTTAAAAGGCGATTCATTCAATTTCGCGAGTTTCGGGTTCAGAACCCCAGTTCGCGAAAGCACACCAGTTTAAAACAACTGGTTTGGGTATGCGTGTGGTGATCAAGGCTCTGATACCACTGTTGGGTTACGACAGTGGCATGCGGGTCTCGGTAATAGCAATTTTTTTTTATATATGAAATAAATATTTACGATGAATAATTATTTAATCAATTACCGAACATATTAAATTTGATAATTAAATTAACAATTAATTTAAATGGCAGGGGAAAACGTTTTAATATGTTAACACGAAAAACCAGACAATTAACGTAAACCATAAGCAACAGGATTCGACAATCACCATACGCGCAAACACCAAAAACGCATTTATATAAAAACGCGACATATCATAAAATAAATAAACGATTAAATCTAAACAAATAACAAGTTTAGATATATCTGAGCGGTGATTCAAACAGACGTTCGAGACACCGGAAGTCAACGGGTGACGCTAGGGTTTCGCAGGACGATTTGACGGGCAAATCGAAAACGACCTCGCAGATACAGAATTCCCTCGGTGACACGGCACTGAAATCCCGTACATCGGATAGGCGTGAAATTAGGGTTTCGCGGACGACGACGGAACACGCGGATGTCGCGGTTCGCGGCTAGGGTTTGTCGGCGGTGGAACCGGCGACGACGAGGAGGGGCGGCGACCGGCTCGGGCGGCGGCGGCGAGCGACGGAGACGGTGATGGTAGACCGGTGGTCGGCTGCGGCTGAGTTGCGGGCGGCGGCGGCTGGGTCGCGGCGGTGGACGGCAGCAACGGCTCGCGGGACGGCGAACGGCGAGTGGCTGGCGGCGGCGACCGATGGCGGAGCAAGGCTAGTCTGCTGCTTCGGCGGCTCGGTTTGGGCTGCTGTGGTGGCTCAACTTGGTTGCTGCGGCGGCTCGACAAATGGTGAACGACGGATCAAACTTTCTCGCGTTCGAATGAATCCATCAACAGAGAAAAAGATGAGGACGACGGCGGCTCGTGGGTGGCGGTGTCGAACGATCGAGAGTGAAGGGAGGGGGCCGAAAATTTTAGTCTAGTGATTAGGGTTTTCGCCCCCTCCATTAATCAGATATATATATCTGATTAATTTTTCCGTTAAGTCCATCGTGTTTGTTTAATCTTTTGTCGATCCATTTAATTTCCGAGATGAACATTTAAACCCTTTAAATGTTTCTCTGCCGACGTTTAACGAATATTAGACAAACTAATAGATCGTTTATTTCCGTCCATGACATTAATATTGTATGTCGTCTTTTGTCGCTTGATTAATCTTAATGATTAATAGTAAATTAAATAAGTAATTAATTATTTATCTATTAAACTATTTAATAAACAAATAATTAATTCTTCTGCGAATTTGCCGGTTATAAAAGTAAGCGGTCTTAAATACCCATTGCCTCCGGTGTAACTCTTACGGGTCTTAACCGGGTCGGGTACTTGATTTAATCGGGTCTGGACACCTAAATCCAACAAAGCTAACTCCTAACTTGAAGGCCATGCAATTATTTGCTGCCAAAAACTTGAGGGACGATACCCAGCAACCCTAACGTCAATCATGGGATGAAGATCTTAGGATGGAAATATGATGAAACCTTTGATGCTTTCATGGTGAAAAGGAGAAACGGCTATGTCCAAATATTTGGAGACTTTAAAGCTCTCACTAGCTTATTCTCCTGGGAACTCAAACAGCTCAAATACCTGGACATAGTAAACCATACTAATCATCCAAAGGGTATAACGGCTGCTGCATTGATCCAATCTACTTACAATAATAAAAGTTTTAGTCAAAATCCTGAAGCAGAGAGAAAAGCTCAGCTGGCAGAAGAGAAGAGAAGACTTCGTGCTCCTCACCGAGGTATGTATAAGGATGTTGGAAAGGAAGTGAAAGCAAAGACTATCCCTAGAAACCAGAAGAATGCTCCTATGATCAGTTGGTATTATAACGGGATGACTCATGAGTTGGTAATCGAAAGAGATGGTGCTGACGCTATCAGACTATTTGCTGCTATAGAACTCCGTCTTCTCTCTCGATCTTACTTGAAGATAATGTATTATGAGAAGATGCGGACAATACCTGTTCAATTGAGACCCTATGAATGCTATGATGCCAACTACTTCTTAATATTCTTAAAATGGTGGTGTGAAAGGCTAGCTGGATTAGGTAGACTCACTCTTGATTCAGAACTTCTGAGAAATGCAACTTGTTGGTTGATTGAAGAGCATGGTTCAAGTGTCATTTTGGATAAGTCAAGACGATTGGTCGAGCTAAACAATTATAATGACCTGAAGAAGCTCGTGTGGCAAGATCTCTTTAGGCTGTATGACATGGGTATTCACGTACTATCTGACAAAGACAAACCTGCAGCCAGAGAGAACTGGAGATTCCTGCTGAAGCTGACTGGTCAAGATGCTTGAAGCTTGAGAGTTTGCATTGCCAACAAGGGTGGAATTGTTAGAACCTATTTGTTAGCAACACAAACTTATTGTTTTCTTATCTTGTAATTGATACTTAGTTTTGTAATTGTCTTTTGATATGTACTTGGTGAACTTTGTGTAAATGTTAGCGTACTTGTTATGCTTCTTAGCGTACTTGTTACTTATGCTCTTAACGGACTTGATTTACTCTTAGCGTACTTGTTTGAATGTTATCTTAGCGGACTTGTTTATTCCTAGCGAACTTGTTTACTTAGAAGACTTGTTTTTGTTCCTAGCGTACTTAATCTGTTCTTAACGAACTTGTTAGCGTACTTGTTCAAGTTAGCGTACTTGTTCATGTTAGCGAACTTGATAATGCTTAGCGTACTTGTTAGCGGACTTGTTGCTACTTAGCGGACTTATTAGCGGACTTGTTACCTCTTAGCGTACTTGTTAGCGGACTTGTTAAGTCCTAGCGAACTTCATTTATGTCTTAGCGAACTTGTTCTACTGTTAGGATATTTTGCTGAATTCTAGGTAATGATTGTGTCGTGTCAAACATTCTATTTGTCCCAGGTCTCTAGTAGTATAAATACCATTGAGAAAACCCTATTGGTAACGCTTGGTGGAGTATTATTCCAACAGAGAGCCTTTGTGTGTGTGTTCTTGGTGTTTGTGTGTGTTCTTGAGCTTTAGTAGTCATCAATGGGTGTGCATTGATGCTGATTCCTCCCTGAATCGACCATCACACATGATTTCCGCACTTGTGTGATGAATCATATGAGAACAAGCTGCTCAAATATGGTCCTGACAGCCATCACTTACTTGAAAATGCATTAAAAGATTTTGTCAACCAAACGGTTGGTGAGTTCACACGTTTTCATTTCCAATCCTCGTTTTCAATTCTTTCTCAAATTTCCCAATTATGCCGTTTATCATGAAACCATCATTCAAATCTCATTCAATTATAAACATACAGATATATATAAATAAGTTATCAGACAACATGTGGTTCATGAACTAGCTAGGGACATGATGTATAATTAGCAACATAAGCTCTAAATCGATACGTAAACCACTATTCGAAAGTATTTCCCACCATGTTTCACGACCAGAGCGACTGATCAGTGGGCTACGGTTGGTCATCCCGATAGATCTATCAATACTTCACTCGCCTATTCGATAGTTAACGATTTAGACGGTGGATTATTTATTTTCCCACTTTTCTTTCTATTTTTGGCCAGGCTCATCTTTTAATGAGCATATACGCCTTACTTATGTCTAATCATACCCACATATTGGTTGCCAATTTATCATAACCATTTCATTTCATTAAATGCATTTTCAGCCCCAAAACATTTGAAAAATATTTAGAAAAAGGGGAAATAGTGAACTCACTGTTTTTAGTCGTTTCGAAATGGGTGTTGCGTGATTTTGTCAAACTGGGTCCTAGATCATTTGAAAATAATTTAGTGACCCTAATTTAACCTTTAATATTAGAGGGGTCCTCATGCAAGTACTCTTTCATCTTTTCTTACAATAATTTCATGTACTGTTCATTATTTTATGTGCAAATCGGTGAAGGGTCGGATTATGGCCTTAAGATTACTTTGTTATTCACCATATTTCATCATTTTTCATCCCAAAACACTGATTTTTATTTTATTTAATCTTTTTAAATGATTTTTGCATTTATTTCAAATTATGTCATTTTACCGCGTTTTATTGTGTGTTTTGAGGCGGTTTTCCGCATAGTTTGCACGTATGCACTACATAATTATTCTAAATACTTTTATTGTATAAATATATCACATTTCTAATGATATAAACATTCTTGCTACTGATTTTGAGTTACTTAATTTAAATTTACATTTTTGGCCCCAAAACATCGTTTTTATGACATAGTTTTGTGTAATCTTTTGTCATAGGTTAGTTTTATCACCTATTTTGATATTTCACTATTGGTGAGTTAGTTTCTGTCCCAAATGAGTCTTATAACCAAAACATATCAGATCCTAAGTTTCTTGTTGATTTTTACATATTTTAGCTTATTTTTGCAAATTAAACCCTTAATTTTATCATCTTTGGTTCTTCTAAGATGAAAGATGTAAGACATGCATGGATAAAAGCTTGAGGTTTTTGGATTACCTTGATGATTTGTGTGGTTTAATTATCAAAAATCTTCAATCTTTACTCCAAGCCCCTTGATTCTTCCTCTCTTCTATGTGTGATTTTAGATGTGAATGTTTCATGAACAAGGGAGAGGGGAGGGGGTTTGGGCCGAAATTAATAGGGAGAGGGAGAGGAAGAGGTGGTGTGTTGGAAGATGTAGAGATTAGGTGTCAAAAGGAGGGTTATGATGGGTGGCTAAGTCATCATTACCTCTATTTTGTTTTTATTTTGATTCATTCTTTCAATAATCATATTAGTAACTTAATCATAATTAAGTTATATTTTATTTAATGTAAGTATTATGTATTATTTTGTTATAATTAAATACTCATTACATATTATTTTTACTAATTAAACACTATTTTATGAAGACATGAAATTTAATTTATTTCATGAAATTCTTAATGGCATCTCATGAGGTCATGAGAATGCAACATGGTATTCCATGAGAACACGAAACCCTTATTTATGCCGGTTCTCATTACACCGACCATCTTGTGCGTTTCTTGATTGTGTTACCAAATTTTTGGTTGTCTCCATTTCTTTGATGGCATATTTAAATATATGGGATTTCTAATGTGTTTTTACCAACACTTGGGTCACTAATTCTTCTTTGTTCTAGGACTGCGGGTCCTAGTTTTTATCACGCAAGTTCAAATAAATTTTTATTCTTCAAATATTAAAATCTATTATTATAATATATCTCTTATGTTCTAACTTACTTGAATGATTTATACTTGTGTCTTGTTAACCCTATCGGCTAATTGCACAGATGTCACGGTCTTAGCCTATAAATCTAAAGAATTAATTTCCCGGGCGTCACATTCTCCCCCGGTTTAGAAAATTTCTTCCCGAAATTTATTGTAAAGCGTACCTTTTCGCTTTTGACGAAACAGTTGGGGATATTTCTTTTCCATTTGGTCCAGCCGTTCCCAAGTAAATTCAGGACCAAACCTTGAATTCCAACGGACTTTCACCAACTTTATACGGCCCCGCCATAACTTTTGAGTCTTCCAATCCAAGACTTCTACTGGTGCCTCACTAAATCGAAGTTTATCATCAATTTGGACCTCACCAGGGGGTAAGATCAGAGTTTCATCATACAAACACTTCTTTAGATTTGACACATGGAATACATCGTGTACACCATTCATTTTAGGTGGAAGTCGTAGTTTATAAGCTACTAGACCGATTCGAGCTATTATCTCAAATGGTCCAATATATCGAGGGCTTAATTTACCTCTCTTCCCGAATCTAATCATGCCTTTCTAGGGAGAAACATTTAACATAACTCGGTCTCCTTCCTTAAATTCTAGTGGTCTTCTTCTATTGTCGGCATAACTCTTTTGTCTGTCAGCTGCAGCCTTAAGCCTTTCTTTAATAATCGTGATCCTATCGGTTGTTTCTTGAACAATTTCATGTCCAGTTAGTTGTTTCTCACCAACTTCGGCCCAACACAGTGGCGACCGACATTTTCTTCCATATAGAGCTTCAAATGGTGCGGTTTTGATACTTGAGTGGTAACTATTATTATAGGAGAACTCAGCTAAAGGCAGATGAGTATCCCAGTTACCTTTAAAGTCTATCGCACAAGCTCTTAACATATCTTCTAAGGTTTGAATGGTCCTTTCACTTTGGCCATCCGTTTGTGGGTGATAGGCCGTGCTCACATTTAATAAGTACGCATCCTTTCTTGAAGCAATTGCCAAAATCAGGCAGTGAATCTACCGTCCCTGTCAGAGATTATTGATATTGGCACTCCATGATGTGCCACAATCTCCTTAAGGTACAATTTAGCTAAAGTTTCTGCGTCAGTCTTTTCTTTCATGGGTATAAAATGAGCAAACTTTGTCAAGCGATCAACAATCAACCAAATAGTATCATTTCCACTGGTCGTGCGAGGTAATTTTGTTATGAAATTCATAGCAATATGTTCCCATTTCCATAATGGAATTTCAGGTTGCTGTAACAATCCAGGTGGCTTTTTATGTTCTGCTTTTACCTTGGCACAAGTTTACCATTTATTGACATACAACACTATGTGTCCTTTCATATTGGGCCACCAGTAAAGTTCCTGGAGATCCTTATTGTTAGAGCATATTTCTATGCTATGAGTGTCTCGTGTATTGTATCTATGTGAGCATGTCTAAAGTGAGTTGTAGTGTCTATTTGGTTGGTGGCGTACCATGTGGTCCGGCGGATCATATGGTCCGGCGCACTAGTTGGTACGCTGGGTGCTATGTCACTTACTATAAATAGGTTCGTGTTAGAATGTGCAAGAGAACGAGTGAAACACTTCTGTCATTCTACACCTTTCTGTGTGTGTTTCTAGAGAGAGAAACCAGGGAGTCTTCATTGTAATCTCAAGTGATTCAATACGAATTCTCTTATTTACATCCGTGTTCATTACGTTTGATCAAAGCATGCAGTAGTAAGATCGTATCTCGTTTCTACAAGTGGTATCAGAGCATTTGGTTGCTCTACTGCTGTGTTTTTGATCAATTTTCGGAGTTTTAGAGAGAGAAAGCTTGGGTTTGGTAAGTTTTTCTTCAATTTCTTCCAATTCTGAGTGATTTCAAGGATAAAAATGAGTTCTGTATGCTCCTGGAGTATTTTCGCATCATATTGATCTAGTTTTCAGATTCAATTGTCAAAATTTGTGAAAATCAGTCGATTTTTGCATTTTCTGCGACTGGTCCGCCCGACGAACATTTGGTCCGCCGTTTGATCCGCTAGGAAATCTTCATCAGTCTGATCCGCAGCAGTTACAGCGTATCACTGTGATCCGCTGAAAATTCTGGTCCGCCGTACCAGTTTTGATCCGCCGTATCAAAATCTGATCCGCTGAAGGTATCTGGTCCGCATCTAATCCGCATCTGATCCGCTAGTATAATTCTGATCCGCTAGTACATCTGATCCGGAATCTGGTCCGCTAGTACAAATTTGATCCGCCTGATTGTTTTGGTCCGGAACTGGTCCGTTGTTTTGTTTTGATCCGCTGGCAGAAAAGTGACCTTCACTAAAACTGACGTAACTTGCAAACCGTTTGGAGTTACGGAACCCAATACCAGTCAAAACGTTTGTCTTTCCAAGATCTAGGACTTGTACCAGCCTATGGCCAATACCGTCTAGTTTTGACCCCAAAAATCCGCTTGGAAGACCTTCATTTTTGAGTTCGAAGTTTTTGAAGTATTATTTTCAGTGAAAGATGTCGGATTTTCATGCATTTGCGGCTATGCAAAGCACGGTACAAGCTATGCTCAATTTTGATAATGAAACAGGAACAAGTCAGAAAGTTCCCAAGTTGTTAAAATTAGAAGATTCTCAAAATTGGAAGCAACGTTTTTCTGCATAGATCAGCACAAATGATACTGATTTGTGGATTCCGATTCGAACGCTGTATGTGCGTCCAACTGACAATGGAGAATATAAAGAGATTCAAGATTTTGATAAGGATGAACGAAGAAGTTATGAACTTGAACAAAAAGTTTATGGTTATCTTACCATGGCTTTACCTACTGAGTTGTTACATCAATTCAGTACTTGCAAGAAGGCTAAACAGTTATGGGATGCTTTATCTGCTCGTTGTGAAGGCAATGATCAGTATACGAAGAGTCGAAGGAAAGTGTTGAACAAAGAATTTGAAAATTTTCAACAATACGACAAAGAAAATATTTCTGCTCTTGTTTCAAGATTTTCACATCTAATTAGTGAGATGAAAGTAGTCAAGATTGAAAAGACCGAGGAAGAATTGAAAGAGAAATTGATGGAAGCATTACTAGAGAAATGGGAAAATTATGTGTTGTTGCTTACTCATGACAAAGACTATTCCACATTATCATTTCATGATTTGACTGGAAAGCTTCATGCTCGAGAAATGGAAATGATGAATTCAAACAAGTCCACTGCTCAATTACAAAATCCTGAGTTATATCATGGAGAAAATTCTGCAAGTATCAATGCAAAGTCTAAATCATCTGGTTATGATACATCAAATCCACCTCAAACAACATTTGTTGCTGATCATGGATCAGGAAAGTATGAAAGTTCATGAAGGGGGTGCAGTTTCACTACTCCTGATAGACATCTACTAGTTCGATTAATGGGAAGTCAACTGAAGATTTAGTTGCGTTGTTATCTGGATTCATATCATCTTCTTCTGGCGATATATTTAGTCAAATTGGTAACTCTTGTCTATATAGAGAGGATTTAGATCATATGGATGAAGATCAGTTGAACAAACTAGATTTGGAGTGGCAGTTTGCTATGCTAACTGAAAGAGGTAGAAGGTTTATTAAGAAACATGGAACGACATCTATTTTTCAAGGAGACAGACTTGGTTTAAATAAGTCACAAATCAAATGTTTCAAATGTTCCAAATATGGTCATTTTGCTCGTGAGTGTCCCGCAAGAGAAAAGGTGGTTCAGACAGCTGATAAAACTGCTTCACCTCAAATTGCTTTGACTGCTATTTCTTCTGCATCAAAAGAACAAACATCGAATGAAGGTTATGATTGGGCTACTGATTTTCATGATGAGTCTTGTTTTGTTGCTCAGATTGTTCATAGTGATGACGAAGAAGAGATAACAAATTCTGATTCAGATGTTAGAAGTTCTGGAAATAGTGGTTATGAGTTTGTCTGTGAGTTTTGTTCTCAAAAAGATAAGATGATTCAAGGTTTAGTTAAGGAAAAAGAAGATTTGGTTGCTGATAGAGAAAAGTTGGAAGGTATGATCCAAGAGTTAGAATCTCAAAAAGAAAAGTTTTCAGTGTTTCAGACAAAGTTAGTTGAAAAAGAGTTGCAGTTTCAAGGATTTGAGCAGGAATTTGAAAAGAAATTTACAAAGTTATCTGAAGAAAAGACTGAATTAGTCAAAGAAGTAAAGAAATGGAAAGATGAAGCTGAGGATACAGCAAACGATTTTCAAAATCTTTTTGACAAATCAAAGTCCAGACTTGATACACTTACTCAATTGTATGATGACCAAGCGACTAAGATTCAATCTTATCAGACTGATATGGAAAAGTTACTTGATGAGAAGAGGGAGTTGGTTAGAATGAACAAGTTGCAAAATGCAAATTTGGATATTCAGAAAAGAAACGAAGATAAACTCAAGAAGGAATTGTTGGCTGGACTAGATGAATTGCGTTTGCAAAAGTATGAAACTAATAAAGTGGCAAAGAAGTTAATTGCAACAGAAAAGAAATTGGCTGAAGTTCATCAAAGAATTTCTGAATTAAAGATTGAAGTCATTGATTCAAAACGTCTTTTGAACAATGTTACTAACTCACAATCTTTTACAAGTTTTCTGGCCAAAGATGAAAATTTTGAGAAGATGTTTAACAAGACAGTCTCGCCACCAGGAAGTCTTAAAGAAGGAGTTCATGATTTGAAAGACAAGGTTGAGACCGGTGATTATTCTGAGGTTGTTGGTTCCAAATCTATTGAAGAACAGCAAGAAGACAAAGGCAAAAGTACTGAAGCTTCTGAAGCTCAAAAGGTTGTGTCTGGGTCTTCGTTTTCAAAAGCTGACATTAATGAAACAATTCTCAATGCTCCAAAAGATCTCAAGAAAGTTAAAGCTGAATTTTCTATGTTGGCAAAGAATGGGCATAAGTCTACTGGAATGGGAGAAAAGGGTTCAGGAAAAAGTGTTGGGTTGGGATTTGAAAGAAAAGCTGATAAAGGTGGTAGTTCACAATTTTCAAAACCACAACAACTGAAAAAAGTCAATGTGAAGCAGGTGAGAAAAGATGTCTTCAAAGCTGAGAAGGTTCAACCCGAGAGGTTCTACAAACTCAAGGGTTCGGAACAAATATTTTCTGATAAAGAATTCCCGCTTCACTGCGTGGATGCTCATAAAATTGCTGAAGTATTTGTGAAGACTACTGATCCGAGGAACAAGAAGAATCAATCTGCAAAATTTTCTTCTGGAGGATCAAATTCTACTCCAAAGAGCCCGACATCCAAATGGGTTCATGATCATCGATTTCAGGTATATGATAATTTTTATGATCATTTTGGAAATGATTATGTTTGTGAAGCTATGCAGGTTCCAAAGAAAAGAAACATAAACAATCATTTGTGTTACAATTGCCGACAAAAAGGGCATATGGCACAAGATTGTCATGTCACTGCTGCTTCTAGTTCAAGAAGAGAAAAGGTTCCATATGTTGGTAAAACTGCCAAACCGCGATTCATTGATGAATATGGCAGAGTGTTTGATGAATTTCCACAACCTACATTTTTCAAAACTCAAGGAAGATTTATTCCTCGTTTTCAAAATGTTCCATATGTAGGTTGTTCGTCACAATCGACTGTGACCGGTTCATCAGATACTGATTTACCAAAACAACAACACTGGAAACCTAAAGTGGTTTCGAAAGGAAATCAAGATACTGGTCGACCAGAAGCAATTCACTTCGGGTCATTTATAAACTGATATGTTTGACCAGTGTGCAGGTACTTTTAGAAGACCTATCGGTGATTGAAAAGTTGCTGATGGAGAAGTATTCTGCTGATTTAAGTTAAATTTCATGAGATAACAATTTCAAAACTGAAATTTTCTGAAAGATAAACCTGAAAGGTATCCATGTCGAAAGGTCAATTTTCTTTCTTTTTGCATTCCGTATGTCGTTTAGGGGGAGAAAATTGAAAAACCAAAAATAGCGTCTTTGTGTTTTTGTTTGTGATAAACTGAAAATCCAAAAATAGAGTTTTCATTTTAAGGGGGAGAAAAATGGAAAAATACAAAAACATTGAAAAATGAGAAATTGTATCCAACATGATTGGGAAATGATGGTACATTGGCTTACGTGTCTGACTCATGGATAAACTAGATGAAAAAGCCATAAGATCATTGCTCGATGTGCTTGGTAGGCTCGGCATTAAATCAGAAAGTTTTCAGATGTGATAAACACATTAAATACTAATTCTTGACCAAGTGGACAACATCTTTATGCATATCTCATGATATAAAGAAAAAGATACGTGAAAAAGAAAAATGAGAAGTCACTGTGTATTCATGTGTTCATTTTGCAAAGATTTAAACTTGTTTGATTTTCTTTATTTTGTCAAACGATCGGACTTTCTTTGCGTATCGAAAGATCGACCTGATTGTTGTTCGTTTGACGTTCTATTTTTTCTTTCTTTGGTGTTTCGTATAACTCATCGGACTTTCTCTGCGTGTACGGGAGTACCGACCTGATTGTTGTTGAGTTATACAATTTTAACTTGTTTTATTTTCTTATTTTGTTAAATCCGAGGCCTTATCTGCGTATCGAAAGATCGACCTTAAGGTAGACGATTTAACGTTCTTATTTCTTTTTGCATGGAACACATTTGATTGAATCATGAATACAATCATTATGTGATTAAATCACAAATGAAATCACAAAGTGTGATATAAAAGCGAAAAACATATCTGAGTATGTCTGATAGTGTGTGGTACACTGGTCAAAGCAAACTAAATCAATCAATAACATATCCAGATGTTATGAGTATGATTGTGCCTGAGTTTAAGATGGACAAATTATACCAGTAATCAACATGACTTGTGTGCTTAAGTAATTGAAATTGAAGTGTAGTTCAGCATGATATGATCAATATGATCCCAAGTTGTGATCTTTCTTGCAAAAGACAAAAATAGTGTCTGATTCAGTATTGCATTTATGTTTCATATCTGAAAAGTTCAAAAAGATTTTCGGTGTGTTTTGATATAAAGTTTCAAAAAGCCAAAAAGATTTTATTTCTTATTTGTTTTCGACCGATCGACATGTGATACGTAATCGAAATTTGAAAATCTATCTTGGATTCTCAAAGAGAAGTTTTGCGCCAAGATTAAATTATTTTTCAAAAGAAAAGGAAAACGCGTTTCTGTCTTCTGAAATTGCAGGTTTGTGTGTCAAGACTCAAGCATGGTGAGAGGGGGAGTATGAAGTATCTTTCACAAGTGGATCTTGAAGTGCAAAGATGATTCAAGAGTGATCCAGCCATGCAAGCTCTATTTCTGACAAGATTTCAAGTCAAATATCGGATGCAGCAATGTTGAAGATTGAAGACTGAAGTTTAGTTAGAGAATAGATACACTACACGTTAAGGGGGAGTTTGTTAGAGCATATTTCTATGCTATGAGTGTCTCGTGTATTGTATCTATGTGAGCATGTCTAAAGTGAGTTGTAGTGTCTATTTGGTTGGTGGCGTACCATGTGGTCCGGCGGATCATATGGTCCGGCGTACTAATTGGTACGCTGGGTGCTTTGTCACTTACTATAAATAGGTTCGTGTTAGAATGTGCAAGAGAACGAGTGAAACACTTCTATCATTCTACACCTTTCTGTGTGTGTTTCTAGAGAGAGAAACCAGGGAGTCTTCATTGTAATCTCAAGTGATTCAATACGAATTCTCTTATTTACATCGTGTTCATTACGTTTGATCAAAGCATGCAGTAGTAAGATCGTATCTCGTTTCTACACTTATACATCTTCGTAGCACAAGGATGAATCGAATACTTCGACCTATGCGCTTCATCTATGACTAAACTATGTAGATTACCGTACTTCGAGATCCAGATTCTATTCATAAAGTACTTGGTGCCATCTATTTTGGATTCCAATTCGCTTTCTAAGCCCCTAAGTCATTCATTTCTTCAATTTAGCTTCCTTAGGGCTTCATGTTGAGCTTTGCGAATTCTTTCTGACAAGCTTGTCAGAATGGTCAATCCTAATGCACGAACACGCAAAGGCTTAACTCTTTCCTTCCTGCTTAAAGCTTCAGCAACTACGTTGCCTTTACTCGGATGGTATCTAATTTCGCAGTCGTAGTCATTGAGTAACTCTATCCAACGTCGCTGCCTCATGTTAAGGTCTTTTTGATTGAAGATGTGCTGAAGGCTTTTATGATCAGTGAAGATTACACACTTGGTACCGTACAAATAGTGGCTCCAAATTTTTAAAGCAAACACTACGGCTCCTAGTTCGAGATCATGAGTTGTGTAATTCTTCTCGTGCACTTTAAGTTGTCATGACGCATAGGCTATTACCTTATCTTTTTGCATTAGCACCCATCCAAGACCTAGTCTTGAGGCGTCACAATACACTACAAATCCATTTGTTCCTTCAGGTAAGGATAGGATAGATGCACTACACAACTTTCGTTTCAGCATTTGAAAAGCGTCCTCTTGTTTCTGGGTCCAGTCGAACTTTTTATCTTTTTGGGTTAGCGAGGTCAAAGGTTGAGCTATGCGGGAGAAATTCTCACTAAATCTCCTATAATATCCTGCTAATCCCAAAAATTGTCGTACCTCTGTTGGAGACTTTGGTGCTTCCCAATTCTTGATTGCTTCGATCTTTGCGGGGTCTATATGTATGCCTTTTTCATTATTTACGTGGCCGAGAAAAATGAACTACTCGCATTCAAAAGTCACACTTTAAAAATTTTACGTATAACTTCTCCCTTCTTTACAATTCGAGGACCAATCGTAAGTGTGTCTCATGATCTTCCTTGGTTCATGAATAGACAAGGATATCGTCTATAGAAACTATCACGAATTTATCGAAGTAGGGTTCGCATACCATATTCATGAGATCCATGAATATGGCCGGTGCATTCGTCATTCCGAATGGCATTACTAAAAATTCATAATGACCGTATCGTGTCTAAAAGGCGAGTTTCGGAACGTCTTCGTCTGCTATTCTTAGTTGATGATAACCGGACCTTAAGTCGATCTTAAAATAGTAGGTAGATCCTTGTAACTGATCAAGTAGATCGTCAATACTTAGTAATGGATACCGATTCTTGATAGTCAGTTTGTTTAACTCTCTGTAATCGATGCACATACTAAAATATCCTTCCTTCTTTTTCACGAATAATACTGGAGCTCCCCAAGGTGAATAACTTGGCCTAATGAATCCTTTGTCTAGCAATTCTTGTAGTTTCTTTGACAATTCCTGCATCGCTGACGGCGCTAAACGATAAGGGGATTTTGCTACTAGCGCTGCACCAGGGATAAGATCTATTTTGAATTCCACCCGCTTTGTTGGAGGCAATTCAGGAAAATCCTTAGAAAAAACGTCTGGATATTCTCTAGCAACAGGAATCTCTTCCAGGTTACGCACCTTAGCCTTTGTATCCATGACGTTGACTAAAAATGCAGGGTGGTGTTTTCGTAACATCTTCTGTATTTTCATGACGTTTACCATCTTTACTTGAGTACCACTTTTATTACCAAGAATCTTTAGTGTGTCACCACTTGGGAGTGGTAACCGTACTATCTTTTCGGAACATATTATTTATGCGCGATTTTTGGATAGCCAGTCCATTCCAACTGTTGAGGGTATATTTTCAGGAAGCTCGCAGGAAGCTCACGTGGTTCAGGAATCCTATTATCGTCTGGGAATCCCACTCGTTCAGGTATCCTGATTTATTTTATTTAACTAACCCTCATATTTGCCACGTGCTTATTTGACCAGGTACTGTCGAAGTCATCAACTACCTCCGAGACTTAAGCTCCTGCTAAAGAAGATCGTGGACTAAGTGAACGAAGAGGGCCTTAACGGTCGAGTTAGTTGGATGATAGGATCCCGAGAATCCTGGAAAGTTTGTTATTGTTGTAATTCTTATATAAATGAGGATTCGATCAGTAGGAACACACATTCGTCACACGACGCACTCTCTAGCTCAATTACCACAGCAAAAACATTGTATCACATAGTTCTGATCGATCAAACCTCCAACCCATTGTAACTTTTCATTTTGTTATCAATAAAAGTGCTAGGCAGCAGGCTCTTCAGGCCGGCTCCCGAGGTTTTTTTGCTAGGATTCCTAGAGGCAACTCGAAGGATCCTGGATTTTTCCCTTATTACATCCTAGTGTTTAACTTTACATTTCCAAGCATATTGACAAGCACACTACCTCGCATTCTAAGTTTGGAATACGAAATCCCTTTGTGAATTTTTGACCAAAACAGTTTGGCGCCCACCATGGGGCAAGTGGTGCCTAATCTTACCAAAATCCCATATCTCATTCTCTTCATTTGATCTCCAATCCCAAAAATGTCGAACCAATAGAAAGCTGTTTCGGCCTCTACATCGTCTTCCATTCCTCCTCTTCCTTCCTTTCCAGGAAGCCAAAAGAAAACCAATGACCGTCAGAAGAAAGTGGACGAGCAGCCGAGAAAAACTGACTACCTTGTCTTCACAGGAGCCCATGTTTAATCTATTAATCCTGTTATTACTAACAACGATTTGTTTTCCTTGATTAAGCAGGTGAAAAATCAGATGGATCAGCAAGAAAAGACCAATCAAACAGTGATGAAGGAGATCGAGCAGCTTAAGAAGTCTAAGAAACCTGTGGAGGAACAAAGTCCTCTATATATCCCAGGCATCTTGACTTCAATGCTTCAGGATCCTCAGATCCGTCTCGCTACAATTACAAATCAGCGTCAAGCTTCACTACAGCCCCTACAATGACTTCTCAGGCCGCTGGATATGCAGGGAGTAGTGCTGGATTCTTAGGGGGTTGTCCCACCAGAATCCATCACAGTCACGCTACAAGGATCCTTGGATTCCACTACCGTCGGGATCCTTAGTCACGCCATCTCAAGGATATTCTTTTTCTGCTGGGAATCCAAGCCAGAACCCCCAAGGATTTCAATACTCTAACCCTTCTGTTTCTGTAGGAATCTTCAAGACCAGCTCCTCAGATGTGCACGATGGTGACTTCATCCCCATGTAAACAACAGCCACTACAGAGCCGAGCATCCCAACGAGCTATGGAAATAATCCCAGGATCCCAGTCCAGGATCCTGACCCAGGTAATGTGTCCAATTCAATTCCTATCGTTTCTAACCAGGGCGCTCCTTATGATGTAGGTATTCATCCAATTATAGCTAGGGAGCTCCAGAAATTGAAAGAGATGATACCAATTCCTGAGGTTCCTTTAGAAAGCCACAAGATATCTAGATTTACTTGGCCGATTTCCCAAGTGGAGATTCCGAAGCGTTTCCAAACTCCAAGCATGAAGCTTTACGATGGAACCACAGATCCTGAAGAACACGTGGCACATTACAGGGAGCGTATGGAGATCAATTCCATTCTGATAGAAATCAAAGAAGCCTGTCTATGCAAAGGCTTTGGTTTAACCTTAACAGGGCCAGCCATGATATGGCTACTGAGCATTCCTCCTAACACTATTGCGTCATTTTCTCATTTAGTTAACCTGTTTAACAATCAAGTTTCTTGCAGCAGAACCTTTGAGAAGCTCACAAGTGACCTGTACCGAATAATTCAGAAGCCAGATGAGCCTCTCAGGGAATACATTGCTAGATTCGGACGGGAATCTCTTGAGATTCCTAATCTGGATATGGCGGCAGCCGTAGAAGCCTTTAAAATGGGGCTCTCCAAAGATTCACGTTTTTATGATGATCTTGTCATGACTCCTTGCAGGAACCTTGACGAAGTACGCAGTGGAGCCTTGAGGTTTATCTGTTTGGAAGATGACAAGAAGATCCATCAAAGATTGGCGGTTCCTAAATATGATCCTAACAGTAAGAAGGCGGAATCCCCCGGGAAGCCATATAGATCTCGTCCATACTCCAAACCAGAAAATCACAAAGTCAATGCTGTTGACCAGGATGATGATGATGAGGAGTATCCTAAGGTATCTGAGTATTATTTTTCCGTTGACATTGGTGGCCTAATGTGTGCAATGCAGGATCTTGGTGAAAAGGCAAGATGGCCTAGAAAGAATAATAAACAGGGATCCTGGAAAGACAAGACCAAGTGGTGTTCCTTCCATGAAGATTTTGGCCACCTAAAAGATGAATGCATAGCACTTCCAAAGGAAATTATCTATCTACTCAGCAAGGGGCATCTCAACGAATTGATAGGCAGAAAGAAGGTCAAGACTCAGGAAGCCGACAAGGTGCCTCAGAGAGCAGCTTCTCCACCCCAGGATGCTCAAATAATCAACTTCATCTCAGGAGGCTCAGACATCTGCGGCACTTCGTACTCCTCAGCCAAGAAACATGCTAAGGAATCCAAATCTGAACAGGGTGACAGACCTGTCCGGACATCCACTCTAACTCAAGACAAGCTCATATCCTTTGATGAGAGTGACCGTTCCCATGTTCAGGATCCTCATCACGATAGCCTTGTGGTCACTTTATATATTGCTAAACATTTTGTTCGCAGGATCTTGATTGATAATGGAAGCTTAGTAAACATAATCCGTCTTGATGTGCTCAAGAAGATGGGGATCCCAGAAACTGAAATAGTTGCAAGATCCTCAGTCCTGGATGGCTTCAGCGGTGAAACTAACAACACCGTTGGGGATATTAGGTTACCGGTATATATAGAGGGGGTAAACTTTATGCAAAAATTCTGTGTTATAGATTCTCTCTCTTGTTGCAATATTATTCTTGGCAGGCCATGGATTCATGAGATGAAGGCAGTCCCTTCAACTTATCACCAGTGTATCAAGCTTCCTACACCCTGCGGAGTTGTGAGGATTGAAAGTGATCAGCAGGAAGCCAAGAATTGTTATTCCATGTCGATGAAGAACACCACTAAGGTGACGAAGGGATAGAAATTATAGAAAAGGGCATTTGAAGTATAGGAGGGCAGGGAGCTTGATGTTAAAGAATTTTCTCTAGACCCTAGGAATCCTAAAATCAAGGTGCTCGTAGGAACAAGCATCGCAGCGAATGTTGAGCACGAATTACTCCAGCTTCTCCAAGCGAGGACTTCAACTTTCGCTTGGAAGCATGAAGACATGACAGGTATCCCTAAACATGTAATTACTTATAAACTTGGTTTAGATCCTTCTGTCAGGCCTATACACCAAAAAAGGAGTAAGTTCGCTCATGAGAAGAATATAATCATCCAGGAGGAAGTTGACAAGCTTCTAAAAACGAAGATGATTCGAGAAGTCAAATATCCCAGGTGGCTAGCGAACGTGGTGGTGGTCCAGAAGAAGAATGGAAAGTGGAGAGTTTGTGTTGATTACACAGACTTGAATAAGGCATGTCATAAGGATCCTTTTCCACTTTCCCATATTGATGCTATCGTGGATGCCACGGCTGGTCACGAGATGCTCACCTTTATGGATGCCTCAGCAGGATTCCAACAAATTCAGATGGAACCATGCGACCAGGAGCATACAACATTTATGACTCCAACATGTATATATTGTTACACTACTATGCCCTTTGGTTTGAGAAACGCAGGTGCCACCTACCAGAGGCTCGGCAACATGATGTTCAAAGAACAACTGGGGGACACGATGGAAGTCTACATAGATGACATGGTGGTGAAATCAAAGAAAGCTGAAGACCATGTCAGGGATCTCTAAACTGCCCTCGATATCCTTGATCAGTATAACATGAAGCTCAACCCCTCCAAATGAAACTTTGGGGTGCGAGCTGCAAAATTCTTAGGATACATGGTTACCAAAAGAGGGATAGAAGCGAGTCCAGAGCAGATCAAAGCAATCCTAAATTTGAAGTCCCCATCAAATGCAAAAGAGGTACAAAGGTTGATAGGAAGAAATGCAGCACTCAACAGGTTCATTTCAAGGTCCTCAGAAAAAAGTAAGGATTTCTACGATATCCTGGGGAAAAATAAGAAATTCGAGTGGACTGAGAAGCATGAAGAAGCCCTGAAGTGCCTGAAAGACTACTTGTCAGCAGCCCCGTTGCTAATGAAACCAGAAGATTGGGAGACTGAAAATGCGTGAGCATCGGATCGTCTACTCGATCTAGCTATCCGAACATCGAAACGTAATTAACCGATTGTTTTATTGATCAAAACGAACAATTACAATCAGTGAAAACACAGAGAATTGACACAGAGAATACACACTCAGAAACACACACTTAAGATTTGCTCAAACGCTTAGAACTACTAAACACAAAGACCAAACTACTATTTATACACGACTGGCCGAGCTTCCACCGAACCCCAGGTTCGGCCGATCCGAACTTCAGGATCGGACCTAGTTCGGCCAACCCTATATTGGCTTGAACTTGGTCTTCGTTCGATACTTCACACGACGCACATTTCAGGTATCAACAAACTCCCTCTCGTCGTGTGCAGTATCTCTTCTCTTTTCTTCTTAACATCATCAAAAATGCATCTTCAATCAAGCTCCCCCTCAAATTAAGAATCCGTTCATCTAATGAAATGAATCATTCGAACAAACTCCTCCTTAACTCAATCGTAGCTTGATCTTGAATACTTGATGATATCTAGTGTATCTCTGGTCTTTATCAACAGCTTCAGAAGACTTGAAGTTGTGATAGCTTGCACGACAGCATCCTGCAACATAACTTAAATAATCTTGGCACAAAACGTCTCTTCGAGACTCCAAGATATGATTTTGAAAATTGATTTTATATCACGTGTTGATCAAATCGAAAATAAAGCAGAAACACAATCTTTTTGGCTTTTTGAAAATTTATATTAAAACACACCTAAAATCTTTTTGATTTTTTTTTTCAAAATTTATGCTAAAACACACCAAAAATCTTTTTGGTCTTTTCTAAAATGAAATGAAATTGCAATACAGAAACAGACACTATTTTTGGTATGAGAAAGATCACTATATGGGATCATATTGATCATAACGCACTGAACTACACTTCAATTTCAATTATTTGAAACACACAAGTCATGACGATTGCTAGTATAATTTGTCCACCTTAAGCTCAGACAGAATCATACTTATAACATCTGGATATGTTAAGATATTGATTAGATTTGCTTTGACCAGTGTACCCCACACTATCAGACATATTCAGACAATTTATGTTTGTCTTTCTTTTTCTATTGTGTGATTGCATTTGTGAACTTTCACATTGTATAATATTTTTCATGATACAGTCAACTGTGTTCCATGCAAAAAGAAATAAGAACGTTAAGTCGTCTACCTTAAGGTCGATCTTTCGATACGCAGATAAGGCCTCGGATTTAACAAAATAAGAAAAATAAAACAAGTTGAAGTTGTATAACTCAACAACAATCAGGTCGGTACTCCCGTACACGCAGAGAAAGTCCGATGAGTTATACGAAACACCAAAGAAAATAAAGCAGAACGTCAAACGAACAACGATCAGGTCGGTCTTTCGACACGCAAAGAAAGTCCGATCGTTTGACAAAATAAAGACAATCAAACAAGTTTAAATCTTTGCAAAATGAACACATGTGTACACAGTGACTTCTCAATACTATTGTCACACTTATTTTTTTCTTTTTGTGTCATGAAATACGCATCAAGATGTTATCCACATGGTCAAGCATTAGTATTTAATGTATATCACATCTGAATACTTTCTGATTTGTCGAGCCTACCAAGCACATCAGACAATGATCTTATGGCCCTTTCATCTACTTTATCCATGAGTCAGATACGTATGCCAATGTACCATCATTTCCCAATGATCAATTTCTCACAATTTTTATATTGTGCATGTATTCACCTTCTCCCCATATCATGCATTTTCTCAATTACTCCCCCTTACTTACAATTCTCCCCCTTAAAATGAAAAACTCTATTTTTGCTCCCCCTCACTTACAATTCTCCCCCTTAAAATGAAAAACTCTATTTTTGGATTTTTCATTTTACACAAAAATAAAACTCTATTTTTGGCTTTTTGAGAAAATCTTGTAAAGAAAGAAAATTGATCAATCAACACGGATATGGTTCAGATTTTAGAATCAGAAAAGTTTCATATGAGAAAAATTTGTCATTAAATTTAAATTAAGCAGAATACTCCTCCATCAACAACTTTTCATTTGTCGATAGGTCTTCTAGAAGTACCTGCACACTGGACAACCTAATTAGTTCACAAATGACCCGAAGCGAATCGCTTCTGGTCGACCAGTGTCCTGATTTTGCTTAGAAACCACCTTAGGTTTCCATTCCTGTTGTTTTGGTAATTCAGGTTTCGATGAAACAATCACAGGTGACTGTGATGATGAACCTACATTTTGATCCTTTGAAAATTTTGGAACAAAACGTTTTTGTTTATGAAAGAATGTAGGCTCAACTTCATCAAAAACTCTGCCTTGTTCATTGAAGAACTTAGGTTGGGCAGGTTTACCAAAAACTGGTTTCTTGTGAAACCTTGAATTTGATTCAGCAGGAAGTGGACAATCTTTTGCTATGTGCCCTCGTTGACGGCAAACATAACATAAACGTGTCGATTTGTCCCACTTTTGATGTTCCTGTACAGAATTACACACATGAATATCTCTAACATGATCAGAAGGAGAATCATATACCTGATGCCTATGATCATGCACCCATTTAGAAGTTGGGCTTCGAGATTTAGAACTTGCAGACGAAATGTTATCTTTCACAAAAACTTCGGAAATCTTCCGAGCATCCACGCAGTGAAGAGGAAACTCTGTATCAGAAAACAATTGATCAGAACCCTTGAGTTTGTAAAATCTCTCAGGTTTAACTTTTTCAGCTTTGAAAACCTCCTTCCTCACTTGCTTCAACTTAAGCTTCTTGAGATTTGGTGATTCAGATGCTGGAACTTCTGCAGCTTGAGACTTTGGAACTTGAAAACCTAGACCAGTACAATTACCTGAAATCCTTTCCTCAGTAGTTGAATTCTGATGTCCATTCTTAGCTAATCTTGTGAATTCGGCTTTCACATCAGGAATTTTCTTTTGTTCATAGAAAATTGTCTCATCAAATTCAGGTTGAGACTGAATCTTGTCACTTGATGTAGCCGATTTCTCATTATCAGCAGAAGATGAACCCGAAACAAACTTTGGTGCTGGAGGAATATCAGATTTCAAGACCTTTTTCTTGTTCTTCTTGGTTTTCTTTTTCTTTTCAACCTTTGCTTCTTCAGAAGTAGAAATTGTTATCTTTGAACAATCAAAATCATCAACCTGTTCCTTCACGTCTTTGACAGCTTCCTTGATATGAGCAGGGGGTGATGCAGTTTTATCAAACATCCTCTCAAAATTTGCATCATTTGCTAAGAAGCTCGTGAAAACTTGTGAATTTGAAACATTGTTGAGCAATCTTTTAGCATCAAGAACTTGAATTTTGAGATCAGAAATTTGCTGTTGAGCTTCTGCAAATTCTTTTTCTTTAGCAATTAAGCGCTTGGTAACTTTATGAGTTTCAAACTTTTGCAGACGAAGATTGTCAAGACCTTCATGTAGCTCCTTCTTCAGTTTATCCTCATTTCTCTTTTGAATTTCCAGATTTGCAGTTTGAACCTTGTTAACTCTAGCCAACTCCCGCTTATCATCTAATAATTTTTCCATATCAACTTGATATGCTTTGATTTTAGCATCAGATTCTTCAATACTCTTAGTAAGCAAATCAAGCTTAATCTTGGATTTATCAAACAAATTCTGAAAATCATTTGCAGCATCTTCTGCCTCTTCCTTCCATTTCTTCACTTCTTTGACTAACTCACCCTTTTCTTCACAAATTTCAGCTTTCGAAGTCTCTGTATTCTGCTTATCTTGCTTCAATACTTCTAAAACTTCATTCAACATTTTGATTTCAGTAGTCAAATCCTCATTCTTCAAAACCAAACCCTTTTCACATTCTTTAGAAATCTTCAATTCAGATTTAACCTCCTCAAACTTTTCAGTCAATTGTTGAACTTTATTCATCAACAAAGCATTTTCCTTCATCAAACTCTCCAAATTTTCAGCAGATGCATACGAACTTGGTATTGAACTAGTATCGGAACTAGTATCTGAACCATAATTTTCTTGTAAATCATGGGTAACTATAAAGGCTGATGAATCATACCCAAATTGTTGACCCCAATCATATACACCATCATTTTGAGCAACCAAAGCAGTGGTCTTGCCCGTGTTACTAGTAGATGGTTGAGTAAAACCAGGCTTTGATGATTGTGGAATATTAGCTTTCTGTTGACAGTCTTTGGCAAAATGTCCAAGTTGTTGACATTTAAAGCACTTTAGTTTGGACTTGTCAAATCCCAATTTGTCACCAGAAATATTTCTTCCATGTTTCTTAAAAAATCTTTTAGATCTTTGACACAACATAGCATATTGCCACGAAACATCCAATTCAGTCAATTGATCATCATCAAGAGCATCAAGATCTTCACTGGTTAACTTTGCGTCAGCAACATTTTTGAGAATCAGACCAAAAGATGATGAAATCAATGCAGAAATCATTTTGGCACAATCATCGGTTGATTCTGCTGAAAAAGCATTTTGACTTGAATAATTTGGAATTGTAAAATTGCAACTTCTTGAAGAATTATTATCAGAATTTCCTGATGCTCCAGCTAGAAAAGCAACACTTGGTGCTGTATTCTGATTTGGCTTAGACTTTGCACTCATGCTTGCACTATTTTCACCATGATACAACTCAGGATGTTGCAAGGTAGCTGTTGACTTCTTTGAGTTTAACATTTCCATTTCACGAGCATGAAGTTTTCCAGTAAGCTCGTGAAATGTCATTGCAGAATAATCCTTGTCATGAGTGAGTAACAAAACATAATTTTCCCACTTTTCAGGTAATGCTTCCATAATCTTTTCCTTTAAATCCGCATCAGATTTTTCAATTCCAACAACCTTCAATTCACTAATCAAATGTGAAAATCTTGAAACTAGAGCAGTAATGTTTTCATTGTCATAATTTTAAAAATTATCAAATTCTTTGTTCAAGACTTTCTTTCGACTCTTCTTATAATCAGCATTTCCTTCACATCTTGCGGATAAAGCATCCCATAATTGCTTAGATTTCTTGCACGTACTAAATTGATGAAGCAATTCAGTAGGTAAAGCCATAGTAAGATAACCATAAACTTTCTTTTCAAGCTCATAACTTTTTCTTTCAGCACCATCGAAATCTTGAATTTCTTTAAGATCTCCATCTTCCATTGGTCGTTCATACAACTTTCGAATTGGAATCCATAGATCAATGTCATTCGTGCTAATATACGCAGAAAATCGTTTCTTCCAATTTTGGTAATCTTCAAGCTTTAACAATTTGGGAACTTTCTGACTTGTTCCAATTTCATTGTCAAAATTTAACATAGTCTGCATCGCACTTTGCATTGCGGCAAAAGCTTGAAAATCTGACATCGTTGAAAATTTGAAAAATACTGTCCTCCGAACTTGCTCCGAACCTTGTCAGCCGTCCGAACGTCCTCCGAACTTAGTCCGAACCTTGATCAGCCTCCGAACTATCACCGGACTTTGTCCGAATCAATGTCAAACTCCGAACTCTCACCGAACTAGTGACCGAACGCAGACACTCCGAACCCTGACCGATCTACCACCGAACCCTCGCCGAACGCTCTCCGAGACACCACCGAACCTCAAGTTTGGAGCGGTTACTCCGAGCTTGCCCAGTAACCTCCGAACCTCGAAGACATTTTTCGAAAACTCGCAAAAACGAACTGATTTTGACGAAACTTGATATGGTAGATCAGAAAAGTCGATAGAAAATGGTTTAGGAACAATTTTGACACAAAACACACGTCAAAAATGATAGAAAACACGTAATGAAACTCGAGAAAACTTCAAAAATGCTCAATAATCCGAGAATAGCAACCACAGATCAGTAGAGTGAACCAGAAAGCTCTGATACCACTTGAAAATGCGTGAGCATCGGATCGTCTACTCGATCTAGCTATCCGAACATCGAAACGTAATTAACCGATTGTTTTATTGATCAAAACGAACAATTACAATCAGTGAAAACACAGAGAATTGACACAGAGAATACACACTCAGAAACACACACTTAAGATTTGCTCACACGCTTAGAACTACTAAACACAAAGACCAAACTACTATTTATACACGACTGGCCGAGCTTCCACCGAACCCCAGGTTCGGCCGATCCGAACTTCAGGATCGGACCTAGTTCGGCCAACCCTATATTGGCTTGAACTTGGTCTTCGTTCGATACTTCACACGACGCACATTTCACGTATCAACAGAGCCACTATATTTATATCTCGCTGTTTCCGGAAGCTCAATCAGTACAGTCCTGGTAAAAGACCATCAAGGTTAGCAGCATCCGGTATATTATGTAAGTAAAACTCTGCTAGACGCAGAATCCAGGTATTCTCACCTTGAAAAATTAATTCTAGCTCTTATAATGGCTTCCACTAAACTTAGACATTACTTCGAAACTCATGTTATAAATGTGAAATCTAACTATCCTATTAAGGCAGTTCTCAGGAAGCCAGAAATGTCAGGTAGGATGGCCAAGTGGGCAGTCAATCTGAGTGCCTACGACATCAAATATGAGCCAAGGACAGAAATTAAGTCCCAAGCCTTGGTTAACTTTGTGGATGATTTCAACAGCGACATTGAACCAGAAGTTGAAGGAAAACTGGATCCTCTATACTGACGGATCCTCAAATTTCAGAGGAACAGGGCTGGGAATCCTGCTAAAATCACCACAGGGGGACATATACATCTATCCATATCCTATGAATTCCAGGCTACCAATTATGAAGCTTTATTTGCTGGGTTATAGCTGGCCAGGGATATGGGAATCCTGTCTATACAAGTGTTTGTTGATTCTCTCTTATTGACTAACCAATTTAATGGCTCTTATGCAGTGAGAGGGGATAATCTGATCAAATATGTTGAAATCGTTAAAAAATTGTCTCTATTTTTTGAAAATTTTAACATTTTGCAGGTACCAAGAGAAGATAATGTAGAAGCCGATGCCTTGGCAAACTTGGCTTCATTGCTCAGGATCCCTGAGGATATCAAGATTCCAATAACTCATATCCTGACACCAGCGATAGCTCAACAGGAAGCTCAAGCTGTTGACAATAATGTAGGTGCAAATGTTGAGAATCCTGGAGATGCTCAGGAATCCTGGACTTACCCGATCAGGAAGTATCTTAAAGATAAGAAGATTCCCAATGGCGAAAACCCCAGAGCTTTTCGCACAAAGGTAGTACCCTATACCATAATTAATAACATCCTATACAGAAGATCTCTTGCAGGTGTCTACTTAAGGTGCCTAGAGAAGTCAGAAGCTCTTGAGGTGCTCGAAGACATCCACAGTGGAGATTGTGGGAACCATACCGGGGGTAGGTCACTGTTCTCCAAAGTTCTCAGATTCGGATATTATTGGCCAACTATGAAGAAAGACGCCGTGAGCTTCTCACAGAAATGCGATGCTTGTCAAAGGCATGGCAATATCCTGCACCAACCCGCTGAGCATCTACATCCTATAGTATCCCCATGGCCATTCATGAAATGGGGCATGGATATTGTGGGTAAGTTGCCAAAGGCTCCTGGAGGAAAGGTGTTTATGCTTGCCATGATGGATTACTTCTCCAAGTGGATTGAAGCAGAAGCCTATGTTCAAGTGAGAGAGAAAGAAGTGGTATCCTTTATCAAAAGGAACATCCTCACCAGATTTGCGATTCCGGCAGAAATCATATGCGACAATGGCTCCCAGTTTATAGGCAAGAGAACTATAAGCTTTTGTGAAAGCTGGGGCATCAAGATGATCACTCCAACACCCATCCATCCCCAAGCTAATGGGCATGCAGAATCCAGTAATAAGATCATCATCAACAACCTCAAGAAGAAGCTGGGCACCAAGAAAGGGAAATGGGCTGAGGAGCTTCCATTCGTCCTTTGGGCAGATAGAACCGCACCTAAAAATGCTACTGGCCAAACGCCATTCTCATTAGTATATGGAGCAGAAGCTGTGATCCCTACGGAGATGGTACTCCCAACAGCCAGAGTAAACTGCCAGGATCCTGAAACCAACAGCCAGAATCTCCTTCAGGATCTCGAAACGGTTGAGGAGCTTAGAGATATGGCCAGAATTCGGATGGCATCTTATCAACAGCGGATAGCAAAATCCTATAACAAGAATACCAGGCTAAGAAGATTCCAAGTAGGTGACTTGGTTCTGAGGAAGGCTTTTTAGAATACTACCAATCCTGCTGATGGGAAGTTAGCAACCAAGTGGGAGGGCCGTTACCTTATAGATTCTGAAGAAGGGAAGGGGGCATACCGTTTGGTTAATATGGAAGGAGAACCTCTGCCAAGAGCTTGGAATTCCGTCCAACTTAAAGCTTATTTTATGTAAGAATCCCACCGAAATCCTCTCGGAATCCTAAGGATCCTCACTGCCGAAATACTACAAGGTACTACGTATACTAATCCGATTTCAATACCAATATTATTATCTCTATGACACATTACTGACTTAAGCATCGGAGTGGTGTAGCTAAGCTAACACCCACCCCTCACTAAGTGTTGAGTGTTTTGCAGATTTTGAGAATCCTAGAGTATTTTGGGTATATCCCCAATTAGAGGTTGGCCACCTCTCCTACGTCTAAGGTATCCTGCATACCTTCTAAGGTTTGAGAGGCTGACTCCTCTCCTAAGTTTGGGTAATCGCCAGTAACGCACGACTCTCGCCAGGAGTGCACGTTATCCACCAGTATGCTCAAGATGGCCGGACAAGTCCATCCTAGGGGTGGCTGACAATCTTGTCATTGTAGGCTGTTGGGCGGAACCTCAAGGTTTATAACACTGACGTATTATCTAAGGCTTTGGCATCTTCATGTCACATACGTATGGATTTGTCCCCAGTTTTGGCTTAGTCCCAAGTAAAAGATGGGCTTGTCCCCAGTTTTGGCTTAGTCCCAAGAATCCTGGGTTTATCCCCAGCTTATTTTTAAACTTACTATTTTACTCTCAGAAGCATTAGCTTCGGCCGAAGGCCAAGAAGCTTCTTAGGATTGTTTCAGGTTCCTGAGGAAGTTGAGACAGTTTCGAGAAAAGTGATCTCAGGATTCTTACTGGAATCCCGAATAAGATGAGAGAAGAAATAACTGTTTGAATCAAGAAGTCGACTAAGGTAAAATTCGAAGGTCAGGTGAGTTAAGTTTTTATTGTTTAGTCTTGAAGTCTAACCAATTTAATTGTTCAAATCTCAAATTATTTTCCAACATACAAGTCTTTTTTTTAAGATTCTTGATAAATTTCACAACTAATCATATCTGCAAAATTTCAATGTAAGACATAACATGAGAAGCCAAAAGATACTGATATTATTAACATGCACGAAAGATTTTGAGCTTCCCAAGCTTCATCCTGAAAACCTCAGGATCTTCCACTTGAGAAGCTCGAAAGTCAAAAGTTTTTAGGAATCCTGGTTTCGTCTTGTAAACACAAGATCCCTCCACCAGGATCCCTACCATTGTTTGTTGTTTGTTGCTTGTCTCTTATAGGAACAACAAAGACATTGTTTAACAAAAAACCATCAAACTAAAAAAGTGAGCTCAGACCGTTGCATTATCCTCATCGCCCACTACCTTCCCTTCCTCCACTGGCTTCATCACGTCCTCCTGCTTCTTGCCTTCTCCCAGCTCCAACACATAAGCCCTTGTCACCGCCACGGGAGAATCCGGAACCGTCTTTGAGGAGCCACCATCGGTATCGTCCTTCCCTGCCACATCACCGTCTCCTTCTAATGATTCCAAGACCAGCCTCCAGCCTACGATGTCCCAACTTGGCACTTGGAAGCCAGCCGCGTCAGCCTCTTCTGCCATTTGGATTTTGCATTCCAGGACGCTCTAGGCAGCCGAGAGTTGGCTAATTTCAGCATCAACGACCATCTTGGCTTCCAGGGCTTGACGCTGTTCGGTGAGCTTATGCTCATAGAACAGGGTCTTACCCTTAGCAGTGTCCGCCTGGGCCCGAATCTT
The DNA here is from genome assembly GCA_039602395.1 of Deinandra increscens subsp. villosa. Classification (NCBI taxonomy): domain Eukaryota; kingdom Viridiplantae; phylum Streptophyta; class Magnoliopsida; order Asterales; family Asteraceae; genus Deinandra; species Deinandra increscens. The sequence continues at coordinate 24,994,914 of JBCNJP010000025.1, forward strand.
CTCGTTGGCTTCGGCAAGCTTCTTCTCTAAATCCATGGCTTGGGTGCTCAACTTCTCAATACCCTACACAAACAGGAATCCTGGTCAGCAGCTGCAACAGGTTGATCATGGTCTGCATCGAGAGGATCTTGTTGCTGACCTCGGAAGGGGCAAGATCTTCAAAGGTTTCTAGGTACACGGGAGCTGTAGGAGTCTCAGGAGCCTTCCGTTTCTTGGAAGACGAGGCCTTTGGCCGGCAAACAGGCGGCTTGGAGGTGGCAGAATGTTCAAGCTGTTCCTTCTTGACCTTAAGGAGATTGTCAAGATCATTCAGGGAGAACGAAGAGCTGGATTTGGGAGCTGCAAACAGAAACGGGTTGTCAACATTCAGGATGCTTGAATAACTTAAACAGTTCAGAATCCTACAAGAACTTACCAGACACGGCGTGAGTATGATTGGCCGAGTAACTGTTTTCACTGGCAGTTGCTTTAAGGACCAGGGCTCTTTCGTTGGCAGGAATCTGGTAGATTGCTTTGAGTTTCTTAAAATCAGGCTGCTTCTTCATGAGGTTCTCAAACTTAGGTGCTGTAAGAAATAGAACAACAGAAAAGTCAGATACATATTGAAAATCCAATAACAACAAAAAAAATCAACATCCTACCCTTCTCAACCCACTTCAACGGCAACTCCGTCCCCCCAGGAATTGAATCTCGTTTGACAAAGAAGAAACGTTTCTTCCAGTCGTGGTCATTGTGGGAAGCTCGGGGAATCAAATGGGAGGTGGAGGTACGAGCCTTGAGAATGAACCGGCTATAACCATGGGTTCTTAATTGGTATGCTTCACATATCTCAGGAATCCCAATGTTGAGATTCCTGGTTTGGTTCAAATGGTCAAGAGAATATATGATTCTCCAAACCATTGGCATGGTTTGGGAATAGGAGAGCCGGGTGGTCTTGAAGAATTGGGTGATGAGCTCCGGAAAGGGGAATGTCATCCCAAGCGAGAAAGGGTAGTACATAAAGCAAACCTAGGTGGTAGAGATGAAGTCGGACTTGGCTTGAGGGTCGAAGGTTCGAAAAATCGTTTCCGGCGGAAAAATACCAGAATTCTTCAACTCACGGATGTCGCCATCATAAAAATTACAGGTTTCCTCCTCGCCGGAGATAATGTACCCCTGATCGTGGAAGTCCTCAACGACCGGAGAATTCAGCGAAGAAGACGATCGGGTGTTTTTCTTGGCCAAGGCCGAAAAACAAGAAGAAAACGAGAAAGATGAAGAGGGACTGACCTGGAATATCGGAGAAGCTCGAGAGGGTTTGTGAAGAAGATGGTAAAAATCTCATTGTGTGATCTCCTATTTAAAGAGAATATCATGATTACCATCACATCTGTTGGGCGCCAAGAAATCAGTCACTTCTCAACTAATTTTACCGTCTAGACGGCGTGAAAAGGGGATCTTTTTGAATTTTAACAGCTGTCAAACTTATCCACATCTGTTGAAATTCAAGGGGCAATTGTTGAGGGTATATTTTCAGGATGCTCGCAGGAAGCTCACGTGGTTCAGGAATCCTATTATCGTCTGGGAATCCCACTCGTTCAGGTATCCTGATTTATGTTATTTAACTAACCCTCATATTTGCCACGTGCTTATTTGACCAGGTACTGTCGAAGTCATCAACTACCTTCGAGACTTAAGCTCCAACTAAAGAAGATCGTGGACCAAGTGAACGAAGAGGGCCTTAACGGTCGAGTTAGTTTGACAATAGGATCCTGGGAATCCCGGAAAGTTTGTTATTGTTGTAATTCTTATATAAACGGGGATTCGTCATTCCGAATGGCATTACTAAGAATTCATGAGATCCATGAATATGGCCGGTGCATTCGTCATTCCGAATGGCATTACTAAGAATTCATAATGACCGTATCGTGTCTAAAAGGCGATTTTCAGAACGTCTTCGTCTGCTATTCTTAGTTGATGATAACCGGACCTTAAGTCGATCTTAGAATAGTAGGTAGATCCTTGTAACTGATCAAGTAGATCGTCAATACTCAGTAATGGATACCGATTCTTGATAGTCAGTTTGTTTAACTCTCTGTAATCGATGCACATACTAAAATATCCTTCCATCTTTTTTATGAATAATACTGGAGCTCCCCAAGGTGAATAACTTGGCCTAATGAATCCTTTGTCTAGAAATTCTTGAAGTTGCTTTGACAATTCCTGCATCGCTGACGGCGCTAAACGATAAGGGGATTTTGCTACTAGCGCTGCACCAGGGATAAGATCTATTTTGAATTCCACCTGCTTTGTTGGAGGCAATCCAGGCAAATCCTCAGAAAAAACGTCTGGATATTCTCTAGCAACAGGATTCTCTTCCAGGTTACGCACCTTAGCCTTTGTATCCATGACGTTGACTAAAAATGCAGGGTGGTGTTTTCGTAACATCTTCTGCATTTTCATGACGTTTACCATCTTTACTTGAGTACCACTTTTATTGCCACGAATCTTTAGTGTGTCACCACTTGGGAGTGGTAACCGTACGATCTTTTCGGAACATATTATTTATGCGCAATTTTTGGATAGCCAGTCCATTCCAAATGTTGAGGGTATATTTTCAGGAAGCTCGCAGGAAGCTCACGTGGTTCAGGAATCCTATTATCGTATGGGAATCCCACTCGTTCAGGTATCCTGATTTATTTTATTTAACTAACCCTCATATTTGCCACGTGCTTATTTGACCAGGTACTGTCGAAGTCATCAACTACCTCCGAGACTTAAGCTCCAGCTAAAGAAGATCGTGGACTAAGTGAACGAAGAGGGCCTTAACGGTCGAGTTAGTTGGATGATAGGATCCCGAGAATCCTGGAAAGTTTGTTATTGTTGTAATTCTTATATAAATGAGGATTCGATCAGTAGGAACACACATTCGTCACACGACGCACTCTCTAGCTCAATTACCACAGCAAAAACATTGTATCACATAGTTCTGATCGATCAAACCTCGAACCCATTGTAACTTTTCATTTTGTTATCAATAAAAGTGCTAGGCAGCAGGCTCTTCAGGCCGGCTCCCGAGGTTTTTTTGCTAGGATTCCTAGAGGCAACTCGAAGGATCCTGAATTTTTCCCTCGTTACATCCTTGTGTTTAACTTTACATTTCCAGGCATATTGACAAGCACACTACCTCACATTCTAAGTTTGGAATACGAAATCCCTTTGTGAATTTTTGACCAAAACACCAACTACTATGTCAAAGCTACCCAACTCGGCTTCTATTAGTTCTCCGTTAGCTAGTTCTATCGAATACTTTTTGTTTAGTTTACTAGCCTTTATTCCAAGTGAAGGTCTAAATTTCTTGGAAACAAAACAATAGTTAGCTCCGGTGTCGAAGAGTACATAAGCAAAGTGGTCATTGACAGAGAACGTACCAGTCACGACCACAGGGTCCTCGCGAGCTGCTCCTGCACTCATCTCAATTGCTCTTCCTTGGTTATTCTGCTATCGAGGTTTTAGACAGTCCCTACTAAAGTGACCTTCACCTCCACAATTAAAACACATGCGGTTCCTCCTTTCTTCTTCAGTTGGCTGCCTGACATAGCATTCTTGTGCCCAATGACCAAAACGGTTACACTTGGTGCATTTCTTGCAGACACCAGCGTGATTCCTACCGCATGACTTGCATAGCCGTCTCTGATTTGTGCTTCCTTTAGCCTCACCAGTGTTAGCAGTAAACACTTGGCCTGCTTCCTTACTTCTCTTATGTCCTCCTCGTCGGTCAGATTTCCCAAACCTTCGCCGTTAGTTGTTCTGAGATTACCGTTCCATTCCGGTGCCAGATGACGTCTTGTTCTCACTTTTCGCTCCCAGCGTACCTTCACGTACGACATCGTCCGTTAGTGATATAGCAAGAGAAATAGCTTCCTGGATAGTAGCCGGCTTAGTTGACCTAACCATGCCCCTAATTTGTGGCGCTAAGCCCCAAATAAAACGTTCTATGTGGGCATACTCCAGGGTAACCATACACAGTGCAATCCTAGCCAATTCGGTGAATCGAGACATATATTCTCTAATTCCCGCGCCTTTCATTCTCAAGTTCCAAAATTCAGTTTCCAACTTCTGAATTTCTTGACGTGGGCAATATTCTTTAAGTAGCTCGTTTAATTCCTCCCATGTGAGCCGATATGCGGCTTCTTCTCCAAGGCTTTTAATTTGGATATTCCACCATGAAAGAGCTACAGCTTGGAAAGAACAAGTTGCGTACATAACCCTTTGGTTCGCACTGCACCCACTTATGGTCATAACTGTTGGTACTGGATTTCAGGATACTCGGAGCAGCTCACAAGCACTTCACTATAAGGATCGTGATTTACAATTATTTACGAATGATTGTCTTTCCCTTTTTTTTATTCGCAGGTTGACTCCAGTATTAGTCACGTGTCCTAAAGACCCGGTCAGCTAAGATAAATGTGGGCTAGGTAGACCTCAACGGCTACGTGGAAGACGTGGATTCAGTTGCTAGTTTTTAGGATAGGTTGTTGGAATGTAATCTTTATTTAAACCGAGCTCTAGGCTTGCACACACACACCTTTTTACGATCAGAACTCTCTGTAACACTTAGAATTCGAGCTCATTTCATTTGTACTTGAACACAATTCGATCATATAAAAGTTTGAGGAAGCAGGCACTTTAAGCCGGCTCCCGAGGTTTTTTGCTAGGCTCCTTGAGGATACTCAAGGATTCCTGGATTTTTCCCTCGTTACATCCTCGTGTCAACATCCAAACTTGCATTTTTCTTGCTAACTTCATCAAACACACTACCTCACTTACAAAGTTTGATCAACTAATTGCTTAGGCAGTTTTTGACCAAAACAATTTGGCGCCCACCACGGGGCAAACAGTGTTTGAATTCGATTAAGAGCCTTGATCTTCTTCTCGTAACCAATTCTTGAAAATGTCGAGCCAACCAAAGATCACTTCGAAATCCATTTCATCCACTAAACTAGCTGTCGACACTGGTCTCCCCCCAATGCTGAAAAAAGTGACCGGCGCCGACGCTAAAAGAGTGGAATATCCCACTTTTACTGGATCTCAAGGTACGTCCACTGACTCTGCTATTTCTAATAATGATCTGTATGTTTTGATCAGGCAAATGAAGATTCATGAGGATGAGCAAGCCAAAACCAACGAGAAAATGATGAAGGAGATCATGGAATTGAAGAAATCAAAGAAACCAGTAGAGGAAACCAGTCCTTTGATGCCGAAATCATTTGGTTTTGACTCTCCGGAAATATCAGAGCAGCCATAACAGAAAGCGAATTCCTCTACTGCCCCAAAATCAGGTATTGCAATGGCTACTACTGCAGGATTCTCAGGTTCTCAGCGCCAGAAGACCAGGGTGATAGATCTGGAGTACTCTGGATTCTACTCCGAACATCCCCCAGAATCTTACTACAGAGGATATGGAAGCTAGCAGCCGCCGAGGTGCTCAGACCAACCACCAGTCGGGTTTTCAAGCCGGCAAGTGCCGAGAATCTCGGTACAACAACCTATATCTCAAACACAACGGTTCATGACCTCAAACCTTCATGATCCTTGGAGTCAGCAGTCAGTGGCGCCTACTACACAAGTGCTATAAGGATCCTCAGCTCAACGATTCCAGGAATATCCGAGCCGCTTCCAAGCTGCTCACGGTCCCCAAGAATCCTTATTTTCTAACCCTACTGTCTCTACAGGCATATTCCCAGGTTCATCTCAGAAGATGCATGAGGGAGACTTCATCCCTATGCAAATGGGGACCACAACTGAGCCGACTATCCTTAGAGATGCTGAATATGGACCCCGAATCCATCTTCAAAATTCCAGGGCTGGTAACGACTTTGATAATTTTTATGCTAACCCTAACCAAGGAACTGTGCAGGATGCAGGTATCAACCCAACTATTTCTAGGGAACTTCAGAGGTTAAAGGACATGATCTCAAGTGTCCCCGGTGTTATTCGTCCAATTCCTGTAGTGCCAGCAGGCAGCCACAAAGTTTCTAGGTTTGCGTGGCCCATTTGTGACGTGGAGATACCAAAAAGATTTCAAACCCCCAACATGAAACTCTACGATGGGACCACGGACCCTGAGGAGCACATGGCACAATACAGGGAACGGATGGAAATCAACCCCATTCCTATGAACATCAAAGAAGCTTGCTTATGCAAAGGATTCGGTTCAACACTAACAGGACCAGCCTTGAAATGGCTGCTCAGTATCACTCCTAATACCATTACTTCTTTTCCCCATTTAGTTAACCTGTTTAATAACCAATTTTCTTGCACCAGGAGCTTTGAGAGCTCACGGGTGACTTTTACAGAATAGTTCAGAAGCCTAACAAATCCCTTAAGGATTACGTGGCCAGATTTGGTCAAGAAACTTTGGATATCCCCAACCTCGATATGGAAGCTGCTGTGGAAGCTTTCAAAATGGGAATTAGAAGGGGATTCCCGCTTTTATGATGACTTGGTTATGACCCCTTGCAGGAACCTAGATGAAGTCAGAACGAGGGCACTAAGGTGCATCAGATTGGAAGATGATAAGAAGATCTAGAAAAGAGGTGATGAGTCACTGGGCAGAAGGACAGATTCTCCCGGAAAGCAACAACGAA